>JH431734.1:899402-928113 GCA_000239455.1 Strigamia maritima | reverse complement strand
ACTGGTCAATCTCGAAATGTTGGTAGTTAAAATTTGTGAAACTAATTTAAATGTTAAAGTGAACTTGCATGTTTTAAAGGAATAATCAGAAAACTTGAAGTCAATTTTCAATTAATTTTTTAATTTTAATGAATTTTTTTTACACTTCAGGGTCATTTTTGACCCAGCATGGCTATGATAAGGTTAATAAAAATGAGCTTGGCTCCAAAGTGAAAATTTTAAACTCATTTTTTTGTCACTAGAGATAAATTATTTTAAAATACAATTTTTAGATTGTATCTATGTGATATAGACATTGATCTTCTACATTTCTTTTATAGTCTAATATTGGGAAAGTATATAAATTTTCTATATCTATATGATATTGCAGCCTTATAGAATGTTTATATTGGTTTATCATAGACATTCTATCTAGATAAGATTTCATATCTGTTTTTAACAGATGAGGTACTTATGTAATTTAAGTGAGAATTTTTTATAGTAAAATAACAGCGCCCTCTCTCGTCAAGAATGCACATAAAGTTTACTCTAAAGGTCTCCGCGACATTAGCGCTGAGAGATCTCAACGGCAATATACGGCATCAGCTGCAATCGTAATTCAACCTACAATTTCTAATGCAAAATGTTACTCGTAGGATCAAAATAGATACGAGTTAGAAAACATTCTGCCTTAATTTTTATCGCATTCTTGTCGTTTTGATAAGTTCTATCAGCAGAGTGAAAATTGAATTCTCCGCTGTCACTTTAATTTGATGAGGCATATTCTTCTATATCACATCATCATTTACGTTTGATTTGATAATTGATTTAAACGGGAGAAGCAAAATGAAGCGACCTTGTAGCAATTTATTTTCTGGTACGTTCCACAACCTTAGTTCAAGGTGAATCTCTATCTTCAAGACTTTTATCAATTGTCACTCGTTTTCATTCTATTTATCTTGTAGAGAAATGAAGAAATGCCTATTTTCGACCAATGATGAGATGAAAACAAGTTGCGAATCGTCTTCCATGTTTTGATCTGATAAAAATCAGGAAAATGACAACTGCCAAAAATAACCAAAATGAGGAATCTGCCAAAGAGGTTGTGAAAATATCATTATGCTCGAGATGAAAATGTTTTTTAATTTTATAATTTACAGCTAACGAAAAATCAGAAAGTAATATCATCATTAGTCGCTGGTGCTGCAGCAGGCGCATTGGCTAAAACGACCATTGCCCCTTTAGATAGGACGAAGATCAACTTTCAAAGTGAGTTTATAAGCCATGTTTATTTAAGCCAATTTTATTTATTAATTAATTTATTTATTTTTTAGTTTCTAAAAGGCCGTTTTCTCATCTGGCTGCATTTGGATTTATACGCGATACCGTTAAAAATAATGGATTTTTAAGTTTATGGAGAGGAAATTCGGCTACAATGGCTAGGATTATTCCGTATGCTGCTATTCAATTCACAGCTCACGAACATTTTAAAACATTACTACAAGTAGATGCAAATGGGCAAGCTTTATTTTTGTTTTAAGTAGAGTTGCCAGAAATTGATTGTTCTGTATTCAATGAATTGTCCCATTGAATTTGCAGAGATTTTTTGTGGCACATTTTTTAGATTAGTTTGAAATCATATGAAAGCTAAAATGGACTAACATATGCAAACATAAATTCAATTTTTTAAAGTGAAAATTGAATTCATTTTTAATTTTTCTATTTCCTATGTCTATTATTTTTAAACCTGAAGTCTGGCATCTCTAATTTTAAACCACAAAAAAAAGGAATAAATTTTAACAAGTTTTAATTTTTAGACCAACACCGTTTCGAAGAACTCTAGCTGGTTCTTTAGCTGGAGTCGTTTCCGTCTCGTGCACATACCCACTAGATACTGCACGTGCACGAATGGCCGTCACGCACAAAGAATTGTAAACAAACAAATACCCTAATCAAATATGTGAAAACAAATTCAAAACATAAATCATCCTTTCTTTACTTAGGTACTCAAGTTTAAGAGCAGTATTCACTAAAACATGGCTAGAAGAAGGACCAATGGTGCTTTTTCGTGGATACGTTCCAACAGTTTTAGGCATCATACCCTACGCAGGAACGACATTTTATACCTACGAAACACTCAAAAGGTTTCATAAAGGTATTAAAAATTAAAATGATGTAATGGTCGTAAAAACCATTTATTTATTACTTATTGTGCGTTTTTAATTAGACACTACGCAGAAACCAAGTCCCAGTGCGGTTGAGAGACTATCATTTGGAGCAGTTGCCGGCTTACTCGGTCAATCTGCATCTTATCCATTGGATATAGTGCGGCGTCGTATGCAGACCGAGCATGAGACTAAACAAATTTATAAAACAATATACAGTACTATTGTTAAAATTGTTCGTGAGGAAGGAGTAATACGTGGTCTGTACAAAGGACTCAGCATGAATTGGATAAAAGGACCTATCGCAGTTGGAATTAGTTTTACCACGTTTGATTATCTACACACTTTTATTAAGAAAATATTTCTCTTCGGTTTTGAATGATGTAACTAGCGCTAAAATGTTGCCTTATAGGTTTTGTGTGATTTTTTTGGTTAGAACTCATGTGCCTTTTATCTTTAAATATCTAATACGGGGCCATTATGAGTTAGAAGTATGCAGGATTAATGAATGAAGAAATAATAAATTTAAAAAATGGATTCTATTGCCATTTTCAAATATGAAATACAAATTGTAAAAAGGACAGATGTTTATAGCTTTATGGCTTTTAAAATAAATTATTTTCAAATTTAAGATTTGTAATGATTTTATTGATTTAACGGAGTGAGCAGCCCCATTCAGCTGTGGGCATGCGCACTTGTTGGTTCGGTTTAAATACATCCGGGTAATTCTGCCTCCTACGCGCTAGTACGCGCCAAAAGATCCAAGATGAGGAGGGATGCCGAAACGATTGGTAAGTGGGATAAATAAGAGGTTAGTTTCAACGATTTTTTTTTAACAAAACGGCAGTGGTGCATTGCACATGTTCCTAGTTTTAATATCCCGACGACAAAGAGAAATGTGTACGGTTGATTGAATGAAATTGAGTGCAGCGTATTCCGCTTGAATGGCAGTTGGGCACTCGCGACTGATCCGAGTTGGGGGAGATCGATTTATGTTGCCATCTTGGAAATGAAAGGCCTAGAGATGTCACCGTTAAACCATAACATGATTGAAATGAGAATAATTACAGATTGACAACGGAGTTGACATTTTTCACGTCGGATGAATTTAAGATTTATGTTTGCGTTTTTTATATTTCAATCGAAAGGGTTAAAATGGAATTTGATAAATGATAAGTGGATGGTGTAATTTGAATAGAAAAATACACCTGTCATCCGGACACTTATTAATGGTCGTAATTTTGGCGCTTTGTGTGATTTTTTTGAAGTGTTTGTATATTTTCGTGATGATTTAGGAGTTTGTTCATTTTTTTGATGTTCTTTTTTATTCTTTTTTTATGATCTTTTTGATATTTTTTTTTAGATATTACATTGCACGCAAGATGAGACCCAGGCATTTAAAACTGAGGAAGAAATTGGCCAGAAAGTGCAAATTGCTGCCTTGCAAATTGAGTAAACGGGGAAATATCAAAATAAAAAATGCAGGTTTTGCGAAAAACCGAAGGAGTTCTTCGAACCGGTTTAGATTATTTCCTATCAAGGTATGATTTATCGTTTGAATTTCTTTTTTATTAATCTTGTATGAAGTAATGTGAGCGTTGTTGACTTTTTAGGAGGTACCGAAAAAATCTTCAACTGAATCACATGCAAATAAAAACCATGTAATTTAAAAAATATATATTATAAATTTGTGTTTTATACTTTTTTTGTTTTATTATTTCTTTTAAATGATAATTGTATTTCAGGCAAAAAAAGTTCCATTAAAGCAATTAAAACATAAAGATGTAAATCGAACACGTGATTGGGCCGACGACGGGTTGATAACTTCCGCGGAAAATTGTTCATTTTTGAATTCACAAAATCAAAAATTAAGATTATCGACGTACCAAAAATCAGTGAATGAACCTTCGAAGTTAACGAAACGGAGTGATTGCCATTCGCTCTTTTCCCCGGAATATCAATTTTATGGAAATCAGAATGGTAATTATTACATAAATTTTAAAATTTAAATTTAAAAATTTAAAAATATAATTTATTTTTCTAGATTTCATTACTTCCTTGAACCTCGATGGAGTAAATTCAAAATTAGGAGTACCTGAAGAAATAATAATTGAAGAAAAAGAAAACTCAAGTAAAGAGACGTTTTTTTTTAATTAAATAATTTTTTTAATATAAAAAAATTTTTAGGTACAAATGAAAATAAAGCAGTTAACGGCAGTAATATTGCAACCAGTAATTGCGCTTCGAAACCTTTGGGGGTTCAAGATGTAGTTTTATACGAACCACATTGTCCCTCGCCAGAAGAGGCTGAAGTTGCTGATGCGCATTTAGATGAGGAATGGGAATCGTTTGATCCGTAAGATTAGTTTTAAATAATAATAAATGATGGGATGATTATGGGACTGGTGTGAGGGCGGTGCAACAGGTGCAAGGCTCGCGATCCGTCCTTACAAAGGCTCTTAACTACAACAAAAAAAAATGTTGTGCTTTTTTGTATAGAAATTAATTTTTATGCCCAATGCTTAGTTCCCACTTGGCAGAAATTCCGGCAGAAAATTTTGAGTGCAGAAAAGTATGTGGACTGAAAAGTGGGCAAAAAAAATGCAGAAAAGTAGAATTTAAAAATGGATGCCAGCTAAAGAAGGCAATTTATAAACACTGCTGCTTTCTACACTCAAAATTTTTTGCAGCAGAAAATTTTCTGCCGGAGTTTCTGCCAAGTGGGAACTAAGCATAAAGGTGCATTTCAAAATTTAATTTTGTGCATTTTTGAATACTAAAGTGTATGTATGGACTTAAAAATGCATTTTGGCACTTGATAGGGCTTATTTTTGTGACTGTATGTGCTTTTACATATCTAATCCTACGATTTTTTTGTAAAGATACTATTTTATAAAACATCTGCCTCCATTGACACCTGAAATGAGAAGTCGTTGTCCCGCTCTTCCCTTGAAAACGCGAAGTTCTCCAGAATTTACTTTAGTTCTTGACTTGGACGAGACGTTAGTCCATTGCAGTCTTCAAGTACTTGATGATGCGACATTGTCGTTTCCAGTTTACTTTCAAGACGTCACGTATCAAGTAATCATTATTTGACCTCACATTTAATTTCAATCTAATAATACTTAATACTAAAGGTCTACGTGCGAACGAGACCTTATTACAGAGAGTTTCTTGAGAGAGTATCCCGGATATTTGAAGTGATTCTCTTTACTGCATCCAAAAAAGTATACGCTGATAAACTTTTAAATCAACTTGACCCAGACAGAAAACTTATTAAGTAAATAAACTGATGCAATATAAATTAGTTATAGCGAAAGTACATTTCTACTGACTAAATTCAATGTGAAATTAACCGGAAAGGCATTTTAAGCCAATTTTTGGTTTTTTTATATCGATTAAAACCGAAAAACTCGTAAAAATGATATTTTGAGTAATCTGATTCGCTATAACGAGTTTTTTAAATTTTTATTTTACATTTTTGTAATTTTTTTTATTTTAATTTAGATATCGCCTCTTTCGTGAACATTGTGTTTGTGTAAATGGAAATTATATTAAAGATTTAACCATTCTCGGACGAGATTTGACAAAAACTATTATTATTGATAACTCACCCCAAGCATTTGGTTATCAGGTAAATGGAGGCGTTAAACTATCCAAATCATTTGTTGTTTTTTTTTACTGATTTTATTTAATATTCAGTTAGAAAATGGTATCCCGATTGAAAGTTGGTTCATGGATAGATCAGATCATGAGTTAATGAAGTTGCTTCCTTTCTTGGAGAGTTTGGTTGCCATGGTAACAAAGCATTTACAGTTGGTTTAAACAATTCTACAATTTTGTTTTTGAATTTTAGAATGAAGATGTTCGGCCACACATTCGAGATAAATTTCGGTTATTCAGTTATTTGCCTCCCGATTAGATGTCAGCATTTTCATTTTGATACCTAACTCATAATCGATCAAACAAGTGGCTATTTTGGTCTTCATTTTGCCATTTTTTAAATTATATTTTTTATTTGCAACTTACGTTTTATTGTGAGTAGAAGTGTTCAATAACCTCGTCGATGTGTCTAAACTTGGATTAAAATTTGTATTTTTGATAGTTGAAATATAATCAAAAAACCGATCATTACCTAAAACTTAACTTAACTTAACATCAATTTATTGAATTCTTCTATTGATTTTTAAAAGTACAAATTCTGGTTGGCACGCAATGTGCATGAATTTCAGTTTAATACGCACAAAATGGCATTATTGATTTTAAAAAAATCTCGTGTAAATCATTTAGAATCTATCAGCTCATGAACTTGATTATATTAATTTTTTGTATTTATTTATTTAAAAAATAACTTTTCCCGTCAGATATTATTAGGATGAAACTTTTTCTTGTTTTTTGTGACCCTGCATATTAAACTAAGTTTTAACATTGTATAATCAATTGTTCATTTGCGTTTATTTTAATTTTTTGATGTATTTTATAGACTCAGTATATATCGATATAAATCAAAAAAAAATTCTCAATACTCTATGTAATATCTTTGCTACAATCTAAGTTGTGAACCGAGTTTTATAATCCCATCCTTTTAATGTTTGTCTATGTACAAGACTGTAAAAAATGCTAATGTAGATTGATAAATGTACAGCAAGTTATACGCTGTTGTTTGATTACCATCCATTAGTGTTTTGTGTAAGTAGCAATATGTTTTTATATAACTTGAGAAGTTCATATTTTTTATTTAAAATACTTTGACAAAATGTTAATCATACAATAATTTAAACAAATAAGTATACACAGTTTTTAGTGCTTTATTTCAGTTTTCAAAAGAATGGTTTAGATAAGTAGACGAGTCGCATTTAGCATTTTTTTTTCAGGTTTTAAAATGCCTGTAATTGTAATTAGGTTATGGTAATGTTAGCTTTTTAAAATAACTTTTTTTTATTTCACTTTTGCTAGACAACTATTTTGCAAACATTTTCTCAATTTAAATTTATAAACCAAAAAAACTAATATTTTTAACTGAATTTGGGATTGTTGTTCAAATCATGTTATTGTGTAAATAAAATAATAGGATAAAACTTTCTAAAATAAAAATTGGATTAGTTATTTGTGGAAATCAATACCTTTAAAAAATATATAAATATATATATTTTATAAAAAGATCATAAATTTATTGACAGTTTTGTAATAAATTGTAGACAAATACAGAGCGGGCTGATATATATCAAGAAGTAATGAACAAATTAAATTCAAACATTATTTCTGCACAAAATAATGAATTTGCTTGATTAAAACTTTAGATTAATCGAAGGAAGATCTGGAAGCTTGATATCTTTAATTTGTTGTGGAATGTTCATGTTTTTAACCGCAGAAACAGCACGAGCAGGCGCTGCTGCCAGACCAGCCTAAAAAATAAATTAAATAATAAATTAAAAAACGTTAAAAAATAAGTAAATTCAAAGTAAAACCTCTTGCTTTTCTAATTTATTTTGCTCTTCGATTCTAGTTATAATTTCCGTCATGTTGGTTTCAAGGACCATGCCACCCATTACTAATTCATTCAATATGTAATGAACCTGTTTGAGAATGATAAATCTAATTCAATAATTAATCATGCCATCATTCAAATTTTTCACCTTATCAACGTGAAATATCAAGTCCAATTCGCAAACATTCTCGAAACATTTGTCGAGTGTTTCCACAAACACCTGCAATACACAAATCCGTTAGTAATACTTAAAAAATAATTCAAATTTAATTACCTGAATTAAATCCAAAATTCCTAATTCACTCTCGGATGAATCGACACAAAATACAAAATATAAAGTGGCATAATGTCGATATATGAGCTTATAATCTGATCCACCTATTAAACTATTGTCAATAGAATAAAATGATTGTTTAATGCTTCAATACGAGTATTATTTTGATACCTGCCGCCTTCTAGAAAATTACACACATTGTCATCACGTTTTGAAACCAGTTGAAACGTTTCTTTAATAATCTGTTGTTGCATATCTTCAGCCTGTGCAAAAAACAAAAATAAGAAAACATGTTTTACACTACACCAAATTTATACATGAAAACTTACAAAATGCTGGTAAAATTTCGATAATCGCGGTTTGCCATGATTATTGAAAACTAGTATCGCTTTTATCATTCTGGTTATTAATTACAATCACAGAGAAATAACATAAAACGTGATAACATCCGGGACATTTATTCACTCATCAGTTCTCCTCAGTTAGGTGGCGTCACCTGCTGTTAAAAAAAATGCAGTGATCTATATTTGCATGTTTTGTCGTCTGCTATTTGTAATCTTGTTTTGAATTTATTTTTTAATGGATGATTCTGAATCGGAACCCGAACCTGAACCTTCAGATTGTCATGCCCGGCGTTCGAGGCAATCTGTAGCTGGAACATCTACGAGTGAATGTGAATCGAACAACGAATGTTGTTGTCGTGATGTTGCAACGGAAACAGAAAAAAGTCCCAAAATTATTATCGAATACTGGTATTTATTTGAATAAAAATCAACTCTTTTTTAAAATAAATAATGCAAATTATATTATTCTAGTGGGCTTTGATTATATAAACCAAAATTCGACGAATGTGCATCAATTATTTTAAGTATGTATCCTCATATTGAAGTAATGGGTTTCGTCGGCCGTAGAAGTAAATTATTTTTTTTTCTGTAGAAATTGTAGTAAAAGTAATGACATAATTTTACAGATTCATTTGAAATTACGATGGATGATAAATTGATCTTTTCCAAGTTAAAATTGCAGGGTTTTCCTGATTACGACGAAGTACGTAAAAATCAGCTGCGTAATACACTTTCAGAGGCCAGAATTAAAATATAAATTAATTCATGACGTCTATAAGTCATAAATTAAATTGAGGGCGGAAAATAAAAATTTTTCTTAAAAAAAAGTGTTAATGTTTTTCATGAAGAAATAATAATAATTTACCACAATTTTTATGAAAAATAAGTTTTACGAAATTTTTTTGAATTCGATGTATTTTTTTATTTTTATTATTATTATCTTTTTAAATTCCAGTTAATCCACTTAATCGCTGAAGCAATTGAAACCAAAGAATACAAAGAAGCTGAAAAAAGTCGTAAAGATTGCGTTTTGTTATAAACAAATAAAAAATATAGAAACAATACTAATATTTACCCTGATAAATGATAAATGAATGTAACTAAGGACGACTGTTTCTTAAAATTGTACAAAAGGGGAATTAGCTCTGATTATTAAAATTATTCATTTATCTGACGATTATTATGTTCGATAAATTTCTTTTTAGAATTAAAATTAAAAATGACCTTGAAATAATGAAACGAAGAGATTTTTTTCTGTGTGGCGTGACCTGTAGATCCAACCAATCGCGAACGGAGTTTGTGGGCCGGTTGAAATCCTCGTTTAAATCTGTTTTCAGGTTCCGGCTTGTCACTAGCCACAGCATAGCAACAAGTGGTCATATTCATTTCTCATCATGCCTGTTGTGGTGAACACGTTACAAGAGCTAATCCGTGAACTGCACAATGCTTTTTCCGACGACCGGGTTAATGTTGAGTATATTCATGAATTGATGCAATCTTATAAAAGTAATCGACAAGAATGGAGCCACTTTGCGAAGTTTGACAGGCACAGGTAAAAATGTCTACACGTGGATTTTTTTTTTAAAAAAAAAAAAATTAGTCCGTAATTAACAACATTCTACAAAAAAATTTTTTTTTTTTCAGAATTATAATTCTTTTATTATTTTTTAACTTTTGTGAAATAATATTCAAATTTATAGTTTTTTAGTTTTTTTTTTTACGTTATTTAAAGAGACGCTTAATTCTCTAATTATAATTTTAAAAAATATTAATAAAATTTCATTATTCATTAATTAAATAGGTAGTGAATTTAATTATTCATTAACTAAAGAGGTAATGAATTTAATTAGCCTCAATAAAACTTGAAATACAGATTTGTCGATGTATTCTGATTTAGATCAAACCAGTTTAAAAGCGCTTTTTTTCACTTTATTTTGCAACAAAATTAAAATTTTAATCTATTTAAAAGGTTGAAACTTAACTCGATATTTTAGGGCATCAAATTTATACAAGATATAAAATTAAACATTTGATATCAATGATATTCAAATAATTTTTTTTTTGTTATATTTTTTATTGATTTTTATTTATTTCTTTTTAAATTTTTTTACGTTTTTTTTTTTGTTGGAAATTAAGTTTGAAATTCAATTAAATTCATATCTGAAAGATAGGCAAAGGAGGGAGATGCATCTGTTGATAAAAGTTATCAGGAATTTCTTATCACTTGATGATGAACTTTTCTTGTACTCCGAAACGCAGTTGCTCAATTTTGTAATTCATTTTTGTATTTGTGCAGATATACCCGAAATTTAGTAGATGAAGGAAATGGAAAATTTAATCTCATGCTTCTTTGTTGGAACGAAGGTCAAGGCAGCAGTATTCATGATCATTCCGATGCACATTGCTTTATGAAAGTAAACACATTGATATGAAATATTATGAATGCTTACAACTTGATATATTTATAAACTTTGCATTTTGATAGATGCTTGAAGGAGAGTTGTTTGAAGTGAGATTTCCTTGGCCAACAGAAAGCCAATCTCAAGACGAAGAATTAAAATCATTTGCAGAGTCAAGGATAGGTGTGAATGAAGTCTGTTACATCAATGGTAAATACGAAAATTAGTGAATCTTCCTTGATGTAGTTGGAAAATTTATATATGATTTTGTTTTTATTAAAAAAATTAATAAAATACAAATTGTATTCAGATTCAATGGGTTTGCACCGAGTTGAAAACAGAAATCATTCCAATACTGCTGTCAGCCTCCATCTTTATTGTCCTCCATTTGAAGCGTGCAATATGTTTGATCAAAGGACTGGACGTCAAACAAAATGTCCCGTTACATTTTGGAGTAAATTTGGTCACAAAACAGACTTGGTAAATATTTATTATTAAAATGTTGAATTGCTTTATTAAAATTTTTTTTTTTTATTAGACGACATGCAGATCAGTAACTAAGGTTAAAGACTGACATGGAATGGTGGATTACTTTTAAAAAGAAATCTTTTTTTTTTTAAAGTCTTTTATTATCAGTTTAAAGTTCAAAAAATTATCTATTCTTGGTTTGACATTTTAATTGTAGCTAAAATATTAAAGCGCTTTTTATTCTTGGAATTTGTTGAATTACTTTTTTTGATTTTTATTGTTATAAAATAATTTAATTAAGTTAAGAAAACAATACAATTTCACAACTATAAAAATTACAAATTCTAAAATTTGATTCAACTGACACATGTTTTATAGCGACGAGTTATGGGTAATTTCACTCGTAGCGCCATCTTTTATCGAATGTGTCAACTAATTTTTTTTTTTTACCGGTTAGATAAACTGATCTCATCTCACAACTAATAAACTAATGGATCTTAGGACCATAATAAAACAACCGAATAATAAAATTTCCCACGCAATATTATAAAAGAACACCGCATTTTGTCGTAATAAAATCTATAAATAGCATTAGCTTTCGTCGCATTATTGCCATGACGACAGCGTAAACAATCGAGTTAAATCGTGCTGTTACAAGAAGTAAAAATCTTTTAATTTGACATTTCTGAGAACTAGAAACGACAAACGGAAGACAAAAGTCTATTTTAACAACAGATGCCGCAATTTCCCACATGAAAAATTTAAGCGATGTTCTTTCTTAGAGTGCTTATTGTTATATAGGTCAGTAAAGAAACTTAAATCCTGATTTTGATTACCAGATAAATAATTAACTAAACATAAACAAATGAACATAACAATACATATTGTTCAATTCATTAAATTGATGTACCGTACAGCAATAATAAAAAATGAAAATAAAAAAGTAAAAAAGTATAACGGCATATAATGGTCAGCAATTTGCCTTGACACAGTTAACGATGTTCGGTGATAAATAATTAATTTTTATTTTTATTACGGCCATTATTTCAGTTGATATCAAAAGCTGCTTGATGACGCTGAATGAAAACCAAACTATGTCTGCGCCAACCAATCAGGATGGAAAAAGCAACATCCCAGCACCCACATATCCCCAAAACTCAGGTTATAGTTAACACAAGAAAAGAGAAATAGAAATGTGTAAAACATGTTGAGATTTCATTCTTCTTCATTTTATATTCAACCTAAAATTGGCGATCAATCTGCAGCTAGACAGTATCGATCACGACCCGGTAATTGTATTTTTTTTTCATTATTTAATGTGGCCTCGATTGACCGGTATGTGCAATGAACTTTCCCGCAACACATTCATGATTCGCAGATGAGTGCAGCTGGTGGGGGTGACATCGGGTGATATAAAATGACTTATTATTATTGCTAAATCAATGTGCTTTCAGGTGCTTTATTTGAATCAACATTCCCACCTAGATCTCCTCAAGTGGTAAGTTGCTACACAAAAAAATATTTTGTTACTCGTTTTTGTGTATTAGTCGCAACGTAGCTTTTTTTGGGGTTGTTTTTTTTTTTCGACTATAGATGTAAAAATATGACGAATATATAAAATTCTTTGTTTTTTCTCGTTTAGAGAATGAGCAGTTTGCTGAAACCATTGGAGTCCGCGTCTAGTAAGAGAGTGCGGATCAAGTCGCCTAGTAGTTCAAGTAAAATATTTACCGTATATACTCGCGTATAGGTCGAGGATTTTTGGACCAAATTTTTTATTTTATTTTTCGTATTTGGTTCGATTTATACGCGGTTCAATAGCCGTTTTAAGTTTTAAAAAAATAAAATAATAAAAAAATAAAATTTAGGGGGTCGAATTCAATGGTTTTTGACCCGTTTTAAGCCAAGGTCGACTTATACGCGAGTATATACAGTATTTATTTTAAAAGAATTTTTCCATTTTTATCCTTTGTTCATTTGATAGCTAGCAGTGGTAAAAGGGCACCGAGCGGCCGAATTCGAGTATGCTTAAATCAATAAAAACAAATTAAATGTGGTAATTGTTGTGTAAATTTTACTTTTAGTTAGTTCCACTTCCAATTAAAAGCCGGAGTGCATCGCCTCAGTCATTTTTGTATACTAGCGAATCTAAGAAGGAATATCTGGACTATTTAAGTACGTTAAAATAAATTACACATTCTCCACATTTTAAAATCGTTCTCAGATATTACTAATGACCAACATTAAAAATGGAGAAATATTAATGGCAACTGTGAAGGCGTGTGGGGCCATGTGGAAAACAGAAAACTAAACAAACTCCGTTTCCAACACATTGCGAGAAACTCCCATTAGCTAGAGCCTTTTCCCAACGATTGTTTAATGCACTTAAAAAAAATAATTCAAAAATGACCATAAAATAAAAGAGCATAAACGAACAAAAACCGACCATAAACGACCATAAAAATGACTATATATGATGGTTTGTGTACGCAAACAGGCTCCAGCCAATAGGAGTTTCTCGCAATGTGTTGGAAACGGAGTTTACTCACATTTACTTTCTAATTTTTTTATTTCTTTATTGTCCACAGAAAAGGAAATGGAACGAAAGAAATGTGAAAGAATATCAGAAAATAAAAGATTAAAATCTCCAGTAAATAAATTTATCTTGCGTTTGGAAGATTTTCAATTTAAATTTAATTTTTATTATTTATTCTCAAAAATGAAGGTCGAGGGTTTAGTGCCTTTGATGGATCAGTCTCGTAGTGAACGTTCCCGACGTAATACTAATAATGAAACTGGTGAACTTCTTGGACACAAATTACCATCATCTGATGTCACATCTAACGTGAGTCATTTATACAAAAACAAATAACTCTAATAGTTATGAAATAAATTTTTATTTTTTTCAATTTCAAGTTGACTCGCAGTCAAGATTTGAATGCAAAAAGACTTCTTTATTTCGAAGAACTTCAAAAACAGACCAAAGAAAGAAAGAATGACGAAGAGCAAAGACGCTTGCGAGAACGAAACGAAGCTAATAAGGTATTCAAAATATATAAATTAATTTTCAAAAATTTAATTTAATTTATACTTATAGCATTATGAGGCATGGGCAAACCTTTGGGGTCGTCCTGGCAACGGAGCACCCATGAACTCGACTAATCACAAAAAAGAAAATTTGTGGCGAAATCTTCTAGGTCCAAGAATCATTGAAAAATAATATTAAAAAAAAATAAAAAATAAAAAATAAAAAATAAAAAATAAAAACCAAGAAATATGCAGACACAGACAAATCGGTATCTGTGCATTATCTGTCATTATTTCATGGTTATACACACATTGTTTATTTAGAACACACATATCCATTACTGATCTTGTGATAACAGCGCTTCTTTCTTGATTCTAGAGTTTAAAAAAAAAAAATTTAGATGAAAATGTTGTTAATGTTGATGTGTTACAATTGTATTAAAGAGTCTCACTTATTCAAATAATGCATTTGACTTTCGGAACATTTCTGAAATACATAAAATATATATTTCAGGGATATTCTAAAACAAATCTTGAATTTTTTTACATTAACGAGTTTGCCAAGTTTACGCAGCAGATCGTCCGACATATCAAGCGAGGCACTTTGCCAAGTACCTCTTATTAAATAAACAGGACACGTCATAACTTGCCCACGTGGTATTCCGTAACTGCCTGTCCCAACAAAATAAATATTAAAAAAATAAAAAGCTCATAATCCATGACTCTCCTACTCCTACCATCGGAAACAACACCAACCGACGAGAGCAGCGACGGCGGGTCACCGTACCATCTTTTCAAACACGTGAGAACACTATGACTAAGCCTCATAGCCGCCATTGACGCTTTATCACCGACCCGAAAATCTCCCTCTTCCCGCAATTGTGGTTTTAAGTCCCTTTTAAACCATTTCCAATGATAAAACACGGTTTCAAGACGACGGGAAAAATTCTCCCTCCAGATGGCGCCATCGTAGTTATCCACAGTAGCGCGCGATATATCGATAGAAAAATCATTTCCGGGATCTCCCCAAATGAGTACATCGTGAATCTGCGACGGTCGAATGCCCATTTTTCGAGCTATGGCACCTCTCGTGCGAATTTCTATGTCGGAAACGACGATGAGAGAGGGCGACAGAGAAGGACACGTGTGTGCAACGACGTAAGCGCAATAATTGAGACAAGGGTCATCGCCCGCCATTATTATTCGACACTCGGGATGCATCGATTTGCCGATCACTTCCGCGTGGGATCGAATTCGGAGATCAATGTCGGAAAAAATTCCGCGAACGATGGTGGAGCTGGAAATTTTCTTCGGCGACGTTCGTGCCGGCAGTTCCACCGAGATTTTTTTAATCGACGTTTGTTCTTCGGAAGGATCCAAAACCGACAATTTTTTAGACGTCGTTAAATGATCATCGACTGATTGCGAGAACGAGATTTTCTTATCCGACAATTGCTGGTTGTAATCTTCTAAACTCATAGTCTTATGATGCATTTTTACGTCCATTTCCGACGACCTCCCGCTCAAAGTGTGCAAATCGATTTGCTGAAGGAAACATTCGCTCGAACTACCGCTAGGAGCCGTTCCCGTGGTGTACGAATGCATAGACTCCGGTCTTAAAGCTCTCGAAAAGGGAAACGTCGACGTTTCGCTCGCAGCCCGCGATCCTAATGCTTGGAGACGAATATCGCGAGGCATGACACCGGCAATGTTGTCGTATTGGTAAAATTCGGGTCGTCGAGGCTGCGAATGCACTGGCGACGGGGAAATTAATTGCGACGACTCGCTCGAGTGTGGAAATATCGTTCTACTCGAGCAAAATGGTTCCTCGAGCCAGATGATCAAGTTACAGCCTCTGACTGCGCTCTCTAGGTCGTTAGCGACCTTCACTTTGCGCAGATAGGGACTCGCCATGTCGAGTAGATCGTTTTTGATGATCGTTAGGATGTCGCCGTGTGTGGGATGGCAGAAGAGTTTGAGGATGAGCGCTTTGGTCTGGCCTAAGGTTCCGTCGCGAACGATTTCGAAGAGGATCATGAGTGTTGCTTTGTTGCACGCTGTTATGACTCCCACGGTGTACGCTTGCATCATATCGCGGGAAATTTGCATGCGCAGCGCTTGTTCGGTGTATAAGCGCCGGTTTTCTTGCGCTATGCGGAGTTGTCGTTCGGTGGGGAGACTTAGGTGGACTCCGTAGAATGTTTTTACGTATTCTAGGAAGTCGTCCGCATTTCCTATGAGAATTCCTTTGCTGCCTCGTTGCAGTAGTTCGCGCCATACGATTGGCGATTCGTTGTGGAGCCAGCCGTTTCTGACGCATACGTCATTGAGCCAGTGCTGTTAGTTGGTAATTAAATAAGTTATTTTTGGTGTTTTAGCGCGATTTATACTTGCTTTCCACTGTTCTCCGTCGTCTAAAAGAATTTTATGCACTTGGAATAAAGGTAAATTTGCTTTTAGATATTCGGCCACATATTCAACCAAAGCGAAGCGTGGGCAACTGCAAATGCCTATAGGATAACGCAAAATGTATTATTTAATTTGGTTATTTTTTTACAAGATTGAACCTGCTATAACGATTCTGGCCATTGGAATTTTGTGAGCTTACAAGTATATAAATTTGGCGCTTGTTGTTTAGAATGCTGTAATGGGTCGCCATCTCTTGTCCGAGAAATAAATTAATTTTTTTAAATTTAATTTTTTTTTTTATTATTTGTTTATTATTTTATTTTAAATTGTTTTAGTAAAGATGAATCTGTTAAAAAAAATTTTAATTTTTTATTAATAAAAACGATGATTTATGTCTTTTGCTAGAGTTGCCAATAAGCGCCGTTGCCAATAATCGTGCGAGGTATAGATCTGTAGTTAGCTAGTTTGTTTACTAACTCAAAATGGCGAAGACGAAGCAAGCAAAACGTGTTACCAAAAGTAAACCCTTGAAAAAAGGATTTAAAAAGGGACTTAAAAGAAAATCTATAACAGTACGTAAAATAACATTTTTTTGTATAAATGTTTAAATTAATGAAATTTCTTTTTAGGTGGCTAAATACCCAGTTCTGATGATAAAACATATTCCACATGGCTTCTATGGAAAGCAGATGAAAAGCTATTTTTCTCAATTTGGGAAAGTACGACGTGTTAGAGTCGCTCGAAGTGTAAAGGTAATAATTAATTGTTGCAAATTTGAATATAATTTTTTATAATTATTAATTATTATGAAATTTATTTTTAGACTGGGCGCAATAAGGATCATGGATTTGTTGAATTTCTCGATCAAGACATTGCTCAAGTTGCTGCGGAAGCTATGAATAATTATTTGATGTTTGGAAAATTAATGCAATGTAAAATTTAAACTTAAACTTGATCATTGGTCATTTTAGAATTAATTTGTATTATTTTATTTGAAGGTGAAGTTATCCCGGCGGAAAAAGTGGGAAGAGGGTTTTTTAGAAATGAATTGAAAACATTTCAGAAGAAACAAAAGAAAAAACAAGAAAAGTCGTTGGAAGTTAAACGGGATGTTATTTTTGCCATTAATATAAAGAAGAAAATTACAAAAACCATAAATGAATTATCGTCATTAGGAATTACTTTCAAGTTTGAATGTCCAGTAAGTTTATAGTTGTTTTTTTTTTAAACGAATTTTTAATAATGTGATTTTTTTTTTGTAGGATTTAGATTTAGATAGTTCAATTTCAGTCAATACACCTACACACGTAATCGATTCTGATGATGACGAAATCTCCTTCAAAACAACAAAAGAAACCCCAAAACAAGTCGCGTAACAATCTGAGATACTCCAGTAAATTTCAAAACGAGGCAAAAAAGATGAGGCAATGTAAGAATATAAATAAACATTTTTATTTGGAATTTTGACTGATTACGTTATTGGTTTTGGCCATGATTAAATTTAAATTGCTGAAAGTTTGAAAACGTGTGTTAATACAGTTTAAGACAATTTGGCATCTAAAAATAGTTTTGTTCTGTAATTGAGATTTAGTGAAATTAAAATATATTTTTGTTGAAACTAAAAATATACCTTAAAAGTACCGTACATTAAATATTAACATAAAAAAATTAAAAATTGTTTACGTGTTTTCTCAATTTCATGTTAAAATACAGTGACACGACACGTATGGGAAATTAACCGAAAAGCAAACAACTTTCTCGCTTGTGTTATTAATTATTATCAACACAAGTGGTTGGGAGACATAATTGCAGCTTATTGGCTGTGCCTAGCAAGTTACCTTATGAAAAACTAGCACAGACGTTAAGGCCTAGATCCATCTTTAAAAGAAAAGCAAATAATCTCATCTCCAATTTGACGTTTGACGAGATAAAAATCTCTGTCTGCCAATGTCTCATCCTTGATCTCAACTCGAAACATTAGTACTCCTATTTTACAAATGTTTTTCTAATTTGAAAACGTACTAAAATTTGAATACCTAAAAATAAAAATTTCATATTAAGCAATTGCTAGGTCATTGGTACATTTGCTAATGAATTCAAATTGGTAAATCCGAAGTTGCAATGAAGAATAAAGAATCAGATAGGGCTCTAAGTGTGTGATAAATGACACTTCGAGTCCACAGCTCTGTTTCCCGTCAATATCAAACAGTAAGTGCAGCGAAGTTTGATTTTTGTTTAGTGTGAAAATGAATTTTTAAATTTAAAAATAATTGCACTAAAAACACAAACAAAACTGGGAGTCTAAACAATTTAAAATTATTGTTTTATGAATGTTTTTATGAGATTTCAATTTATCCGACAAAATTTATCATTAGATAATTTCATTTATGAGAAAAGTATAAAAAATGTTGAGATTTTGTTGAGTTATTGATGAGTTATTCGAGGAAAAGTCCCCTATCTGCAGTTGTGTTTATCTAACTCAACACTTTCCATCAAATCCGATGCGGTTTTGGGATGACATTTATTACCGACTTGAGAAAACACATTATTGCAATCTTTGTTATTTGCCTGGGGCTAATGTAAAGAGTCGAATATTTATTTATTTTTATAATTATTTTTTTAGCTTCAAAAATAAATTAAAAAAATAAATTTATAAATTTAAAAAAGTGATTGGTCGACTTGGTTTGGTTTCATTTAACCCAAATTTAAAATTATAGCTTACATAGATTTAGCATTGAAAAGATATAATTATTAATTAAGTAAATGAAAGGTAGTTATTTTTTTAATTGGTTATTAGTCATGAATTTGATAGTTTATTTTATCAGCAGGTATTTAGTTTCTGTACAGATAAAATTTTTCCAATAATTCAATCTCTCGTGTTTGTTATTGAATTGATAACCGGTCAATATGTGTTGAGAAAAGATTAAGCCATTCGTACGCTGAATTTCAATTCCATATTGATGCAGTTACTTCTCAAATTATCCAGCTGTGAACTTTTCTCTGCGATCTGTGCGGATGTTTTTTAATATTAATTTGAATCCACTTATTGGTTAAAAAGTTTATTTTTAAAATTTTCAAGTTAAAAACAATATTTAAATTAAATTTTATAAATTTTCCTCATTCCTTAGTAATAACTTTTTGATTTGTCAGTTTTTGCTTTATTCAATTTGGTAAAATGATATATTTTTTTCCTTTTTCGCAACAATCATGTAAAAAAAAATAATAAATAAACAACCAAATTTAATTTTTTTTTTTTTTTTTTTTTTATTATTTTGTAACCAGTTTTGTTTTTAATAACCAATAATAAAATTCTGTTTAGATCCAAATACTTTTTGTTGCTATTTTTTCAGTCGACTGATTTTATAGAGCAGCAGAGCTACGCCTCCCGCATGCAGGTGGTTGGTCACGTGTATGTTTAGCTTGAAAATCCCATTCATTGAGATCACTTGTATCAGTTGATTATGGAGCGCGAAGGTAACGAGAAGCGCGGCGTGTTTGTACAGAAGAAAATACTTATTATCGGTGCTGTATTTGTCATCATCACCATTATTGTCGTCGGTCTTCTTGCCCACTACTCAACTTCCAACGTGTGCACGCGCATAGCAACCGACGGAACTGAAGAAAAAACACACCCGACGCCTTCCGCTGCACCGCCGCTAGTGGACGTCCGCTTGCCCGGCACACTTCGTCCGATTCATTACGACTTGCTTTTGCAGCCTTTTCTGACTAACTTCACGTTTTACGGTCGTGTCGTCATTCAAATCGAGTGTTTGCACAACACAGATGTCATCACACTTCACGCGAACAACATTTCACTACGGAATGGTTCCACTAAACTCTCAACAGATATAAACACGCGGATCATTTCATACGATTATGACAGTGAGCGCCAGTTTCTTCAGTTTCGACTTAACAACCAACTTACAGCTCCGAATGTATATAACTTGACTTTGCACTTCGATGGCACTCTGAATGACCAATTAGTTGGTTTTTATAGGAGTAAATACGACAACGACAGGTAAAAAAAAATAAATATTTTTTTTATTTTTATTTATTTATTTATTTATTTTTTTGTTTATGTTGGAATTCAATTTGAAAGCTTTAAAACTTTGATGTCTAAAGTGCGCTCTGAGATTGTTAAATATTTTATTCTTCTATCGAGGAAAGGGGATGCACTAGGTCACTTTCTTTCCTTATTTATTACCTAGAGGTTTTTCTTTTTTTTTTTTTTTTTACTACTTTTATTTTTGTTTTTTGTTCTTGGAAAATATATCCGGTATATAACTGTGTAATTAGCTCTAGATTTCACAATCTTTTTCCATTGTATTTTTTTATTATATTTTACTTATTATTCATCAGATTCTGAAGGTTAATACTGTGCAGACAGGAAATAAATGTGCTTTACTATATGTTGCATGCAATTGATTTTTGAATGCACTTATGGAAGCAGTTTTGAATTTTTTCAAAATTTCAAGTCAACTAAAGTTGAGTTAAAATGACCCAATTGACACAAAATTATCAGAAATAGGTCAATATTCATTAACTACAACGCTCTTTGACCCAGTTTGAGCTTTTTTGGAAACCCCGGTATTTTTAGAGAAGTTTACAACTCTTTAAAGTCTTTCTTTATATAGGGAATCAGATAACCGATCTGCTTTTACTCGAATAACAGTCTCTAATCACGAATCACGTATCAAAATACACGGGATTACTTGGTTATCTTTTCACTGCACGTCCACAATGTGATTACATACGATGAAAAAATATATTTTAATATTTAATTGGCTTTATTTTTATTCGCATGGACCTTTTTTAAATAATTATTTATATCAGCACTTTTCCTTGTTTATTTTATTACATTTATACAATCAAGATAACCGATTCAAGTGTTTAAAAGTAATAAATTTGTTACGTCATTATCAATAAATCAAAATTAGGCTATTAGAACTTATCTTTACTACAGTATAAAAACTAAAAGGGGACAGGAAGGAATTTGTTTAGCGAAAGTCTTTGACAACTTTCCGACTAAATGTGTAAATAAAAATGATGTGTTACAAGGGTAAATGATAAAACAGTCATAAAAAGAATGCGGTAATGATGTTTATTCTTGACAGATGGATGGCTACAACTCAATTCGAGCCGACAGAAGCTCGTCGTGCTTTTCCTTGTTTCGATGAACCTGCAATGAAGGCCAAATTTACTGTGGCTTTGGCTCATCAAAAAGACACAATTTCCATCTCTAATATGCCGCAAATTAAAACTGTCGATTTGTAAGAATTAATTACGATTGAGCAATCAAGAAAATATAATTAATTTGATGTTTTTTTTGTTTTTTTTTTGTCACAGGAAAGAAGATAATTGGGTAATGGATGAGTACCAAACCACACCCAACATGTCTACTTATTTATTAGCATTTATTGTCACTAATTTCTCACAAACTAACAGTAAATCAAACGGCGGCATAGATGTGAGACAAATTCATATTTTTATGTTTTGATTAAAAAAATTTTTTTTTTTTTATTTTTATTAGTTTCGAGTGTTTTCAAGACATCAAGCCATCGATCAAACAAAATTTGCATCTGAAGTTGGGCCAAAGGCTTTGGATTTTTATGATAATTACTTTAATGTTACATATCCATTACCAAAACAAGGCATTTGATACTATTTTGTTTGTTTAGTCTAGGATTTTGCTATATTTTTGTTACATTACGTATTTTTTTGTTTGTAGATATGATTGCAATCCCCGATTTTGGCGCTGGTGCTATGGAAAATTGGGGTTTAATCACGTATAGGGAAACGGCTCTGTTATTTGATGAAAAGGTGTCATCAATATTGAATAAAGAAAGAGTGGCAACGGTTATTGCCCATGAATTGGCACACCAGGTTAAAATACTTGTCATGTAGTTTTAAAAAAGGCTCAAAATCAACTTTTTGTTTTTAAAGTGGTTTGGTAATTTGGTTTCACCCAGTTGGTGGGATTATCTTTGGCTCAATGAGGGATTTGCAGCTTACATGGAACAGTTTGCTACTGATAAGTTGTTTGCGAAATGGAAACTGGTAAATAGGTTTGGTTCGTTTTACTTTGCATTTTATTTTATTTTTATTTTTTATTTATTTTTTAATTAGATGGATAGGTTTATAATCAAAATGCATTCAGTAATGAAAGATGATTCACTGAAATCTTCGCATCCAGTTTACGTACCCGTTCACAATCCAGCGCAAATCAACGAAATATTTGATTCAATATCGTACATCAAAGGATCATCAGTAATTCGTATGATGGTTAACTTTTTAGGTGAAGACGTGTTTAAAACTGGTCTTACGGTAAGCATTGATTGCAAATTTTTCATTTCTTTTTATCGTTTTTTTATTTTTTAGGCATATTTTAGCGATAAGGCGTATGGAAATGCAGTTCAAGATGACTTATGGAAACATATGACAAATGTAATTTTATTAATTTGATGAAAATGTAATTAAACTGTTTAATTGTATTTTTTTAGGCTTCTAGTAATAATATTGATGTTAAGAAAGTGATGGATACGTGGACAGTGCAAACTGGGTATCCAGTCGTAACAGTCAGCAGAAACACTCAAGATCAAAGTATGACTTTTGCGCAGAAAATTTTCCAGCTCATTCCAGATGCAAATACCACCAGGTTTTGTAATTGTTAATTTTTAATTTTTATATTGTTTTTTTTATTTTTAATTGATTAAATTTGATTTTTATTTAGTGATTCGAAATGGGAAATTCCGATTTCGTTTACGACTAAATCAAAGGCTGATTTCACTAAAACGATACCTGTCAAGTGGATACGAAATACAGGTTTGACAAACTTTTTAATACGTACATCTTATCTGTTACGGGAATAAAAATTCTCAGTGTGCAAATTGCGTAGAGTTTATATGGCAAGTTGTTTTTTGGTGTTGATATAGCTCGCTAACAAGTGGCAAATTTTGATCGAAAAAAATTTTAAAATTAATAATTGCAAGAAATTAGTTTTGAAATGCAATTTTACACCGCCAATAAAAATTAAAATTAAAATTTTAAAAAAAATTGACATTGAGATTTTCATTACCGATGTACGAGAATGAGAGATACTGCAGCAAACTATCAGGGGCAGCAAGTATCAGGGGCAGCAAGTATCAGGGGCAGCAAGTATCAAGGGCAGCAAGTATCAGAGGCAGCAATAAAAGCCTTGGATTGACTGTTTAGAATGACTTGTAATCTTATCTTAATGATCTTATATAACATTCTTAGAAAACAGCGTACGACTTACATTAAACGATGGCATCCCATCAGTAACAGAATGGATAATCCTTAACGTGCAACAAACAGGTTTCTATCGAGTCAATTACGAAAAGGAAAATTGGAAATTAATTATTGCTCAACTTAACACCGTCGAGTTCAATGTAAGTATACTCGATTTAACAATACGTGCACGAAACTCCCATTGGTTAATGACCTATGCATTGTCCTGAAAGTATATATTGTGATATCTTATTTTAATTCTCTAGTTGAGCTGAGTCGAAAAATCATTGCTTCGTAGTCCAAAAATGTGCGTGCCATTGTTAACAAACGAAAACGCTTGTAAAATATTTTAAAAAAATTATTACATTTGGGTTTTTGTATTGTTGCGCACATTTTTTGGCTACGAAACAATGATTTTTCGACTTAGCTCGACTAGAGATAACTAGAGATTAGATAACACTTTCAGTACAATGCAAAAAAGTTCCTTTTTCAGTTTCGTGCACGAATTGTTGGATAGAGTTTAGTTAATATCCATTCAACAATAAACTAATCGATTTTTCGATTTCCAGAAAATACATGTAATCAATAGAGCCCAACTGATTGACGATTCCTTCAATTTGGCAAGGTGATAAGGGCAATTTGTGTGAGATATAAACAAATAACTAGGAAACTAATTTGGAATTTGAAAAATAGAGCTGGTCAATTGGATTACGAAATTGTATTAGAACTAACGAATTACTTGGTCAGAGAAAACGAGTATGTTCCATGGGCAGCTGCTGCTCGAAGCTTTGGATACATTCATACAATGTTAAAGTCAACAGAAGCATTTGGTGCATGGCAGGTAAGCCCATAAAATATTGATGTTCATGTTGATATTGATATTTTTTATAATAGAAATTTCTTGGGAGACTGTTTACGCCACATTACGAGGAAAAGAAATTCACAGAAATAGCAGCGATTGATGACAACCATATTACAATGTCTGTACTACATAAAATATTGTATAAAAAAATAAATTTTATTTATTTTTCAATTATTCAGACTTCTACAGACAATGTTTGTGAGCTATGCATGTAGTTTGAAAGTTGGGGATTGTATAACAGAATGTGTTTCTGCATATGGAAAATGGATAGCTGATTCTACTGCAAATCCGTAAATGTTTTAATTTTTTTTTTTAAACATTTTTAATGTTAATTTTTTATATTTTTTTAGGTTATCTACCAGTTTGAGAGACATTATTCTGTGCAAAGCAATTGAACAAGGCGGAATTAAGGAATGGAATAGTGTGTGGGAGAAATTTAACAATTCTAATGTTGGTTCAGAAAAAGTTTCTTTACTTTCTGCTCTTACCTGCACGGAAGAACCGTGGATAATCACCAAGTAGACTGTGGAAAATACCTTGAAATACTTTTTATTTTATATTTTTTATTTTTAATAATTTTATGTTTTGTTCAGGATGTTAAATATGCTTTTAGACCCGAACAGTGGTGTTCGTACTCAAGATTCATCTATTCTTGCGGGTGGAATTAGTGGCAATAAAATAGGGCGGTTTATGCTTTATGATTACTTCAAAGAAAATGTGAAAAAACTGTCAGAGAAGTAATTAATTGAGTAATTATATTATATAAAATTATTAATTAATTTTCCGAAAATTTGCTTTTTTATAGATTTGTTAATGCATTTCTATTTCCAAAGATATTGAAAGCGTCAGTTCCTGATTTAAACACACCGTATGAATTGCAGCAGGTTAATATACGCGTAAATAAATTCTACTGTCGTGTTTAATTATCAATTTTTATTCAGTTAAAACGATTCTTCAACGAGAATAAGGAGGTGTTCGTGCCAGTTCAGAGAGTAGCGAACCAGATTGTGGAAAAAATGGAAACGAATGTCATGTGGATGGAGAAAAACTACAAAAATATCAAATCTTGGCTTGACAAGCAAGGATAAAAGAAAATAATGAAAATTAAAAATTAAATTAAAATTAAAATGAAATCTGTAATTGTGATTGCAAAATCACTAAATTGAAATGTCAAATTTTGATTAAAAGTACAATTTTACTAATACACATAAAAATTAAAAACGCTTTTCGTACATGAATTTAAATTTATGAAATTATTTTGCTATGAAAACTTTATAAATAAATAAAAAGTAAAAAACCAAACTATATTTTAACAAATAATTTTTATTTTCTGGATGAAAGTGTGCAGACACTCATGAGTCCACTATTGAACTAGAATCTGGTAACCCATACTAGATGGCGCTAAAAGTTGATTCGCTAAGATTTTCGTGCTGACGTGCAAGGTGATGCACTAAACTAAACCAGATGGAGGTTTGTACGTTAGTAATTCAAAACATAAGAGAATTGATTTTGTGGTTGTATTTGATTTCTAGGACGAACAAAACATACCTATAGACATCCATACAAACAAACTGTTAGATTGGCTCGTTAGTCGGCGGCACTGCAAGCAACAGTGGCAAAGTGATGTCCAAGTTATCAGAAAGAAAATTAACGATGCAATTCAAGACATGCCTGCTGTTGACGAGATTGTGCAGTTATTGTCTGGATTATGTATGTTTAGATTAGGCATTAACTTGTTGAAAACTCTCATGCTTGAATTTTGACAGACATAAATTATTTTCATTGCGTACGAATTGTTGAATTACTGAAGGAAACTGAATCCGCTTCTAGAAACATATTTGGCAGTTATTCGTCTAAGAGAATGAAAGTATGAATCTTTTTATACGTGAAAATAATGAAAATAAACAAATTATTGTGTAGGATTGGCAAGAAATAGTGAGACTTTATGAAAAGGACAGTGTTTACTTAGGTAGGACCACAGATTATTTGAAGATATAAAACTCTTGTTTTAATTTATTATATTTTTTTTAGCTGAAGTTGCACAAATGTTAATTCGTAATGTGAATTATGAAGTCCCTTCTCTTAAAAAACAAATTATTAAATGTCAACAAATTGAAGAGGTATTTTAATTTTAATTTTAAAAATAAAAATAAAAATAAAACAATAATTGTAAGAACTGATTTCAGGAGTGTAAAAAGAAGGAAATGGAATGTACAAAACGTGCTCAAGATTTGCAGGATAAATATAAACACGATTGCAAGCTGTTAGGAATTGAAGGAGTGAAAATTAAAACGGAATTAGTAGCCCAACTTGCGCAATTGCCGAAAGAGTACGATGAAATTGCGGGAGAACTGAAACAACTTAAACCAGCAGAAGAATTTTATTCGTCTTTTAAGGAATTTGTTACAGAACGGTAAAAGAAAAATTAATATTAAACGAAATAAGTCTAATTGATTAATTAATACTAGGAAACATGCCGATTCATTACCACTTTTTAATTTTATCATAAATCACGGAAATGCGACTACTTTCGAATGGTTGAAAGGCGTTAAACCAAAAGAAGTTCGTCAACCACCTTTAAATATTTCGCTGATTGATGAAGAGGACAAAACTGATGATACGATTGATTTTGGCGAAGAAAATGAAGCCAGCATCGATTTTGGTGATGATAATGATGCTATTGATTTTGGAGACGATAAATCGAGTGAAATTTCATGGGACATTGTAAACGATGAAACTAATGGAGATGGAAATGAAGGTTGATCATAATTCTTTTGATTTTTAATTGAAATTCAATACATTTTTATTTAAGGAATTGCTGAGGGTGAAATCGCTCTGACTGTTTTTGATAATCCCAAAATTCGAAATCAATTGCTTGACGAATTAGCACAGGTAATTCTCAATTTTGTGCATAATCTGTACGATTAATTATTTTTTCAAAGTTGGAGGCGTTTTTGGATCAGAGATTACACGAAATTCAAAATGAAGATTCGAGTCTGTCTCTAAATCCTTTCCAAAATGCGCCATTGAATTTGTTGCAACCGTTAGAAGCTGTAGTGAAAATGTTGAGTACCGTTCGACATATCGTAGGCCGATTAATAAACGTGAAGATTTTAAAACTGCAATTAATTCGAACGTTTCCACAGTAAGTAAAACATGAATACCGTAACCAAACAAATTTTTTATTTTATTTTAGAATTTATGTTTCAATTATTTTTATTACCTATCAAAATTAGACACGTCGATCGTATCGCTAATACCTTGAAACAAAGCTTACTAGCGGCAGAAAAGATGATCGCGCTCAAAGAAATAGTTGCAAAGAAAAGCGAACGAGCAAAACAAGAAGGAATAACTGCAACGCCACAGCTGGAATTAATTATCAAGAGAACCACAGGACTTCAAGCTCAGGTACGGATTGAAATTTCCGGGAAATTTCCCTTTTCTGTTTAGTTTTTTAATACAAATAATGAAAATTAACGCAGATTGAAGCAGATGTTTCCAAACGATACAAAAACAGACCCGTGAACTTGATGGGTGGAGTCAAAACGCTATAAAATAATAATCAAATACAGGTTTTATTTTATTTGCTTTTTTTTTATATAAAAAAAAATTAAATAAAAAAAAATACCTTTATACAATGCTGTTATAAATATGATATAAAATTACAAACTTGATTAAAAGAGGTGATGGAAGCTAAATGCAGTTAAAAGTACAATTAAAATTTTTTTTAAAAAACCATAAACATACTAAACTAGCTGTTATACCGTTTAAGTACCATACAAATTTAAAAAATAAAAAATAAAAAATAAAATAAAAAAATTAGATAATAAAATGCATCGATGACAGTTATTAATCAACCAGCGATTCCAACATCAAAGATGAGGTTTTGAATAAGTCTCCAAGGAGCTGACCGGCAAAATACTTTTTTATTCGGACATGGCTGTTGTTTCAGACATTCAGCAAATACACGATCGCATTGGCACATTCGATATGCGCAGTTGTTCGGTTGTGGATACTAAAAAAAAAAAAAAAAANAAAAAAAAAAAAA
>JH431734.1:867083-899382 GCA_000239455.1 Strigamia maritima | reverse complement strand
AAATACGAAAAAGAACTATTTATATTTAATTTTTTATTTTTATTTAAATTTACTTACAACATTGCGGCGTTCCATTCACACATTGCCAATTATACCGCAGAAAATACAGCATAAAAGCTGGGCATGGTACATTATCATAGCACCAATCATGAACTTGACAACATCTGAAATATAAAAAAAAAAAAAAAAAATTTTAGATCTTGATGTAATTTTACGTTCTGAAATTACAAAGATAATGGTAAATCAGTTACTGGACGTAATCAGAAGATTGATTTATGGTTATAGTTTAATGCCTGCTTGGTTTTACGACTTAAATTCAACTATGATGCCAACCAGGGCCAACAGGTGACTTTAAGCACCTGTCAGGATCAGGAAGTTTCTTGTAAAACAAAAATGTATTGACGTCAGAGAATTTCCACGCTTGATTCACCAATAAAATGTTAAATTTATAAACAATAGCTGTAAAAATTCCTTACTTATCGATTCCATCAACAGGAATTCCGGCGCCCATGAAACCGCAATAACATCCATAACCCATGAGCCGCATAGGATTGCAACCAGTTCCACACGACACTACATTGTAGAGCAATAAGACGTCTCTTCGTCGCCGTTTATTCAAAATAAAAGGTCTTTTAAGCACAACTTGAGAATTTGAATCTGAAGCACCGTTGTATTGATTTGCATTTATTGTAGACGCATTCCTTGTTGGGATGACGTCATTCGGGTGAATTGTTGAATTGAGATGCGGAGAATTGAGGTTGAGGTGATTAGATTTGGTTAAAATATGCGATGAAAGTAAGGATGGATGAATTATTGCATTTCTATCAGTTTCGGATGGTCGATTCCGTATGATGGAAGGTGGAAATTGTTGAAGGGGATGATGCGTGCTCACGATGACCTCGGACGTCATTGGATCTGGAACAAGATTTGAACGGCTATAAAAAGCAGGTGCGTTTCGATAAGACTGGAATTTACGATGGAACTAACTGCACGCTTTACTAAATCACTAAATATTTACTTCTGTTCGGTTGATTCAGTGAATTACTTACAGTTTTAGGATTTCAGGCCATTGAATCTGAATTGATATGATTGAACTGAAATGATATTATTTTCTGTAGGAACTGGGAACTTCATATTAGAATTGTCAGTAGTGCAATTATTGCACTTTCGGATTTAGTTTAGAATTATCTACTTGTATGTATCATTCTGATTGGCGTAGCAAAAGAATGGTACTATATCTGAAAAGTGCAATTTTAAATTCTGCAAATTTTGCAATTCTGCTCAAAATTGCATCTCTGACTCTCAATATTGTTCTTTGACCCTCAAAACTGCTTCTTTGACCCTCAAAATTGCTCTTTTTTTTACCCTTAAAATTGCTTTTTTTATTACCCTCAAAATTAATTTTTTTACTCAAAATTTCTTTTTTCTATCCTCAAAATTATTTTTTTGACTCTCAAAATTGCTTTTTTTTACTCTCAAAATTGCTTTTTTTGACCCTTAAAATTACATTTCTGACTCTCCAGCTGCATTTATGACGTTCAAAACTTATAAAAAGTAATTAAATTGCTTAGTTCCACAGGATATCTTAAGGATGTCTCAATGTCCCATGATATTACATAATATATCAGCAGTTTGGATCTACAAACGTGTACGTGAACGTTCATTTGGTCTCCCGCATACATCCCATGCCAATTCTATTTACTTGGATTACATAATTCAATGACGACGTGTTTGTTGTACACACAGGGATGTTCACATCAGGCATGTAACACGGGGAAACCGGATTTAAAGTTGTGGGGCTCCCGCCAACAAAAGTCCATCATCAAATCTGTGATTGACATTAAATTGGCTAGGGTTTGAGGCCACGAGACCAGCAGAACTTATTTTTTTAAAGCATTTTTAACCTGTAACCTACGCACCAAAGTTTTTTTGTGGGACCCCTATTGTGTCCTCAACTCTTAAATCTTGTTTGGCCTCTGGAGCTTTGCTACAGTTGCAGTGTATTCCTAATCATTTTGAGGAATAGAAATTTTAACATTTAAATTTTTCTATATTATTGTATCTCCATGTTAAAGGGTTAACGACATCGTGTTTTTTATCCTTAAATATAAAGGATTTAAAGCTAATATTAAACTTGTGAAAACGAGCAGACGACAATATGAAAAAATGAGAGATAAAAGCGAGACCAAATCGAGAATTTGCGCGATTCTTATTTACATTACGTAAACCCCATTATTTAACACCAAAAAATACTATGACGTCATAAACAGCGCCCTGCCAGCAGTGGCCAACAATGTCCCTCACGAAGCTCAATGAGCTGTTTGGAATACAAAATGATTTTTGAAATTGTGAATCCTTTAAAAAATAAATAAAAATTTATTTGGCTATTTTAAGAGATGGCGAATTCAATTTAATAATGCGATACCAATTTATGAAATATGAGATCTTTGATAAATCTTTGCCATATTTCCTGGTGCTGTGAGCCCACGTTTGTTTAGGTGTGAAGATTATTGCCGTGATGGACAAACGCCTTTAAACAGCTTACTTCTTTATGGAGATGTTGTACGCACTCGTGCATGCATCGTTTTGTTTACTAGTACGTGTAGCTATTGCTTTCAAGGTCAGGGTGAAGGCCCTCCGCCATCTAAAAACAAATTACGCTTTGCTATAATCGGAGTTCACGTGAAATTGAAGAGAAGTAGTTTGTAATAAAACTGATATCCAACACAAACCTAATAAAACGGGTCGTAAAGGTTTGTGTTACAAGTAAACAAGTGTTAGAAATTAATGTTAAGTTGTTGTTTATCACGTGAGAAAAAAGCCGCTTAGTAGGGGTCTTTGCGGGATTAGTTTTTGAATAAATTAGCAATTTGTTATTTAAAAAAAAAAATAATAAAAAAATAAAATATTCTTTAGGTACTAATGGGGTCATAAACTCTGGGTAGGAATTGGTGGGTAATGGGGGTCGAATTTTATTAGGTAATCCCCTAAAGGTCACTCTTTGTCAAAAAAAAAAGGTTAAGATGGGGGGGTTTTTGAATATATGAATAAATTTGAATTTTTAAAAAAATAAAATTATAATAAAAATGTTTAATAAAAACTACATAAAAAATATTGTTTTTATCTGTCAAAAACATTTTATCTGTAAATTATAGAATAACTCTTTTTTTGAAGGATAAATTGGTAAATTTAGCTGCGCGGCGGTTAAACCTAGCGGCAAAAGAGCAAATCTTGACCTGGGAAAGAGTGTATTGTAAAGATTCTTCACCTTGCTGTTGAATGCCTGTACGCAAGTAGAGCACTAATTCACGCCCGAAAACCTTGAAAGCAATCAAGAGTCTCTCTCTCCTTTCTCGTTGTGATTTATTGCTTGCTGTGATCTCAATTTTCTTCTATACGACTTTTTACATTGTCACTGAGAAATGGCGACGCATTTCTAACCTTGTTGTTCGGACTTCCGCGTTTTTATGTTCGTTTTTAACCCTCTAGACTGACTACAAAGCCATTAAGTCAATTGAAAAAAACGCTATTAAAAAATTGTATCTTTTTTTTTATTTATTTTTTTTAGGTTAATAGTGTCAAATTCGATTATTTATTTTAAAAATTAATGAATTAATTGAGTGGAATGCAATAATAGGAAAGTATTTGTTTCATTGGCCTAATTAACTCTAATTATTATATTCAACATTTTGTTTATTTGGGATAAATAAATAAAAGTATATTGTTCCTGAAATAATTGTACATTTTTATGTCGCCATGCTCAAGAAATCGGTCATTGCTCTTCAAAAAAAAATACAAAACTTCCCTGCATAGTTTCAGAGCAGTACAGCAAAGCCCTTTACAGCATCCAGGGGGCTGTTTTTCATCGTTTTTAGATTTATTTTTTTTAAAACATTTCAATAAATAAAGCAAGTAATTAAAGATTCAAGTTATAAAAAAAATTTTACTTTTTTTACAAAAAAAAAATTGTTAAATCTCTTACCGTAGATGAAGATCAGAACAAACAAAATGAAATCCAACTGCTTTCGTCTCATGTCCCAAAGGATAAAGTTGGTTTATGCTTTGTAGAAGACGGCATACCTTCTTTGCCAACTTACAAACACTTTGAAAAATTGGAAGTTTCGTTAATTTTCGATGTAGTAAACAGTTGGTATGACCACGACTAGTTCAGGTGGTGGTTCCCACTTTGGGTGAACCCCTTGTGGGCGACTGGAGCTCAACCCGCGCGCTTCTGACCTACATACCCATTTCACGGGGGTGGCATTATGCTACTCAAGAGTCCGCACGACCAATGGAAAGGCGGCCGCCCACCTCATTCCAATTGTTAAACAGCGTATCGACACATGTAGAATTAAATGTTGACAAGTGTTTTTCCTACACTTGTTTTTTATTAAGTAAATAAGTGAAGACTAATTATCTGCAATTAGCATTCATTGCAGAACAAACAAAAAAGTGTTTTTATGTCATAAACACAAAAATTTTCAGAAAATCGAATTTGAAAATGGCGTTTGTAACCTAGTGGTGATTTCGAGCAACTTTTCAAGTAACAATAAATAAATTTTAAAATAATTTTTTAAACTTATTTTTTTTTTTTTTTTAAGTTTGGTATTTGGCGCCAGGGTTAATTTCACGAAAGCCCTTATGACAGATTTAGGTTGTGTATATCGTGAAGAAAGGGCCATTGCTAGTACTGTCATTGACATTTAAATTCGTACAGGAAAAAAATATGTAAAATTTTTTTTGTTAAGTTTGTTTTCCTACATTGACAATGATGATAAATATCACAATTGAGCATCAACGCCCTTGGTTGCGTTTCGCCCATTTTGGTGGCCATTTACCTTGAGTCTTCCCAGGTCGTTGAAGGTGGAGATTTCACTTTGCAGATAGTTTACTTGTCAAAATTCTCATTAGTTTCAGTGGCGAGAGAGAGAAATTTTGGTCAAAGCTTTCAGTCACACTTGGTTAAGGAAAAGAAATATAAAAAAAATTTTATGCACTAGTAAATCAGTTGTAAAAGATACACTTTTCTTAATCTAAAAAAAAGAGAGGTAATTTCACACATTTTTTTTTTACAAACGTAATCACCTACCGATAAAAAATAAATAAAATAGCAAGTGTTATAATAAAGATTTGAGGTTATGATAAAAGTCATACTTAAAGAAATTAAATGAGGCATTTTGTGCAAGTTGGATTTTGTTACATTTGTTCATAACGTTTTATCGCATAATTTTTGTTTTTGGGCTCATTTGAATTGATACGCCTATGCATGTGTATTGGTTTTATTGAATATGTGTTTGTTTTATTTAATATGTGTGTGTTTTATTGAATATGTGTTTGTTTTATTGAATATGTGTTTGTTTTATTGAATATGTGTTTGTTTCATTGAATGTGTATTGGTTTTATTGAATATGTGTTTGTTTTATTGAATGTGCGGTTGTTTTATTGAATATGTGTTTGTTTTATTGAATATGTGTTTGTTTTATTGAATATGTGTTTGTTTTATTGAATGTGTGTTTGTTTTATTGAATATGTGTTTGTTTTATTGAATAAATATGTGTTTGTTTTATTGAATATGTGTTTGTTTTATTGAATATGTGTTTGTTTTATTAAATATGTGTTTGTTTTATTGAATGCTACTGCCCGGGATACCATATACCAGAGATGGTCATGTCCCCGGAGGCAGCGCGAAAAGACCAAGCATGAAAGGAGGAGAAACCACCTTTCAGTATCCTTCCTAAATTGAAAAACATGAAAACATGCAAAATGACAACTTTTGAAAAATCATGATTTTTGAAAAATCATGTTTTTTTCGCTTTTGTTCCTCGCGCGCCTGTCCCAGAGAGGCCCCAACTCGTAGTAAAGATACGGCACGGTACTTCTGAATGTTGATGTATGCTAATGAGAATAAATCTTATTCCTCGTTCTGCAGTCTTTTTTTTTGAAATTCTGACAAAACATTTTGCATTTCATTTGCGCTCCAAGATTTTTTTTTCGCTACGTACGGTACTGGAAAGCGTGATGTTGTGCACACTATTTCTGTTATTGCATAATCGTTTAAAATTTAAAATTTAAATACCAAATTAAATACCAAATACCATCTTTATCGAATTGGATGTAAACGAATTAAAACCGATAAAACGAAGAAAAACCCTTTTTGCATAAAACGAATTATATGACCAATCCTTTGCAAGTTGTCATTTTTTTAAATGTCAAATGTGAATAGGGTTTAAGGGGTCATTAGGTCATAAAAGGTAATTGTGAAATTGATCATTGATTTTTATATTTTAAGTATTATAAAAAAAGAAAAAAAGTGGTTTCTATTAATCAAATATCATTAAAAATAAAATATCAGCACAATTTTTACATTATTCTTTTTTAATTTAAAAATTTGCCATTGCTGCATTAGATGACCCATTTCTTTTATTTTGGGCGTGAGGCCAATCACCTTAAAATAAAATGAAAAAAGTGTTGCAAAATAATATTATTGTATTATTTATGCAAAACAGTTGGGAATTTCTACTAATTTTTTTCGTTTTTATACTTTCTAAACATAATTAATTTTTAAACAATCTGAACTCATTTATATTAAAAAAAATAAAAGACACTTTCATCAAACTCAAACGTGAACAAACACCACATTGGTATTCGTATTTCAATGACAGGAAGTTGTTATTTTGTTCCGAGGTCATTTCATTGCTCATTGCAATTCAGCGCCGGTTGTGGCCGATTAACGAAACTCAAAACCCGTCGCAATCGATGGTAGATGTGGAACGAACGGCAGATCGAAATGGTCGTTTAAAAAAAACAGCTCACCAAACCAAGCGTATTACTCTTCCATACATGCTATAATGGAGGATTTCCTTAGGGAATCCAAAAATAAGTTGGTAAGTCAAAGTATGCACCCATTATGAATCCTTAAATAGAAAAACCGATTGACCGACGTCATTGATGATGTTTATTTACATCACAATTTTCCGGAAAAAAAATATTCTAAGTCAATATTTCAACTCTTGCCGTATATTCAACTCAAAACTCGCCAAAAATCATAATTTTTGAGAAAAAATGAATTAAAAATTAAATTATTTATGGAAAAGTTCGCCCACTTGACCTCTACAGCCGGTGTATGGTTTGATTGGGTGCCAAATTGAGACGCTAAAATATTAGATAACACGAAAATAAAACAGCATACATTTTTCAAATAGTTCTGCTGTTGGATAAAAGTGTTTGGTCGGTTTTGTGTTGCTGTAAAACGAGGAAGTGTTTATGTTTTGGCTGAATAAATTTGCTTTTTGGTTTTTTAATGGACACACCCATCACACTCTACTTGATTTTTAAAACCTGTTTTGTTTTGGTGTTTACTTTTCTGGGTAAATATCAAAATGATGTTTAAAAAATGATAGTAGTGTTTTGTTGGTTTTTTTTTATTTTTTTTATTTTTTTTTTTTTTAGGAAAATCTAACTAATGTGAAAAAGGTTCATGTTATTCTTGGAAGTGAAGCGTGTGATTTGGATTCGGCAGTTTCTACTTTAGTTTATGCTTATTTTTTGCAGCAGGTTGTTTATTTATATAATAATAAAAAAATGTAAATATAAATGAATTTTTTTATTATTTATTGTTTATTTTGCAGATTTGTCGAGATTCCAATGAAATCTTTTTGCCAGTTTTGAATATATTACGAAAGGATTTCCGGTTAAAAACTGAAGTTACTTATTATTTGGACGAGAATCATATAGATTCGACTAATATTCTGTTTAAAAATGAAATTGATCTAAAGGTACATTTTAATTTTATAAATTTATTTTAATTTTATAAATTTATTTTAATTTTATAAATTTATTTTAATTTTATAAATTTATTTTAATTTACATTTTTTTTTAATTTTTTTTTAGAATTTATTCAAAATCGGAAAATTACAGCTTATTTTAGTCGACCACCACACATTATCTAAAGAAGATATTGTTTTACATCCCGTTATTGAAGAAATAATTGATCACCACAGATGTGTGGAAAAATTCACATTGAAAGACTGTTCGGCGATTTTCGAAATGGTCGGATCTTGCGCGACTTTAATAGCTGCCAAGATTCTCGCGTGTGATTCCAGTTTTTTTAACTATCAATTAGCAAATTTGTTATATGGTAAGGAAAAATATAGATTTTGTTTGAATTTTCTTAAATTTTGTTTGTCAATAGGCGCCGTTTTGTTGGACACCGTTTGCTTAGATGACAAAGCCGGTCGTGTTACGGAGAAAGACAAACAAATGCTGGCAAAGCTGGAAGAATATTTGCCCGATGTAAACAGACGAGTGATTTTTGAGAAATTACAAACTGCTAAAATGGATATAACGGGTGTGATAATGAGTTTTCAATTTTTAAATGGATTTAATAGTTAAAAATTCATTTGAAACAGGTTTATCTACTGACGAAAGTTTACGAAAAGATATGAAAGTTGTATCGAATAATTCTGTACGCATTGGCGTTTCTTCTTTACCTGTTCTTATTGATGTGAGTCTGTTTTAAATGAAGTTTTCAGTATAATTTTAATATATATGTGTCTTTTTTAGAAATTTGCCACTAAAATCGCCACAATCGATGATCTCCATAAATTTACTGCGGAAAATAATTTTCATATTTTAGTTATGATGGGAATGACAGTGAATGAAACCACTGGAACCGTTAAACGTCAATTGGGAATATACTCAGTTAATGCTACTTGCAAACAACAGGTTATTTTTACAATACTTTTTTCTGTGGCTAGACAAGGGTGTGTGTACTTGATGCACCTGTGAGAGTGAAACTTGCGTTTGCGTCATTTTGAACTAAAATGTTGCATCTAAAAGCGATTTTTGCACATAAAAATTATATTTATTAGCCTAAATAATTATTTTGTTTAAAACGATTCATTTTTGTTTGAAAAAATTCTAATTTTAAAACACCCTGTCTACTTCTAAATTTTAAATAACATTTTTCCAAAAATATTTATAATTTTGTATATTTTTAAGGTGGCTGATTTCTTAGTAGCAGCAACCGACATGAAATTAGAATTTTTTGACCTGGACATCCCAACTTTGTCAGTGTTTCGTCAAGGAAACACATTGGCATCGAGAAAAATGATTCTTCCACTTCTAGAAGAATACCTTGCCGGTTACGAAAATGTAACCGAGCAACCTGGCAACACGAAAGGACGACCGTCAGGTAATTCGAAACGACACGCAAGTTTTTATACAGCACCAGGCGGTCCTTGAATTTCAAACAAAAAAGAATAAAAACAAAAAACTTTTTTGTTTTTCTTCTTAAACTGATATTGTGATTGGTAAACTGTAAGCGTCTTGACAATAAAGTTGATTTCTATGATAAAAAATGTAAATTATAAAAAAAAATTGTGATTTAATGCATCATGTGCCAAATTTCCAAGGTTAAATCAATGTTGTCAAGTCAACGACAATTTTATCTGGTAAGTAAATTCAAATTAATACGCATGAAAGTGTTTTTAATAAAAAAAAAAATTTAATTAAATCTTGGAGATTTGGCTTATCAGAATGTAAAAATACAATTAATTTATCTATTGTATATGTGTTTTTACAACTTTATTTCGTTTTTTGTAGAGCTATCGAATCACCGAGATCGAAACTCGAGCACAAACGAAGATTTCAACGATTTCGATCCATTTGAATCGGTCGATTCAGTTGTTTTTACTCCACCGAACGGCATCACCGTCTCATCTTCGGGGAATTTTCTTGGAGTCGGCGACCCACTCAGTCTTCCACTCAGTTCTCAAAATTCATCCAACCAAAATTCGTGTCCGTATACGCCGCAGAACAGCTACGCTGACAGCGATTTCGGCGCCGAAGCGTTTCCGAAACAACTTCTACCAAGTTTCAACAGTCGCGAGATGATGGAGAAGATCGAAATCAAGAGAGGAAAATTGCGAGGATATGACGGCGAAGTAGCGCAAGAGAATTATCCATTCACTCCGAAAAACAGTTTTGTCGACTCCAGTTTCGACTCTTATGCTGCCGCAGTTGCTCTCGATTCTGACACTTTACTTCAAAAGTGGAACGAAAACCAAGCCCATTCGGATATGGATGCAAGGGGCTGCACGAATGGCACTGATAATGGAGCAAAACCAGAGGAAAATGGAGACGACAAAAGGTTAGTCGTAAAGTAGGATATTGGAGCTTTTAATTACATTAAATTGTCGTGGAATGTCGGGTTTTTTGTTTTTTTCCTGTTTTATACAAATTTTGATACTTTAAATTCTCAAAAATAACACCAACTGGAAGATGGACCGGTTCTTTTTATTTTTAGACGAGATTTCTCATTTTGATAATACAAATAACCAATTAGGTATTTAGTTTTAAGAAAAGAAAGAAATATTAGTCTGTGATATGCCGTTAAAGTGAATTAACTACTTAATAATAAATAAATATTAAAAATTCCATTAATATTAATATATTATTATATACCATACATAGTTATAAGTCATTTACTGTTAAGAATGATAAACATTTTAAAAAAATGGTTGGTTAGACAAATAATGTGTACATTTACTACCCTATTAGAGGAAATTGTATAATATAACTTTGGATTGTACTTATCAATAAAGTTATATACATTCAAAATACTAATTTATGCTTGTCAACGGATAAAATTTGAATTATATCGCCATTTTGAAACTTCGCCGCACGACACGGCCATTTTGTCACATTTTGGCGATTGATTTTTGCGAGTGCATGGCCCGTTTCCACTTTCCAATACAATGTTTCTCTCGCCTCGTTTACAACCGAAAAAATATTGATCCTCCTCTTGATCGGTGCGTGATCCAACATGGCGCAAGCTGCGACGCATTCTGGAATGGACGAGCCGCTGGATGCTGTCTCGTCTAGGTTGGTTGGTTGGTCGCTTTCACTGCCCTGCCGAATATTGTTCTCACTTTGAATGAATCACCGTTATTATTTTTACTTCATCCGATGTGCGTTCACTCACCTTAATTTAAATTTTTTTGTCAATATCTGCTTAATATAAATATAATATTATCATTATTGTTTATTTTTACGTTATTGCATGATCAAAATCTCTCTTTCTGTGCATGTTAGCAATGAAAAACTAGAATTAAAAGCTTTAACATTATGATTATGAAATTATTTATTTATTTAAAGTCGTTTTATGCAAATTTTGTAGCTTTTAATTTGAATATTATAATCAGGCAGTTGGAAATGAGTTTAAATAACAGCAGGATATATTTTTCTTTAGCTGTGTGGTTGCTATGGCTTTCCGTTATGTTTAACGATTTTTATAACCTACTAAATAATAATTGCAGCTTCAAGTTTATAAAATGTAGTTTTAGTTGGTTTTATTTAACTGCTAGCATGTTGAGTATGCTTGTTTTCGTTTCTGTAGTATTTGGCAGACTATTTAATAATCAGTAGCGTAATTTGCATGATAAATAAATGTGAGCGAGTGATTTATTGTTTTTGTTTTGCAGTCCGGATGATAACAGCGTAGTTTCAAGTGCGGGAGATAAATCTGAAGAAAAAATGGATATCAGCACGTCAGGGTCTGATAAGGGTTACCCATCTTCACCAGCAACTGCTGCTGTTAATCACGAATGTGAGGACGATCACGTCAATACTAAAAATAAGTGAGATAAAGATAATGTGGTTTATTTTGTGTTTGAATTCTGAGTTAATTATTTATTTATTTTTGTTTTGTCGATTTAGTTTATCCGGACATACGACTAATCTGGGTGCCTTAAAAATGGACTCGGAAACAGCCATTAAGTATCAAGCGGAGACTGTTGATTTTCCTCAAAGTCCTCATCATATGAAGTTATTAACTAATAGAACGAATAGTCTAATGAAGGTGTGTTTTGATCGGAATATTTATCGGTGATTAGGGTTTTTTAGAATGAAAACTAGTCAATTTTGAATCGTAAATATCAATTTTTAATGAAAACTAGTCAATTTTGAATCGTAAATATCAATTTTTAATGAAAACTAGTCAATTTTGAATCGTAAATATCAATTTTTAATGAAAAATAGTTAATTTTGAATCATAAAATCCAATTTTTAATGGAAATTAGTCAATTCCGATATTTTTTCTTCTATTTTAGAGTGTAAGTTTAGACGATGAGGCTCCACGAGATGCATCATTCGACAGTGATGAGATGGTAGCGAGAAAAGGTGAGATCATTTATGAACCAATTTTCAATGAATTAAATTAATGTTCCAAATTGCATGTTTTATTTACCATTAATTATTGAATTAATTGAGAAAAATAAACTAGTTTGTTTTCATAATGAAGTTTTAACACAAACAGTTTTAGAAGATGATTTTCGGTCGGAAATAAGTGATATGTCCGAGTTGGACGACGAATACTTTGAAGACAGTTTAGTCCTCGACGGTTTACTTAATACCGACAGCACTAGCCAAGACCACGAAATGTTATCGGTTCGAACTGTAGATTCAGGTGCATTGTCCTCACTGCGAACGGATTGCGCGCATGACGACAGCCGAGTTTCATCGGAAATCGATTTCAACACGGTACAAAAAATCCGCTCGTGTTTCGACCACGAAAGAATTAAAGACAATTACACGTTGAGTGGCCGATTGCAGGACATCTTAACACCGACGGAAATCGACGAAATTCTAAACAACAGCGATGTTTATGCAGATTTCATCGATGATGACATTCTGGAAGCGCTGCAGAACGCGAGGACAGATATTCCCAAACAAAACGGAATTTTAACATCGAAAGATAGCAAGAGAGTTAAAATAATTGTCGATAAATCGGATTTAGACGACATTATTCTCGCGGATTTGACCGTAACTGCCGTTTTCGATGATGGAGACACGAACGAGGCGGATGAACTGAATAATAGATGTCAAACTAATAAGAGTTTTATTAAACATAAGGAAACTAGTGGTGGGACGTCGATTCGTGCTATTTTCGAAGAGAGCGATTCCTTAACAGTGCCCGGCGAAACGATTAAACGGCGAATCACGGCCGCTCGAAACCAAGAAGAAAGTGACGAATCGTTTACGAATTTCCCTTTATCTTGGGATTCGTCCGTTAGTGAAGATTTCGACAAATTTATGCTCAATGTTTCTGTTATTCAGTCACCCGAAGTTCATGTTTGTAGAGAAATTCCAGGTTGGTCAATCGAATAGGTGGCGGACGATTTCTACTCACATTTTCTAATATCAGAAACAGATTTTCCACTAATACAACTAACCATTAATGGGAATTAAATTCAAATATCATTGTTTATTTACGTTTTGTTTTTGTATTTTCAGAACGACCTACTGGGTTTACGAAGAGCAAGAAGAAAATCACGGTCAATCCCGACATATTGACTGAAAATGATGATGATGGACGAAGTTTGTCTTCTTTGAGTAATAAAAGTGTCGATATTCTGTCACCTGGAGTCGACGATGTTGCCACTCCAGACGATATTGAAACTCCGGATGAGTTAGACGACTCTGTTCTGGAACGTGAGTATATAGAAGGGGAAAAATATTAATTATTTAACATAAATGACAGAATTTATGTTAAAAATTGATATTTTTTGTTTTTACCGAGTAGGTATGGTGTCTAACAGTGATCCAATTCCTGAATTATCTGCTGCTGAAGAATATGACGAGGAACGCAGTTGGCGTACTTGTTTTATTGCCGGCGTGCAAAGAAAAATCGATATGAAAGTAATAGAGCCCTATAAAAAGGTTTTATCGCACGGGGGTTATTGTCCCGACACGCGGTTTGCGATAATTGCATTTAGTGCCTGTAATTTGCCTGATCGGATTCGAAAAGATTATGAATATGTTATGGACAATTTATTTCTGTGAGTTGTTTAATTTTTGTGTAGAAGGTTTTTGGTTTGATTTTTTTTTTGTGTTTGTTTCAGGTATGTTCTCACAACATTAGACCAGTTGGTCGCTGAAGATTATATTCTCATCTATTTGCAAGGAGCTACTGAAAGGAGTAGTATGCCTTCTTTCGGGTGGCTGAAACGATGTTATCAAATGATTGATAGGCGGTAAATATTGAGTAGGATTGCTAGATTTTAGTTTTTGGAAAAAAAAAATAATTTACAGAAATAATTAATTTCCATGGAAAAAAAAATTCGTTTTTTTTTTTTTTTTTTTTTTTACACATGAAAGAATTCAATTATAACGAAATCAGTTTGATTTAAACACATCTGTGCTTTTTGTAGATAATTTAATATTATTAATGTACAGGGCATGTCTGGCAACTCATATCGATGCATCTCAAAAAGATGCCTTTTTTAATTTACTAAAAATTACAATAAAATAATTTTTAAAAATAATTTCTATTCTTTATTCAGACTCCGTAAGAATCTTAAAGGTTTATATTTGGTGCACCCAACATTTTGGTTGAAAACAATAGTGTTAATGACGAAACCATTTATCAGGTATTAAAAAATTTAATTTTCTGTTTAAAAAAAATTAAAAATTCTTTTTTTTTGCAGTTCAAAGTTCAGTAGAAAATTAAGATTTGTTGCTAATTTACAAGAACTCTCTGAATTAATTCCCATGGATCATGTGTGTATACCCGATAAAGTGAAACAGTAAGTTTAATATCATCGGTAAGTGCTTTAACCAAGCATTAAAAATACTAACATTCTGCACTATATATTTGAAGGTATGATGAAGCACGACTAATAACACAATAACCTTAATAAATCTTTTTAAGTAAGGTAAAAAATATAAATAAAACAAACAAATAATTTGATTAAATTTTAATCTAATAAATTTATTCAATTTTATTAAATATGTTTTTTTAGATTGGAATTCGAATTGATGATTAAAAGGAAGAAGAAAATTCAAAAGGCATCCAATCACCGTATATTTAAATTCTGATTCAAAAGACAATATGTAAAGAAAAAAATATAAATTAAAGGCAAAAAAATAATATGTTTAGATTGTATATGTATATTAGTTTTATTTTTTAAAGGTGTAATGTGATACGATATATTATTACTATTGTTCTAAAATAATTTGTTTCAATACGTACTAAATTACTCTCTCATAACACTAATTGTGTAATCTATTCATTCAACAGTATATTTTTAGTCGAAATGTTTGTGAATGTTGTATATTAACAAATACCAAACGTAAAAGTACTTAATTTTGCTGCATATATATATTTCTAATCATTGCCTTATCAAAATACAAATTTAGAATGGTTACCGGTACAGGTACACTATTATTTGCGTGTAATGTGCCATAAAAACAAAGTTTTCCTTTTTTTGTAAATTTGAAATTATAAAATTGTTGATAAAAAAATATAATAATTCAACTACAAATGATTTTATGTTTTTTACGTCATTGGATGTTGGTGCAATATCTCGAGTATAGATGGCGTTATTCTGCCGGTTTGTTGATGACTGGTCTACGAGTGAATCGACTTGATTGACGTGGCATTGGCCGTTGTTTAGTAAAAGTAGGCCTTCACATGTGTTGACTGTATCACAGCTTACAAAACTGATCGTGTGGGCGAACAAGAAAATCAAATTGTCATGGGTCTAACAATTTCTAGTGTTTTAACACGTTTGTTCGGCAAGAAACAAATGAGGATATTGATGGGTGAGTTGGGAGTTGTCGTTAGGGTTAACTGGAAAAAACGACGAGAATTCAAATTTGATGGGTGTGGAAGGTGTTTTTAAGACGTTTTTACAATGAATTGCCGTTTTTGGTTGCAGTTGGTTTGGATGCGGCTGGCAAAACAACCATTTTATATAAATTGAAGCTTGGCGAAATAGTTACCACAATTCCCACCATTGGTAAATATTTACAACATTTTGATTGCACGCAATGCTCAATTTTTTTGTTATTTTCAGGTTTCAACGTAGAAACAGTCGAGTATAAAAATATCTGCTTTACAGTATGGGATGTCGGTGGTCAAGATAAAATTCGGCCTTTGTGGCGGCATTATTTTCAAAACACTCAGGTATTGATTCGAAGCAGATGGTGATTTTTTTCTTTCTTGAAAATTTGAAATTTTGCGTTCTTTAGGGTTTAATTTTCGTCGTTGATAGTAATGATCGGGAACGTATTACAGAAGCTCATGAGGAATTACAAAAAATGGTAAAAATTGTGATTTTATTTAGGAATGAATTATTCATTTATTCTTTGATTAACAGTTGCAGGAAGATGAACTTCGTGATGCAGTGCTATTAGTATTTGCAAATAAGCAAGATCTTCCGAATGCAATGAATGCTGCGGAATTAACTGAAAAATTAAGCTTAAACCAACTTCGTGGACGACGGGTACTTTAAATATGCGTTAATTCATAAATAGGAACATTAAACGTGAAAATGTTTCTATTTTTGATTAAAAACATTATTTTTTTTCATTAAAATTTAATATTTAACAGTGGTATATTCAAGCAACATGCGCCACGCAAGGACATGGCCTTTACGAAGGATTGGATTGGCTATCGAATGAACTATCCAAAAAGTGATGAGTGAACTGGCTAAAAATATAATTAAAACAAAAACTTAAAAAATATTCCATTCCTAATTTACATAAATTTGAGTTATTTTTCTTTGGGTTCACTTGTCACTTCTTAAACCAGCACTGGTAATCATCAAGCGCTATGCAGGTGTTTTTTCTTTGTTTCTTTTTTAACTATTTGTAGCTGTGAATATTATTATTATTGGTTTTTTTTCTTTTTTTTTTCATTGTGAAGTAGATATGTAAAATTTAATTTAATGTTACTGAGTTAAAAGGCCATTTGTAATTTAAGAAAAGCAGTTTTTATATTATTAAACTGTTCTTTATCCAAATCAAGAAACATTGAAGGTTTATTGTAAAATTTGATAAAATAAAAACTCAAGGTAACACTTAGATTTCATTTTTTTTTTTTAAGAAGTTTCCATAGCATCGTCATTACTTTCAGTGTCATCATCTGAGAACATAAAAAAAATTGTAATTAAATCGTTTATTAAGTGATAATGACGTACTTTCGATCAACTGCGTTAATTCGTAAGCTGAATTCAAGAAACCGTGGAATTGTTTACGCCTGATTTCCAGCTGAAACACAAAATAAGAGTTAATGGTTAATTGAAACAGAAATGAGCGTTAAATACCTTGTCTTCTAGGGATTGTCTGGTTTGTTTAAGTTTATCTAATTCTTTGTGCAACGATGTTAAGTTACTCAGCGTCGCTTGTCTGTCGGGATGTTGTGTTATGACCCTGGCAAGAGCATCGTACTCTGTTAAAATTAAATATTAACAAAAATTCTTTTGTATGAAAGGTAAAAACTACCTTGACGATTTTTCCGTATTCGTTTAGCTTGAACTAAGTCGTGTTTTCGAGTAGCTATGTCTTTATGCGCCTCTTCTATCGCTTGTTCTGTAATTGTAAACGCAAATAAGTATTTGAATAGCTATTTAATGTACTGCTATAGAATGCACACCAATATTTTTATATAACGATTCGTAATTTCCCATCTCGGCTTTATTCATAACACTGACAAGTTGCGATTTTGTCATTGCAAATTCACACTGTGCAAGCTGCGACATCATCCTTTCGTAAGTCTGCCGACTAAAAAAGTAATAAAACAGATCAATATCAATATTTAAGACAATTTTTTAAATGTGTATACCAATCTTCTTCTGGTTCATCTGTCATACACCATTTATTAAACGTTTTTAACAGCATTGTTATGCGTCTATCGTCTCCCATTCCATCGCAATCGATCAGCAATTTACGGCGGATCACTTCGTCTAAAATAAATAAACGCATTAGCAATAAATTTTACAATTCTACAAGAAATAATAACTAATTTCTTACCGTCAGTCATGTTTGAGCCAGAATTTGAAGCGAACTGTACGTGCTTCTATTATTTTCAATTTTCTACCAATGGAAACGTTCCATTCCCGTAAACCAATCCTGACTTTTTCCATCGGCCGCTTACATCAAAAATAAAAAACGAGACTTAATTCGATAACGAGAGATTTTCACGTGCTGACTAAACCTATTCTGTTCTGTTTCGTAAATTTTTGCTTTATTTCTCACACAATTCGGCAGTGCAATCCCTCCGAGCTTTTACCTTTAATCAACTTTCGATTCTGGCGGAAATCCGTATTCCGCCATGTGTCGATTTGACGTCACGGTCGGTGTTTTTCGCGGCGGAAAAAAGTGACAAGAAGGCTCAAAATGGCTACTTTCGACGAGAGTCCAACTGTGTGTCAGGGTCAACCGTGGGCACATTGGGCCGAAAGAATAGGATTCCGAAACGATAAGGGTGTGTAGTCGATTGGCAAAGCTCATATTTGTCTGGAGCGTTAATTTCGTCTTGGCTGGCCGCCAAAACGACAAAAATTCGTTCGTACGATCTACTCCAGAGAAATAGGCTTAAACCTCTAGCTTCCTTTTAAATGCTGCGTTCGTGAAATAAACAGAGCTTTTATTTTTCATTATTAGATGTCGACAAACGAGATGATGATAGTGTTGAAAAGCAAGAAGGCGATACGATGAAGTTGCGGAAAGAAGGTAAAAATGAATGACAAATCGTGAGACGGTTAAACGGACTAAATAACATAGTTGCTTTTTCTGTGTTTGTATCCACTGCTTAGCTGACACTTTTATCTAACATTCATTCTGGTAAATGTTATTGTATTTTTTCAATCCAACAATTCTCTTTTTGTAACAATTGCACGATTTGCATCGAAGTAGGTTAATGTCGATTCGTAGAGAGTTTTCTGTCACTCGGAAAATACTCACTCAATTTTCATATTTATCATCAAATTGTATTTATATTGAGTTTGTTTTATTTCGATTTATTTATTTATTTATTTATTTATTTATTTATTTCATTTTTTTTCCTTTTGCAGATATGTCTCTCTTTGGCTTTTGTCCTGCACGTGACGATTTTTATTTGGTTGTTTGTGAAATTTGTCGTCAAGTTGTCAAACCTCAGGCCTTAAAATCGCACATAGGTATATTAGTTTGATTATTAATGTTTAAATGATAATAATTCTTGGTTGTTGTTTGTTTAGAATTAAGACACGGAGGTGTGTCACCGCCGAAATCGGAAAAAATGGAACGACAAAACAAATCTGTGTCATCATCGCAGGACATCAGTCAGTTATCACCGGCTAGACAGCAGCGGAGCGGGCCGCCTTTACCTTCTTCGCCCAAACATACCACAAGTGCGTCGACATCTACTTCGTCGACGTCCACTTCGACGACGTCGACGAAATCTCATTCGAAACACGAGTCGAAATCCAGGCGGAATCACTCGTTAGCTCCTGTGGTTCGTGTTGAACGAATGTCGCCGAATGTTCTCCTAAAAAAATCGTCGTCTGGACTCGCTAATAACACGAAAATGGGTGGAACGAACTCTAATTTATTACTCGCGGACAAGAGAGAGTTGCCTTCGCCTCAACAACCGCCACCTTCATGTTCTAATATGCCTACTCAGGTTGTGACTAAAAAAGGATCGGCGACGGCTAGTGAACCGAAGCCGAAATCGAATCCAGTGAAAGCGAGTAGTAAAAGCAAAGTACCTAAAGAAAGGAAGTTACTTTTATGTAAAGGTAAAAAAAACCTTTTTATTTAGAAATAATTTTTTTTTTTTAAATTTATTAATTAATTTCGATTTTAGATCGTGTATATGATCCGAATAAGCATTGCGGAGTGTGGATTTCGGAAATAGGGAAGCAATGTACTCGCTCATTAACGTGCAAGGTGATTAAATTGTAATTTTATTTAAAATGTTTTATGATTTTAATGATTTTTTTATATGTTTTTAGTCGCATTCTTTGGCATTACGCAGATCAGTATTAGGACGAAAGAAAAATTTTGATGAATTATTAGCCGATCACAGAGCAGCGAAAGAGACGTTATTGAAAGCCGCACAGGCTAGTAAAGAAGCTATGCAAGGGAATGTGAGCACTGCGAGTGCTACCAATAGCACGGCGAAATCGGTTGCTAACAAATTAGGACAGTCGTCGAGCATATCGCAAAAAATTATGCCTTCACCAGTTAAACCCAAGTCATCTAGCAAAGCTACATCTGCTTCATCGTTGAGGTTTTATAATGAGAGACGTTTGTGTTTGATGTGTTGTTTATTAATTTTTTTAAATTTAATTTGTAGGGCATCAAATACAAGCGGCGTAAGTAATACTTTAAATAGGGATGGTCTTCATTCAAATCATGATGTGCCTGGAGACCGAACTGACGATAAAAGCAATGCAGCGATTAAAAATAAAAATGTCGAGTCGTCCTTGTATGTCGCGCATCATCCAAGACCAGCAGCTGTGAGCACATTTTTATTTGTTTAGGGATTTTATTTTTAAATTTTTTTTTTGTTTAATTGTATTTGCAGATGTGCACATTTGGTTCGCGTCATATGGGATTAGGATTTTATGTATTTAATCGGAACATGGACCATGTTAGAACTGTATTAAGAACTGCTTTTTCAGATCGGAGTTCACATCCTCCACCATCAAAGTATGTATTTTTTGTTTTAAAAGGTTTTTTTTAATTGGAAGAGTACTTCTTGGGAGATTAAATGACATAATTATGTAATTATTTTTGATAATCAAGTTATAATTAACGGAAACGTGACATAATCCGTGAAAATTATTGTAAATATATGACATAATTCTGTTATAATCGGCATAATTAAGTTATAATTGGCATAATTAAGTTATAATTGGCATAAATAATTCATTAATTTGTCACAATAACGATATAATTTCAATGTTACATAATTTGTCACAACTGTAAATGAAAATTAACGTTTTTATAGAATGATATATGCCATAATTGCATTGTATTTTACCAGTAGAAGCACCAAACAAAACAAATGAAATGTGGTTGTTAAGTAATTTTTGCTATTTCTTTGTTTAGAAAATTGTGTGTCGAATCGAAATTACCTCCTGTGCCTGACTTTTCTTCGGATCCGAGCGACCCGTACAATTTTTCATGGGTAGACCAGCAGAACTCGAATTCTGCATCAACTCTGAACAGATCTGTGACAAATATTGGAGGCAATTTGCCGGACGCATCGGGTAGCATTCCATTGTCGGTCGCGACGGCATCTTCTAGTGGTCTTAAAAATTGTCAGACAAAATCGAACAAAGTAAAAATGGTGACGAGCAAAACGCCCAAAGATGTGAATACTGTAAATAGGACTAACACCAACAATGTGAAGCGGAAAAGAACTAACGCGAGCACTTGTGCTTCGACAGTGGTGTCCAGTGGCAACGTGGTGGTGTCGCCGGATCTGGCGGCTACGACGTCGCTCGCCGCGCAGATCCAGCGCAACTCGACAATGGCCATCGCGAAGCAGTCTTCCGTGAGGAATAATACGAAACTTCAGAGCAGTTTAGCAACTGTTCCGACAATTAAAAATCATTCATACTCGCCATCAAATGCTAACAATGCCTTTCGCGATTTGAATATCGTGGTGACCAGTTTGGACGTGGCCAACGGACAACTAGCGGCCAATTCTGGGGCGGCCGTTCTCAGCCGGAGTTTGGGTGGGTTTCATACGATTACGAACATGACTGCTGGTGGTGTGCCGATTAGTACGGGATTGAACATTGCCAGTACGACTGTGGCGGCTGTGCAACAGCATATAGAGAGGAATGCGAACAAAAAGAACAAAACTGCTAGTGGAAAAGGTGCCAAAAATACTGCCAATCAGGAGAGTAGATCGGCCAACGTGATTAATCCATATTTGCCGGGGATTTTGACGAGTAGTGGTGTTTTGGTTGAAGGATTGCACAATGCGGTCTCGTTACCAGTTGTCAATAATGTGGCTGTGGGCAACAATATTTCCTCGCAAGCACAGCTCACTACAACTGCTAGTCCTTTGTTGAGATCAGTAAGTGTGAGTACAAAACTGAAGTTTGGGTTATGTTTTGGTGGGCTGGATTCAGGCGTGTTTTAGTTCCTTTTATAACAATTAATTAATTTTTGTCTGAAAATTTTTTTTTCTTATCTTCTGAAATTTTTTTTGAAAAGTTATTTTCTTACTTTAAAAAATCTAATTATGAACCCGAGAAATCACATTTGTTTACAACTTAAAAACATTAACACATAGTATCGGTATATCCATTTTCTGGACGACTAAAATCAAACTTTTTCCACTTATAAATCGTTGATCCAGTCCTGGACAAACAACATGCAATAAGAATAAAGCTAAAGAATTGTATTATTTTTTATTAGGGTTCTTCAAGTCCTCAGATACCGGCACCATCTCCTTTGGCGAACGGGTTAGGACCCTCGCCCCCTCCGCCTTCCACTATTCATAGTAAAATTGTAAATCATTTGATACAAGGGACTTCGTCTGCAGTTGGTAGCCCTGGTGGGAAAATGTCTAGTCCTGGTGGTGATACCGTTACGGGGAACGTTCACACGAAAGGTGAAATACATTACTCTGAAGCGAAAATAAAATTAATTTTTGAATAATTTTATCATTGCAGGGAAAAATTCAGCCTCGAAGCACAACGCCATTAGTCCAAAAGGCTCGACGCCTTCTATGTGTAAATCTTCAGTGTCTCCTTTGCTGGCTGGTTCAGCTCAGTTGGCATTAAGTCGGACAGGTTCAGTGCCAACAAGATCTGCAAAATCAACTCAGATGGCCGTCTCAGGAATTACTTTTCAACAGGTGTATGCAAATCAGGTATTATTTATGCCGATAAATAACACGGGTGTAGACAGAAACTATTTTAGAGGCAAAATAGTTTGTTTTTACACAAATGTATGTTGTTATGCAAAAATAGATCGTTCGAGACACAAAAAAATGCAATTTTAGTTGCGTAAAATGAATATTTTGAGAAAATACTGCATTTTTATTAATTGCATTCGAAAATGAAAAACCAACCTGTTTTAGCCATTTTAGAAAAGTTTGTTTTGGCCTGGTGTTGGTTTTAGACCCCCAAAACTGGTTTAAACCTGGTTATTGGGTTTTAACAGCATTCTGAAGCAGACATCTCGGAAACGTTAGATTAAGCATGATGTTTCTTGACTTCAAACTGAGGTTTTAGCAAATAAAACCAGCAGATTTTGTAGCTGGGGACATTATTTAACAACATCCTAACAATTTCATGGAAATCGGCATAAAAATAGGTAAGAGTTGAGAAAAATAATGAAAAACCATTTTGACGGACATCAGTGAACATCGTCCGTCAAAATGGTTTGTCATTATTTTTTTTTACAAATTTTACAATTTTCTAGCTGAATTCTTATGGAATATATTAGCCACGATGAAATAAGCAATTTATCACCTAAATCTAATTTTTGATTTTGATATTGATTTTGATATTGATTTTGACTTGGTTTATCTAAAACCCCCAGCTAAGTTCAAGCTAGAAGTTAAAACCAAAGTCAAACTAGGTCATTCGAAAATTGCTAAAACAAACTTTCTAAAACGGCTAAAACCAGGTTGGTTTTTATGTTCGAATGCAACTAATGAAAAATACTATATTAAGTAGTTGAATTAAATACAAATCACTTTGTATTTAATCCCCCCAACACTTAATTTCTATTAAATAAAAAGAAATTAAAACAAAAACATTTTGTCAACATTTTAGGTTTTAGGAACGACACAGCTTGGTCTCCAATTGCCTTCAAAATCTGGTGCAATGAGGACTTTGCCAACAGGCGCATCCCCATCCTTCACCATGCGGACTCCGTTGCCTCTAAACATTCTGACAACCGCAGTTCCAACCAGTGTGACGTCCGGTGCAGAATCGTTAGGTCAGACTCAGCCTCACCCGTCGTTTCTCTTGCAGACGGAAGATCTACGGCACCCCGAAGTGCAGGGCTCTCCTTCATTGCACACGTGACTCTTTAATTTCTCTAGAATTTATTTAAAAAATTTGTGATGCCGTTTATGCAGGTGCTTATTTTCTTTCCTTCCTTCCTTCTTTTTCTCCTATTTAAAAGACTGAACGAAAGGAAGTCGGACCAATATTCGTCTCCGCGTCTATAGACATTTACTTTATTACAAATTTAAATATAAACAGTGCAGAGCATGGAGTTTTAAATCCTTTTAAGTTATAAGAAATCATTTTAGTCATGAAAATTGAACTTAACTGTTGGTATATCAAATGTTGTGCATAAATTTATATACAAATTATATATATTTTTTTCTTCTTTTTATTTTCTGGTTTGGAAAGATAAAAATTGTGGAAATTGATTCTTGTAATTCCATGAGTTTGGAAATTAAGCTGGAGGTAAGTGAGTCTTTGTATATAGTGGCGGTAATATTGCATTCATATGAGATGATATACGTGATAATATTTTATTTATAAGGTCCGTTTAGGATATCGTAGTGTTGATCAAAAATCTCTTTGGCCTTAATCGTGTTAAAAGTAGCTTTATGATTTTTTTTGTTTTTTGTTTTTTTTGTTTATAGTAGGCACGGTAATGTAATAAATGGTTTTGTCATGTTGAATACACTTTATGAGTGTGGGCAGTTGTGATTGATTTGATGTTGGGTTTTGAATTTGTTATTTGTTAATTTTATTGGTTTACGCCGGTGGTTTTCTTTTTTTCTGTTTTGTTTTTTTTATTTTTTTTTTATTTTTATTTTTTTATTTTAGTTTATTTCGCTGGTGTGGATCATCTGTAAATTTGGCTTATTTTTTTTTCTTGACGATGAATGCAATTTCTATAATATTTTAGACTCTAATCCATTACAAAAAAATAAAAATTTGGTTTATATTTTGATATTTTATTGAAAATATTACATTTTACATATGAATCATGCACAAAAAGCCAACAGGTTTTTAAACTATGGTTTTTAAACTAAAAAATTGATGATTTTGAAGAAAAAAAAATTGTAATTATTGTAGTCAAGAAAAAAAATTTATGGACGTGACATTTTGTGATGATAGAAATTTTTTTTTTATTATATTTTTTAAACCTTTAATTTATTAAACTAATAATGGTTATCCGCATTGTCTGTAATTATTGTACTATTTTGGTTGGATTTAAAATTTCTACTTACATTCCAACCGTTACAGAAATATTCAGCTCAATTTTTCTTTTATTTATTCATGTGATTAGCTTTATTATTAAAAAACAAAAATAAATAAAAATCTATAAAATAAATAAAAAAAGTAAATAGAGATATGAAAATGTTTTGGCAGATGTTGACAAGAGTAATTTATGTTTACTTATATTTTTTACGGTTAGATTTGCTGCTTTTATTTTCTAATTTTTAAGTTTTAATGTATTTTGTTAAATTGCAACACGTTCGTAATAATTTATTTAAGAATAACATATGTTTTTTGTCGAGTTAGTTTTGTTTATATATTTTTTCCTTTTTTCAAACTGATGTTTTTTAATACTTCCAGTTGTAACTAATCCCCGTATGTGATACTTTAAGCTGTTGTTTGCACTCCATGCTCGGCTACTTCCCTGGTGGCGCACTGTAGCAGTTTTAAATTAATTCTTAACGAATATGCTGAAGCTTGTATTGAAACTGGAGAGTCTTGTTGGACATAACTAATTATTGTTTATCTCCCAGTACTTTTTTATTATAAGAAATTAATTGGATGGAAAAGAATGGTTTTCGCGGAGTGAGATCTATTTGCATAGAAAATTGATGAATAGGTGTGTATGTATATGTCAACAGACTTTTGTAAAGCTGCTGTATATAAAATAAAATTAATTTATATACCTTTGTGTACAAAGAATTAAGTAAATGAGTTTTTAATTCGAAAATTGGTTTGGCCTCGACATGTAAATGAGTTTACAGGTGAAGGCGGGAGTGAATATTTAGACACCAGGCTCCGCTACTGATAATTTAGGTGCAAAGTTAGAGGTCAAGTTTGCACAAGTGTCTGTTTGCTCGTCGTTCGTACTCGCTCGTCCGTTATGGATAAAGTTGGTAATGTTTTAGGAAATAGATTTTTATTTTATCTTTTAATAACTTTCTTTCTTGTTTTTAAAGCGGTTATTAGCGTGTCCGATAAAACTGGCGTGGAAAGTTTTGCAACTCGACTTTCGAAGTTGGGATTTCAAATTGTGGCATCAGGTGGAACTTTTAAAGTGTTAGAAAGTTCGGGTTTAGCAGTAAAGTAATTTTATTTGTCTCGAATTTCGTTGTTATCTTGTTATTTTACTTTTTTTTATTTTTAGGGAGGTTTCTTCTTTGACTGGATTTCCTGAAATGTTGGGCGGGAGAGTGAAGACACTTCATCCCGCCATTCATGGAGGTATATTGAAATATGATTAGTTGCCAATTGAACTTTAATTTTTTTATTGTTTATTAAATAGGAATTTTGGCTAGAGAACATGAGGCGTCTGAGCTCAAAGACAAGGGTTTCAACTTCATAACCATAGTGGTTTGCAATTTATATCCATTTGAGAAAGTTGTGTCGCAAACCGATGTCGCTGTCAAAGATGCAGTGGAAAACATTGACATAGGTTGAAATTTAAAAATTAAAAATTTAAGATTAACTATAAATTATGTGTTTTAGGTGGAGTCACGCTTCTGAGGGCTGCTGCTAAGAACCACGAACGAGTAACTGTCGTTTGCTCACCAAACGATTACGACCAGTAAACTATACTTGACTAAAATTTTACAGTTTGGTAATTTTTTTTTTCAGGATTATTTTAGAAATTGAGAAATCAGCCACTAAAGATACTTCATTAGACACGCGAAAATGTCTGGCTTTGAAAGCATTTACGCATACTGCACATTACGATGCAATTATTGCTGATTATTTCCGCAAAGAGTACAGCGCGGGTACATCTCAATTAACTTTACGATACGGAATGAATCCTCACCAAAAATTTGCTCAAATTTTTACTTCTCTTTCCAGTCTTCCACTGAAGGGTAAAAATATGGTGTTCTTGTGAACTTCATATAATTAATGTTTAAAATTTTCAGTTTTAAATGGATCTCCTGGTTTCATAAATTTTTGTGATGCATTGAATGGATGGCAACTAGTAAAGGAACTTGAAAAAGTGCTCGGATTACCTGCAGCGACATCGTTTAAACACGTCAGCCCCGCAGGTTGATTTTAATTTGTAAATATAAATCAGGAAATTAAGAATTATTTTATTTTAGGTGCCGCAATTGGTGTTTCTTTGTCAGAAAACGAAGCCAAGGTGTGCCAAGTTGAAGATTTAAAGTTTCTGTCTCCTTTAGCCATCGCTTACGCTCGTGCGCGAGGTGCAGATCGAATGTCGTCGTTTGGAGACTTTATTGCACTTTCCGCTAAATGTGATGTGTCTACGGCTAAAATCATATCGCGAGAAGTAGAATAGTGTTTGTTGAGTTTTTTAACTAGTTTGATCTGTTTTTATTCCTTATTTAAGGTATCGGACGGCGTTATTGCTTCTGATTATGATCCTGAAGCGCTTGAAATTTTGAAAAAGAAGAAAAATGGAAATTACTGCATTTTGAAGGTTTTGTTTCAATTTTTTTCTAATTAAATTATGATAATTTTTCGATTTAACAGATCGATCCGACATACATTCCTCAAGAACAAGAAGAACGAACTTTATTCGGTATCACAATGCAACAAACACGAAACAATGCTGTGATAAATAAGGATCTGTTGAAGAATATTGTGTCATCTAATAAAAATGTAAACTACCAAAATGAAATTTCATATCAATATATAATGTTTTGTTTTTAGTTATCTGAAGAAGCAGCTAGAGATTTATTGGTTGCCACAATTGCATTGAAGTACACTCAATCAAACTCTGTGTGCTTTGCTAAAAATGGACAAGTACTTACAATTTTATTATTAATACAACTTTAAATGTTGCGTAATTTTTTCTCTTATTTCAAATTTAGATCGTTGGAATCGGAGCTGGCCAACAGTCTCGCATTCACTGCATTCGATTGGCTGGAGACAAAGTGAATAATTGGTCAGTTTTATTTAAACGTAAGGTTTATCTATCATTAAAGATGAATATTATTTCAGGTGGTTACGTCATCATCCCAAAGTCATGGATCTAAAGTTCAAGAAAGGAGTTAAACGAGCGGAAATTTCCAATGCAATTGACATGTATGTCAATCGAAAAATTGGACAAGATTTGAATGAAAATACGTGGGAAGAAATGCTCGAGACTCCTGCAGAATTATTAAAAGATGTAAAATTTTATTGTGGCTGTATTTACATATTTTTTAATTTTTTTTATTTACTACAGGAAGAATGTGATGCTTGGGTTAAGAGTTTGAAAGGTGTTGCATTGAGTTCAGATGCTTTTTTTCCATTCCGTGACAACATTGATCGCGCTGTTCAGGTTTATATACAGAAAAATAACCAAAAACTCGGATCAAAATTGATTTAATTATTATTTTATTCAGAGTGGAGTAGAATACATCGCGAGCCCAGCAGGTTCCACTAATGATGAAGCGATAATAGGAGCCTGCAATGAACACAACACTGTTCTCGCATTTACTAATCTCCGTTTATTTCACCACTAAACTTTTGTATTCGAAAAAATCATGTATTACTGGAAACTAAAATTGCTTAGTTAGCTATTTTTTCAATTCTAGAAATAAAATCTACAAGTTTATCAAATCTTTTGCTAATATTTTAATTTTTGTCGAGGGAGGGCGCTACCAAACCATGCGAAGATTTCGTCCAGTCTCGTAATCGCGAACCTTCAGTGCGCGATGATGTCATCGTTCCTACCTGACAGTGCGAGTGGGGATTTGGGGTCGGATAAGATTTGAGTTGAACCAGAGTAAATTGTATAATTGGACTTAAGAATAGAAAATAATTGTTGTTGATCGATCGATTGAAGTCATGTTTGCATATGAATCGCTGTTATTCCAGAGTAAAGGAGTGTGTGCAGTTGATTTTTAAATCGTCGCCCGTTTGATGGAGCATTGCTTTAGGCCTTACGAGGCCTCCGCAAATTCAAGAACATGGACGCTTGAATATCATCGAAAAATCACATCTGTAACCGGAGCATAATATCTGTGTGGTCGTGGGACAGTTTTTTCAGCACGAAGGTATGTTTTAATGTCGTTGGATGCGGATTTAAGGCGATCTGAGAACATGTTCCTACTGCACTTTAAATAACCAATTTGCAAAGTTGGAAAAAATCGTTAAAACTTAAATTTGTAACCAAAAATCTACAGAGAATCAGTTTTTTTTGTGTGTTTAAAATGAAATTAGTGTTTTGTTTTGATTATTTTTAAATTTGATTTTTATCTATTTTTTTTTTTATTTATTTTTTTTTTAGTAAAGCAAAGTTTTATGAGATGCTGTTTGCTGTGTTTTTAATACACGGCTGAGTCGGATTTTTCGTTGGGCTTGAGAAAATTAAATAAAATTGCGTTATGTCATAAATGGTAAGTATTTTTTTTTTTTTTTTAAATCAATTAATTAATTTTAGTTTTATTATTTGATAAACAAATGCTTGATGACTTTGTATTTAATGATGTTTGTTTTTTGCTGCACCTTGAGTGGGCCTAAACGGTAACCAATTGGAGTATGAAGGCGAATTGTCATTAACAACTTAAAAAAACAAAAATCAAAAGCTATCAAAATTTCACCACTAATAAAACAAAAATGAAATTAAATAATAAATAATTAAATTTTAACATAACGTACGATTTAAAATTTGTAGATTTTTTTAAATAAAATAAATAAAAAATCGATAAATTTTAAAAATAAATTACTTTAATGTGCGTGTGTATGTTCTTATTTTATTTTAAATTTTTATTTTAAAAAGAAAATTTTAATGATAAAAAATAAGATTTCTTTTATATTTTTTACTCTCACTTAGAAATTATACTTCGTAGTGACCGAAGAAAGTCTGGGCCAACGTTTATCATGGCCAAGCTTGAGAGTGAGTAGGCCTAAAAGACTTAAAAGTTAAAACTCGGTTAAAAATTACTTATTTATTTATTTTATAATAATAATATAAAAATAAATGAATGTTATTTTATTTATTTATTTTTATTTTTTTATTTATTTATTTTTTTTCTTCTTCGTGTTGTCCTTAGCACACTCACATTTATTTATTGCTTCTGATAATACTCATGGTCTTGCCATTTTAAAATCAAGTAAGCCTAATTCGTTTTCCTGCAATATTGGTGAATGAGCATTGCTGTGTGCGAGTTGTTGCTTTTTAATTTAACGTTTGCCTTCATATATTTTAACACGACTCCAATAAACCCCCCCTCCCAAAAAAAAAATAATTTTCAAAAATAAGATCTAAATATTAAAATTATTTGCTTTAAGTGTTCAATTATTTTTATTTTTTATTTATTGGAGCAGTGTTAATTAGAAATATGTGGTTATGAATATTGTTTGTTAGTTGTTTTGCACTTTGCACTAATTCATTTTTCATCTTAATTCAATTTATGTGCAAATCGCTGTTTTACCTCTTAAAAAAAGCGAGTTGCACTTGTTTAAATGATTTATTATTGTTATATTTTATTATTATTTTGTTTCTAGTACCGAGTATCGTTGTCAATAACACGGGATCAAGCACTAGTATGGAGAAAACTCGAAATTCAAAGAACCGGCTTTCGAAACAGAATGAATTTGACGAAGTTGAGGAAGATCCTCCATCGGCGGATGCAGTAGCGGTTGCTATTGGTGACAATAACCAAGCAGATAAAACAAATGACAATGAAAGTTCTCCAAAAAATGATAAAAATGATTCCTCTACTTTATCCGCGTTACCAAGGCAAAGGGTAATAATTTGTTTTCTTTTTAAATTAATCTTTTTTTGTGGTTTGTGGTTTTTCTCTGTTTTTCAATTTCTGATACTTCTCAATTAGTCTCATCCTAAAGTGAAACTACTGCAACGAAGTCACGCTCTGCGCGATGACACTTCTCCTCCTCCACCCGACTATGAAGTTGTCACGACCAATGTACTGAGTGCTACTTCTACCAATACCATAGTCACTCAGGTTCGATCACTTCTGCTTTCTATTTTCTCTTATCGGGTCTTTGAATCTAATTTAATCATTATTTTATCATAAATTATGTTTTTGAGAGTAGAAAATGATTTTTTTATTTTGTAGACTAAGAATTTATCTAATAAGCATCACAAGTTGGGAAAACAAGGCAGCTCGCAAGGCAGCTTGGATGGGTCTTCACCTTGTTTATCAAGAGGTAATTTTGTGGTTTAAAAGGGGAATTTTTGTTTATTTTTTATTTATTTATTTATAGATTCCAGTATAGAACTGTACAGCGATTCGACGGGTACGGATTTGAATCAATTTCTCGTGGAAACACTTCATCGGAGCCAGAAAGACCGCATGATGCTGTTGAAAATCGAACAAGATCTTAGCATGTTTGCTAAAGATAGCAAGTAAAACATTGAATTGTATTTAGTAATGCGGGTATTAGGAGTCTGCTTTGTCATTTTCACTAAATCCAAACTTCAAGGAAAATATCAAATAGATTCTGGATATCTTTGTGTTATTAGGTTAGTTGTTTTTTAATGGCGTCATTAATTTTATTTTACTTTTATTTTTGCAGTCGGCAGTATTACCGGTTTCCGCAAATGGGTTCATATCAGCGAATGTTGGTTCATCGAGTGGCAGCTTATTTTGGAATGGATCATAATGTTGATCAATCAGGGATGTCCGTTATTGTTAATAAAACGAGAATACACGAGTGTATGTTATACAAATAATAATTTTATTGTTAATAATTATTTTAAATGTTTTTTTTTTTCAATTTTTTAGTCCTGAAAAACGATTTCGCGATCAAATTAGAGACGAATTAATGCCCGAAGAGCCGAAGAAATCCATTTTAAAGCGCGACAGCTCATCATTTGAGGAAGGCAAAGATGTAAGGCTGCATGAATTTAGTCATTTGTTAAATTTTTTTAGTAACGTTATGCAGATGTTAGTAAAAACTAATAGAATCAACATTATACAAAAAGGCTCATTTGTACCTTGTAAAGTGTTAAAATCGTGAATGGGTTCTTAAAAATTGCAGAATCTCGATCGCCTTTTGTGTATAATTCAAAATTTGCTTTAATTTGTTTTGGTACCACTGTGGCAAATATTTTTTTCCTGTTGGTTGTGTAATTTTTTGGTCATCTGCATCTTTTAAGAGTGAAATTTGTTCAGGTAATGTTTTGTCTGTTCTCTTTTTCTCTACTTTAATAATTTTTTTTAATGTGACAAATTTGTTTTCATTTTTATTTTAATGTTTTATTATGTTTTTAATTTTTTTATATTTCTATTGTTATTTCTCTAATTGAAGTTGCTCTCTGATGACTTTTCGGACTTTTAAACTGAAATTTATATAGAAAAAAAGGCCGAGAAATTAAAAATTGATTTTATTTTATATATGATTTTTTTTTTTTTTTAGTT
>JH431734.1:820809-867063 GCA_000239455.1 Strigamia maritima | reverse complement strand
AAAANAAAAGAGAAAAAAAAAAAAAAAAAAAAAAAAATAAACTTATGTGACATCGTAATTATTTCAGTTAAAAAGCCCTGAACGCCAGTTGTCATCAGAGAGCCGACGGAGCAAGTCGTTCGAGGAGCGCGAGGAAGAATATGAGAAGGCCAGAGCACGAATCTTTAATCAGGATGTATGTCATGTTGTTGTTTTTAGATAGAAAACAGAAGTACATTTACAAAGCTTTAAAGATAAATACATGGAAAAAATTCAGAAATATCCTTATTTACAACTCAGCTCTGGTTCTCCCCTACCTTACCTCGCACACCTGCTTTACTAACCCATCCTTAATGTCTTTGGAAACTTAAAAATATGTTGTAACATATTTCATGCTTTTTTAAATCTTGTATTTATAATTTTCTTTGTGTAATTACAGTCCTCGTCATCGCAAGAAGGTCCTGTTGATTCTCCTGTTAGGTGTGTATTTTTTATACGTAAAAATGGTTGTAATTGTTGTAATTACGCTGTAATTACGCTGTAATCACGCTGTAATCACGCTGTAATCACGCTGTAATCAATTGAAACTTAACATAATCAGATGTAATTATGTTCCAATCCATGTAAACATAGCAAAATAAGCTGTAATTATGTTATAGTGCATGCAGACTTGTTATATAAGATGTTATTTGTTCTAATTCATTTAAACACAGCATAACAAATCTAAATTCTAACGTAATACGCACGCGAAATTGAGTTTTGAAAAACTGTAATTTGATAAATACGGCATGAGAATTTAATATTAAATTGAGGAATTTATTTTTAATTTGCAGGAGTCATGAAAGCACCCATAATTCTAGTCGTCGAAGTAGTCAAGAGGATTTGCGTTGGATGACCGACGTTCGGCCGTGGAGTAGCACGGATTCCGATAGTTCTAATCGACCTGCTAAATTAATCATAACTAAGACCTGCGCGAGTACCGAATCGGAAACAGGATTATCCGTGTCACGAGCATCACAAACATTGTTGAAAGCCGAATCTGCCGATAATAGGGAAGCGTTGAATCTTCGTTCCAGGCCCCTTTCGGTGCCAAAAGCCAGCAGCTTTGGTGGCATTTCAGTTCTAGTGCGAGGTGACAGCATGACAAGTACGCGAAGTGCTACACCAAGATTAACCAAAGCAGGTGATGAAAATTAAATAGAAAAAACAGCAAAAAAACTTTTTCTCACTGGTTAAAATTTTTTAAATTTAGATTCGTTTAGTCTAAATAACAATAACGCTTCGAATGGTGGCCCTAGTCATCAACTGAGTCCAAACCGCAGTAAAATCGAAAGTTCTGTGCCGAGTCCCGTGCCCGAGACCACGACATCGTTGCCAGTTACGAGTCCGACTGCGCAAACGGCAAATCCAGTTTCATTGCAGGTGCCGATCAGTTTATCTTCCACTTCAGCACAAGTGGTTGCAACAACAGTAACAACCACAAATGTAGTACGTCTAAAATAATTAAATTAACATAATAACGACTCGCTATTAAAATTAAAATTTAATTTCGTCTAGCAGCAAACCTCTAGTCAGACATTGTGGTCTAATTCCAACACTATGGCAACTGCTGTGGGACCGCCAAGTTTCGTTCAAGGGCAAACTGTCATGTGGGCCGTTTCCAACATGGAATCCGTGCCTCCTGGGAGTGTACTTATCAATCCTCAAACGGGTAAAACATTTTTTTAAAAAAAACTCGCTTTTAAGTGATTTTTCTTTAATTATTTTGAATTTTAGGGCAACCATACTTAAATCACGACGGTTCGGTGTATCGTCACGTGCCGAGCAACCCATCAGCGCGTCCCCACACATTTCAACAACCGATGGCAAGTCAGTCGTCAGTGGCGCCTCCACCCGCGCCGCAGCCGCAGCCGTCGTTGATGCAAACGCTTCAGCCCTCGTTGGTTCAAATTCCTCAGCACCAAGTTCAAGCGCCTTCTCAGGGTCCGCCTCCACCACCGCCTACGCAACCAGCAGCACCATCTCAGCCTCAGATGCCACCAGTTATGTTGTATTCGCCGCTCATTAGCACGCCACATTCTTCTGAACAAAGACAGTTTTCATTGGAGGGCAATACTGTCAATGATCTCAGCAGTCAGTTGTCTGGGGTGTCGTTTTCGCATTTACCGACTGATTCGGGTGCTTCAGGTGATGGCGGTCAAATGATGCAGCCAAATTCAGCTCCAATAAACCAACAAGGATATTTTGTGCGACCAGCAGGACTGGTTGCCAATTCTCAGGTTAAAATTTCGTTTTTGAATGGTTTTTGGTGTATTTATGTTTTTAATCTTTTTAGATGCCAGTATACTTTGTTCCACCATCTGTGCCATCTGCCCAATCGCAAGTTCGAGTCATTTATCCAGTTTCCTTTATATCTCCTGGCTCGCAAAATCAGCAGACCCCGCAATCGGGTCCGCAGCCCCCACAAACCCTTGCTCAAGTTTCTCTGCAAAATGCACTGAACGCACAGTCACAATCGCAAATCACAGGTAATTTACTTTTCAAAAAAATTTTGCTTGAAAATAGCGGAATTCCGCTACTTTTAAGCGAAATTCTGCTACTTTTAACCGAAATTCCGCTACTTTTAACCGAAATTCCGCTACTTTTAACCGAAATTCCGCTACTTTTAACTGAAATTCCGCTACGTTTAACCGAAATTCCGCTACTTTTAACCGAAATTCCGCTACTTTTAACCGAAATTCCGCTACTTTTAAGCGCTACTTTTAACAGCTTTTTCTAGTTTTTGTGTGCGAATGCATTAAAGTAATCAAAAGTCTTTGGTGTAGTTTGAGCATTAGTTTGAGCATATAAGGTGGATCCATAAACTTTATAACAATGAAAAAAAGTTCTCTGTACTGAAATGGTACGGAAAATTTCGCATTTTTCGCTACTCTTAACCGAAATTTCTCTACTTTCAAGCGATGTAGCGCTTGTTTCTGTGTTCTAACAACTTGTTTTCAGTTGTAATACCACAAGCGCTAGTGTGATTGTCGAAATAAGCTTGTAACAATGAATTTTTTTACTCGGTAGAAATCACGAGTGCATCAAAAATTGCGGCCTGAATAAATCACGAGTGCCCGCAAGGCACGAGTGGTTTAGTCTGGTCGCAATTTTTAGATGCACGAGTTGTTTTACCAATGAATAAAAAAATTAATGGTTGCAAGCTGTTTTGACAATTACTAGCGCGAGTGGTATTCGGGAAGAGAATCTAACGAGAAAAACTACAACAACAGATCTATATCTATATTTCTCAAAGGATTTCACGAGATTCCGCGAGATTCCACGGGATTTTATGGGATTCCACGAAATTTTACGGGATTTTACGAGATTCCGAGAGATTTTACGGGATTCACGGGATTTTAACGAAATATTCGAGCGAATGTAAATCCTGTAGAATCCCATAAAATTTCGTAAAATTTCGCGGAATCTCGTAAAGTCTCGTTAAATCTCGTGGAATCCCGTTAAATCCCGTGAAACATCGCGCAATTGCCATTTTGGGATTGGAGTGGATTGGCTCGCTCTGACAGCTAATTGTTATAGAAGTGGATAAAACATAAATTTATTTTCGGATATTTTTCGTGGTGCTAAATAATCAAAACAATAGGCGCGCCGACCAATGAGATTCGACCAGAAATTCGAATTCAACGAATCCGCGCGTACGCTCTCGTCGATAGTTTTTACGAGTTAGATTCTCAACATTAAAAATGCACACAGGACTTGAATTAACCGAATAATTTATTTATTTATTTCCTAAAACTTAAACATTTACTATTTCAGGCCAGTTCGTACAAGGTTATCCAATGGTTGGATATCCGCAAATCTCCAATCAAGCAGGTGGGGACAACTTTTCCCTCTCTCCTTGTTATTCAATGAATACACCATCGATGGGCATTATGTCCGGGGCGCCTGCAATGCCAAATTTCTATCCAGTGCCCACCTCGATGGGCAGCGGTGCGACTGCCAATGCAGGGAACACATCATCGATGAATTCTAGTCAAGCCTCCTTCATGTCGAGCAATCTTCCTATGTACGGTCCAATGCCTTCGATTAACCCGAGCCCCGCTTTGAACCCGGGCTCTTTCTCCCATTCTCAAGGCGTTTATCGCTCTTCGACGCCTCCTGCCCAACCGAGTGGAAACAAAACGCTGGGTTTGGCTCTAAACTCACCCTACGTAGGTTACCCCATATTCCCGCATACGTCATCCGCACAAATGCAGCCCGCGACCCCGCCCACGCCGACGCAGAGCGGGCCCGTTCAGGCGCCCATTTTCCCCTTCTCGCAACCCGTTTTGAATTCCGCGTTTCCAATATTTCGGCCGGGCTTGCAGTTGATGATGCGTTCCAGTACCCCTCCACCTGCTGCGCCCGCGCCACATAATCTCGGGCAAACACAGTATGGAAATTCGGCTGCTCCCATGCTCACTAAAAGCTTCAGTCTGCCCGCTGACCATCGGTTTGGAAAACTAGCCAACGAGTTTTACGTTGCTGATGCTGCTGGTGTACCGTTAACTGGTAATTAAATTAATTTGTGCTTTGTTTTTCATGAATTAATGCATAAATTAATGCTATTTCAGATAATAAAAACATGATTTCTGCACTGCCGGCCAGCAATAATAATGTACGCCCACCGGCATCTTTGTTTGGCAGGGGAATTCCTCTTTTACAAGGTATATTTTTGTTTTTAATAAAATTTAATAAAAATAAAAATAATAATAATTTTTATTTGTTTTATTTTTGTTTTAATTAGGTGACATGCGGTTATTGGGTCCGCCTTTGCAACAACAATTAAGTGGACCCGTTCGCGCTTTGGTTCTCCCGCAACAAAGGATGCTGACCCGTTTCCAGACTCCTCAAGGAATGAATTCGAGCGTGAATCGGCCGCCGAAAATGCGCAAACAGCGCAGTAAACCGGGCGCCTCTAAGCTAGACACTGCCATTCTTACGGCGCAGCCCTCTGCAAATAATCTGCCTGCGGACAACTGTAGGTGGAGTGAATTTGTTTTATATTTTTTATTTGATTAATGTTTTTTTTCCAGTTTTCCAGATGCAATTTGAGAATGAGTAAAAAGAAAACGAAAATCACTTTTTTGAACTTTATTCGTATTTTTATTTTTTTTTTTTTTCCCCTTTCTTTTTTCCAGCATGGGCTCATGTCCTCGAAGTTCAAAGCTTGCCTGACGGATTGAAGTGTAGCGAAGTGGACAGGTACCTGGAAGAAGTTACCACGCGAGGAGGCAAAGTCGAAGTGATTGGTGGGGACGGAGCCAGCGATGGCATTGTGACAGGCAAACGCCAGGTGTTGGCCGTGTTTAAGTCGGACACGGAAGCCCAAAGTGCCCTCGTGAACATCAAGACCAACAAATTCGATTTGCGGCTTCCTTCGAGTAATCCACCAAGTTAAATCCACCTTGTTAGAGACTATTTTTATAACGAATAGGGTTATTTTATGTGAGATTTACTAGATTGTGCGTAAGCTAACGAAGGCCACGTGTTGGACGTTTTGTAATCATGTTTGGCAATGCCGTACAGCAGGTCTGGAGGCGAATTGCATGGCAGCGTGCTCTCACTCGCTCATTACGGACGCCACGTTGTTGAAACGTTTCTGTTAATTGTGTACAGTCATCCGTATTTATCTCATTTCTTTTTTTGCCACACCCCCATAGATGATGACAGTGATCGATCTGTTTCTTGTTCTCATTAATCATCAAATGCAGAATGCCACTGGTTTGTTTTGTGTGATGTATTCGTGGACTTTTTTTTGATTGGTTCTTTTTAAATGCGCTCAACCTTTTATTTTGGGTCATGTTTTTTTGTCATTAGATCAAGAATCGCAGCAAAATTAAATAAATTGTGGCACTAGTAAAAAAAAAACTATCATTATTTTTTTTTTTGTTTTTTCAATGATTAAAACTTGTTATTTGTGATAAATTTATACGTAAGGTTGTACATGGCTCATCATTTCTGGATCTCATTGAATTCTTTTTGTTTTAGTTTTTAAATGATTGCGTAAGAAGGACATTTGGGACGGAAGGAGGAATGTGAAGGAAAATTGTACAAATAAATATATATCAGAAATCAAATCTATTTGCATCGAAAGTTGGAATGAAATTTGTCAAATTATACTTTGATTTTTTTATTTATTTATTTTTTGAGTCGTATGTTTGAAAAGTTTTGTCGTCATCTGGAGTACACTTGTTTATGCACTAGTTATGTCAAGTTTGAAAGATAAAAAAACATGGCGATGTTCGCAAAAAAATTACAAGCGATTTTTTGTTTAGGTAATGGGAAGTGGCCACTGTTGTTTTGTTTCTGGATAAATTTTGTTTTTGCTAATTTAAAAATAAAAACTGAATAGTATTGAGTGCTGGTTCATACGTGTACTTATTATTTCATCCGCCATTTTGATGAAAAATTAACATTTTGCGCTGAACCAAAATTTCATTTTATTGTTTTTTTTTTTTTTTTTTTTTTGGGAAAATAATTATACATTTTAAAATTTAGAAATATACAAATAATTTGTATATAGAAATCAATGTTTTTTTTTACACTTCTTTCAGTGATAAATCGGAAGATGATTTTGAGTCTTCACCACTGGTGAAACTGGAGAACTTTATCAATTCATTACTGGACTTTACTTGCATATCACCTTTTTGCCCTTCATCTTCTTTCACTTCCGATTTTGAGTCTTTTTTTTGTTTTCATCATCCTCCAACTCTTTTTGTCCCAGCAAACCGATCATTAAAGTATCGTGTGGATTTAATTCAATTTCAAACGACTGTTGCTCCGGAACCGGAGGAGCTGGCTCACCTTCTTCACTCAACTTTTCTGCTCGAATTCGATTCAACTTTCTCTTCAATCTTATAACGCCTGAAATCCATTTCCAACATTACATAAATGAAATACATAAATTTCGAAAAGATAAATAACATTTAACAGTCTGAATTAATGCTCTGGACTCGTTTTTCGGTTTCTCATCTTCGGAATTCACTCTGGAATTGTAATAAAATATAATTTAAAAACTAATTACAATTTATAAAAATTAAATGGAGTTTCGTACGATCGGTCCTTTGTACTTTTCTGCAACCCTCTCTTGTGGAAAAAACTATACACAACAAAATAATCCTTCGTTCTCTTGTGTTTTATCATTTTCTTCATCCATTGCAATAGAATCTGAAAGAATCAAACCATTTAATTAAGTTAAAAATCATTTAAAATTGTTATACTACTTACTAGTAGCCAGTACAAATTAAAAAGTTGTAAAAGAATGAGACCGAATGTCACAGTTTCCACTAAAGGACGATCAACCCTCTCCATGGTACTGACCACTCCAAAATACAACACTTTAGTTGGATACAAATACAAAGTATTGCATAACCTAAAAATATAATTATTTGAATAGTTTATTACTTTTATTAATTAAAAAACAAAAACCTTACCAAAGCAATGTATATATTGAAAAACTCATATACGAAAAATATCTAAAAATCGACACCAACTTTTCCAAATAAACATTAATTCTGGTGATTTCAATTGCCAATCCCGGAACGTCATAAAACAAACACACGAGCAATCCAACTTGATAGTAACTGAAATTAAATAAATTATTCAACTCTCCTTACAAACCCCCTCAAAAAAAAATAATAATTTTACTGCAAAGTATAAAAGAGAGCTATCATAATAAACTGCAGAGTGTGCAGAGTGAGGAAACTGTAAGCATGATGTTCCTTTCTGGCTTCCTTCAAGAGATACGTCACTGAATATATGTGAAAACTGAGCTGCATCAGAAAAAATATTTGCAAGTAGTCACTTAATTGTTCGCTGTCACCCCAAGCTACACTTCGAAGAAATGAATAAATTACTTTATTTTTTTGGAGTAATTTCTTAATAAAACGCCTCACATTGCCACGCTACGCTCGGTTGTAACACCAGGTTTTCCGGCCCCGACAGCACGTTGTATGCCCCGTACAAAACCATCGCCGCTTGGTAAAGGCAGCGCCATACGCTTTCCGAAACTCGTTTAGTTTTCACGGTATTGATGGAATTGAATCTCTAAAACGAAATAACAGTCAAATATTTGAATTTTTTAGGCTCATTAGGCTCATTACCTGGTGGACCTTGCCGAATTGAATACTCACGATGTTCCAAAGAACGTAGAAAAAGAGAATTTTCGATGCGTCCAATGTGTCGACGTAAAAATAATTTTTCATTCCATCTAAAACGTCGGTTCCTGATTCCCACGGGTGGGGTTTCGGTTCTTTTGGATGCTTGGGATCTGGCTTATTTTTGTGATCGACGTCGGTAAAAAACAAAAGAAACTCCATTATTGCCAGTTCAGAATTTAATCATTTAACACATTTAACATGTCACAGTTTGCTGCCAATGGCTGCATGTTGGATATCCAAGACTGCATATTGCTCTAGTGTCTAGTCTATCCTGATCAGAGTTTCAGAGACTTTAGAGAATTTCAAATACAATTCAAAATGGCGGCTTAGAATAATAACGTCTATGGTTGCTATGACTACGATGCGTGCTGCTAGCTGATGATAAATAAAATAGTTTTATTTGTGTAGTAACTTTATTTTTAATATAAATATAAAATAAATAACATTGATGGATTTAAAAATAATAAAGTTTTTTCCGGTCCAAATCTCAAGAATGGCCGCAATACGGTTCCCTATGTTAAACTTTTTGCTCTATTAGTTTCTCCTGTGGAGAGTCGTATAGCTTGTAGTTTTCTCACTCACAGCAGCATGGCACCGTGGTAGTTATGTTTCATTTGTTACCAAGGCTGGTAAATCTTACATTCCGTTGTTGCAATAGAAAAAAATTATTCTTTTCGCGTTTTAACTACTCCAACATGAACTTGCAATCAGAAGATAAAGCTAATGATGCCTTGACCGACACTTCATCGTATGTTGTTGTTGCAGAGGGTAAAGCTAAAATACTATTTCCGAGTGCAAAAGATGTATTTTACAATCCTGTGCAAGAATTTAACCGGGATTTGAGGTAAATTTTAGAAATAATTTAAGAAAACACAGACGATTGATATTTTTATTATTATTATTATTATTTAGCATTGCTGTTATTAGAGAATTCACACGAGATTATTTTAAAAACGGTAAAACGCTGAAAAGGAAGAAAATAAATGGCGAAAACAACGACGCAGATGACGAAATTGAATTGGAAGCTGGGAAATATTATCCTGTAAAATAAAAAAGAAATAATTTAAATAGACAACTAAAAATCTCCTTTTTTTAAAGGACGGCGTTACAATAGCCGAAGTATTAGCCGCTTCAGGAATGCGGTCGATTCGTTACGCGCTTGAAATTGGAGGACTCAAGTCAATAGTAGCTAATGACGTAGCTGAGAAAGCTGTCGACTCAATCGACAGAAATGCAAAGTTCAATAAAGTCGATCACTTGGTACAACCGAACAGAGACGATGCTGTGTCAGTTAGAAAATATTTCATCAATTAACAAACTGCTACAATTTATGTAATTTATTTATTTAGGATGCTGATGTATAGGAATATGAAATATTGTGATCAATTTCATGTAGTCGATTTGGATCCTTACGGCAGTGCATCTCGCTTTTTAGACGCTGGGGTACAATGTGTAGCTGATGGAGGTATAAAATTAGGTTCTCATATGTGGATTTTATTAATTTTTGCTATTTTTTTAGGATTATTACTTGTGACGTGCACTGATGCTGCTGTTTTATGCGGTAAAGCTACTGAAACGTGTTTCGCCAAATATGGGAGCGTTTCTTTGCGAAATAATTGCTGTCATGAAATGGTAAAACAATTAGTAAATTGTTTTTTTTTTGTTGGAGGTTTGTTTAATTATTTTTTTTTTTTTTTTTTTTTTAGGCGTTAAGAATATTGCTGTATTCTATTCAATCTCATGCGACCCGGTACGGTCGATACATCGAACCAGTTTTGTCAATGTCTGCCGATTTTTATGTGCGAGTTTTTGTTCGTGTTTATAGCAACGCGTCAAAAGCTAAACATTCAGCCAGGTTTGAATAAATATTGAATTTTAATTTTGAAACATTTTAATTTGAAATTTTTTATTTTATAGCAAAAGTGCACTGGTTTATCAATGCGCTGGTTGTGAAAGTTTTACCCTTCAGCGATTAGGTAAAGCAACAGCACATGCAAATGGACGAGAGTAAAAAATTAAAAATAAATTATTTAAGAAAAATATTAATTTTTTTTTTATTTTTTTTCATAGTTATAAATTTTCTCAAGGAAGTGGACCTGCCGTAAATTCCAATTGCTCTTTTTGCGGTTTTCATCATAAAGTGATAACTTTTGTTAAAATTTTTTTTAAAATGTTTTAAATATTATTATTGTTATTATTATTATTATTATTATTATTATTATTAGATTGCTGGTCCTATTTGGGCGGATGAAATTCACGACAGAAATTATCTGACGAGGATACTAGCATCCGTGGAGGAAAATCCAAATGAATTTCAAACCGCGACGCGAATTATTGGTGTTTTGAATGTCATGTTAGAAGTAAAGCGCAGTAAATATATAAAATAGAATGAAGATTTTGATTTTATTAATTTTTTGTTTTAATCAATGCAGGAGTTACCTGATGCACCTTTGTTCTATTCTATAGACGGTCTTTTCTCTACCATTCACTCGGCACTCCCAAAAATGTCAATTTTCAGGTAAGGAAATATTCGAAAAATTTAAACACACATTATTAGTATTATATAATTTAAAATTGTCATTTTTAGATCTGCAATACTAAATGCTGGTTTCCAAGTGTCCGATTCTCACGCATGTAGAACTTCCGTTAAAACTAATGCACCAAATCGAGTAATTTGGGACATTGTGCGCGAATGGGTACGAAATAACAACATTTTACACTAATTTTTAATTTTTTTATTTCTTTTTTTTATTATTTTTATTTGATCTAAAAGGGAAAACTGAAGGGCGTTGGGAAGAAAGCGGAGGACAGTAATAGTCCAGCATCAAGAATTATGGCGGGAACTTCTTCAATTGAAGTAAACTGGGATTTCCACCCACAAGCACGGCCAGAATCTAAAGAGAGAAGTCTACTTCGTTATCAACATAATCCCGAACCAAACTGGGGCCCAAAATCGAAATCCACAACAAAGTAATTTCCAATTTTAGGATTCCGAATCATTTTTTTTATTAAATTCAAATTTTATTGGTTTCAGCTTGGGAGATGAGGAGATAAAAAAGAAATTGAAGCAAGATAAACGACAAAAAAGGCCCAGGAGTAGCGATAACTTGAAAGTATATCAATGTAAAAGATTTAAAGAGGGGAAATGTGATTTGGGCGATACGTGTAAATATTCTCATACAATTGATGTGTGAAATATCAAATAAAATGACTTTTTAACAAACCGATTGTTGGTATTATTACTAGTCAACAATTTATACAGTTGTGCACTTTTGCGTCGTGGGAAAAGGTTGGATTTTCTGATTGAAATCTATCAGTTTTATTGCTTTTTTTACTTCAAAATTTCTTTACTAGTTGAGAATTTGCAGTTTGCAGTGTTCCATCACAGAATTCAAACCTTGAAGTGGAATCCAGCATGTCGCCGTAACTTGAAAGTTAAAAATTGCTTTGAACGACTTGTAATTATATTTTTGTATTCGAATTTAGCTCCAGGTTGTCATTCGGACGGTTAACAACATTTTGTTTTTATTGTTCAATTCGATCCGGTGTAGTGATTTCAATAGGATTTGTATTAGTAAGAAACTCTGAACTCTCATGTTTGTGTTATAAATCACTTTTTTATTTAGTTATATTATGTGGTCTTTGTTCTCGTGATTGGTGTTTGGCTAATCTGGTTGGCGGAATGGAAAAGGGACGAAGAAGATCCAAAACACAAAAAGGGTTTGAATTGTAAGCAGAATACAAATCATTTCTATTTCTATACTGTATATTACGTACCGGTATTTTATATTTTATAGCTTGGCATGTCACGGCTATTTCTGAATTTCTGTTTGCTGCTGCTAACCTAGTTGCTGGTATATGCCTCATACTAGCTTATGTTAAGGTAAATAATAAAAGTAGAAATTCATTTTGGTACTGTACTCTTATTTATGAATGCTTTTTTTTTAAATTTAGAAATTCACCCACTTGTTTGTTCCAGCTTTAATAATTTTATTTATAACTATTGCAGCTAATTTAATTTACATAGCGTATAAAATTGTGAAGCTTTCTAGAGTGAGTAAAAAGTTTTAAATATTTGAAAATGCTTGTATATATAATATATTTGGAAAGATAACTACAAAAGCCAAAGATAATGACATGCCTGTTGCTGAACTATTTCAAAGTATAATTTATGACGTCTTTTTTTGTGTTCTCATGGTAAAGGATTTTTATTTTTAGATAGATTTACATTTAATGTGTTTTTAAATATTGCAGAGCTATCTGTGGGCAATCATACTGTCTTACTACTTGAAAATGATTGATAAAAATCCCGGTTCCAGGGCTTCCAGGATTTCTACAAAACCCGAAGCCAGATTTAAACATGCAACTTCTACAATTTCTTACAAACCTGAGAACAGACCTGAAGCGACACAATATCCACATCAATTGACACGACAACCTTCAACATAACATCATTTTTATTTTGTGAATTATGCTTGTATGGAATCGAGCAATTGTGTATGGTATGGGATAAAAACAACTATTTTCTCAAGTGTTTCTAAATTATTAAACGGAATTAAAAAGATATGATTTACAATCAAAATGACAAAAACAGAGAAAATTCAAAGACAGGTAGCCTAGGTATATTTTCATTTTCTAGTTGTTTTCCTGGCAACTCTTTAGCAGTCTGGCAGTCTGGCAGTCTGGCAGTCTGGACTACGGTAAAGTTAGACCAGATTCAATTTTTTCACACTTAACGCGATAGATAGATTAGACATAAGCGATCGATAATAATAAAAAATAATTAAAATAAATAATAAAAATAATTATTATTTTATTATTACTATACTTTGAGAAATATAACGGCATATAAACGTGTATAACACGTGGCCGCGATAACAATCGCTGTGGTTACCGATGCCGCGCAGAGACCCCTAATTTAAAGGGGCAATGACTCGGTGACGGGAATTTTGATGCGCTACTGACGCGTGATCAATTTTATATCACGATTTTTCAAGTTTTAGCCTGTTTTGGCAATTAAAACAATAAATATATTTCTTTTTCTTTATAAATTAAAATTCGAAACGTAGCGTAGAAACGTATAAACGTATAAACGTGTAAACGTATTACTAATGACTTGATCTGTCAGTGGTCAATTGTTTCTAATTATGTCAAACGTTATATGTCAAACGTAAAGAGCTATCTGCTAAAGAGCTATATCATTAATTCATTAGTATAGTTCTTAGCAGTCATGAATCCAGTAGTGAAAGGACTTCCAGTCATGAATCCAGTAGTGAAAGGACTTCCAGTCATGAATCCAGTAGTGAAAGGACTTCCAGTCATGAATCCAGTAGTGAAAGGACTTCCAGTCATGAATCCAGTAGTGAAAGGACTTCCAGTCGTGAATCCAGTAGTGAAAGGACTTCCAGTCATGAATCCAGTAGTGAAAGGACTTCCAGTCGTGAATCCAGTAGTGAAAGGACTTCCAGTTATGAATGTTAAGGTTAATGCTTACAATATTAACGGTAATGTAACGATGATTAACGGTAATATAGTCAATATCGAAAATGGTAGAGGGCGGGGCCGTGGTAGAAATCGAGGTAGAGGGCGGGGCCGTGGTAGAAATCGAGGTAGAGGTGGTTTTGTTCGTGGTGGCAATGTCGATGGTGGTGGTGGCGGACCATCCCTACCAAAAACCTAATAACAGAGCACGAAAGGCGGCGGAGAAAGAGGTTAATGTATACAATATTAACGGTAATTGTTATAATTATAATTATAATCTGTGGTAATGTAACGATGATTAACGGTAATATAGTCAATATCGAAAATGGTAGAGGGCGGATTAAAGGCGGCACGGCAATATGTCGATTCCCATCAGCGAGTCATTGCCCCTTCAAGTTAGATCTCTGCGCGGCATCGGTACCACAATTAAATCAATAACTTAATCCAAATGTCAACAAACTCTCATCCATACCACATCGTGGACCAAAGACCATGACCAATTGCTGCAGCTTTAGGCTCAATATCAATAATAACGGGATTACAGCGATTGTTGATCGCGGCCACGTGTTATACACGTTTATATGCCGTTATATTTCTCAAAGTATAGTAATAACAAATAATAAATGTATTGTTTTCATTATTATCGATCGCTTATGTCTAGTTTATCGATCGCGTAAAGTATGGAAAAAATTGAATCTGGTGCTAACTTTACCGGGGTCTGGTTTTAGGGGGATACTTCGGCAGCTTCAAAACAGCCTGAATAGCGCCAAATTCAAAAAGAAAACAATTTCTGAACTATAAATTTTGTATTTCCTAAACCATTAAATAAACATCAGTAGTGTTGTGTATTTGTGAGACAAATCAAAAAAAAGAATCCACTTATTTATTTCTAACTTTTACTCTAACCATGCTATGCTCTAACTCCGCTAACTCTCTAGAGACCGAGACCCGTAGACACCTATGGAGCGCCACCATGTGAGCGCCACAATACTACAAATTTGATTTATGATTTGATTAAATCATGATTTAAGTTACCTTGACAAATACTATTGTGACGGTCTAAAACAATGCAACAACATGGTTGCCATGGAGCCAACTTAACCAAGATGGCGTTCAAACAATCTCAAACATCTAGGTAGGCTAATCAGCCACCCACTGGGCAATGACTTCGTTCTCATGCAATGCACAAGCAAATCTGACTGTATAAAACTAAGTGAAATAAATACAACTATGTTCTCAAAACACAACATAACCTTTATTAATGCGAAATAAAGGGAAAACTCACACTATATAGTAACTAAAAGGCGCTGCACAATAGAAGAGCCACACAACTCTTAAACCTGACCATGTGAGTGGCGAGAGCCTAAGGCCAAAAGAGCCACTCACAAAGTAAACAAACAATTATACTCATGGTTTACGCGCCATTTTCTAGAGGTTCCTGGTTCCAAGGTTTGCATCGGGTTCGAGGGAGTGTCGCTACTCCGTTAAATGCCGTCACTGGTCTGTAAATGAATATCTGATTAAAAGAACCATTGCCCTTGGCAATGGGTGGAGAAGTGGGTTCCCTCAACACATTGGTTGAGCGGGACCAAGTATGAATGATAGGGAGCGAGCAGTTGTAGAAGGGAAAACAGTGTTTGTGCAAAGCACGAAACATAAGGCAGTCAACTGTCGGCCCTAGAGCGGCCAGAAGCTGGCCAGTGAGTCAGGCAGGCTGTCTCAAGGAGAGCCCACCCATAGTCACAGGCAGGAAAATGCCATAGAGTCCCCACACGGGACATGGGTGGCGGGAAGTCAGACAAACTTCCGCCTGGTATGGTCGAGCCATACCACAATATTGTCACAAGTACGATTGTGGCCCACGGGTGTCTATCCAAGGGAGGCTCAAGTCATGTATCAAACATAGTTTCAAATATATCATATCAAGTCAAGAGCGGTGCTGCAAGGGTTTGCAGCACCCTATATAGCCGCTTGGACAATGGGGTGGTCAATCGACCACTCAGAGTGCATCACACTTAGTATGCACACCAATAACAAGACCGGATAACACTGAGGTCACTCATGGAGGGGTCAGCATTCTTGCTGGCCAACGCCATCTATGGGCAGTGGTTCAACCCACCACTAGCACTCTCACTCTTCGTTCTTTTGGAACGTCACACTATTCTTTACACATTTGGGACCAAAATATGCACCCCATTGTGCGATTATAGCCTAAAAAAAATTATAAAAATTAATTAATGAATAAATAATGACTACCTCTCGCTTATTATAGTGTGTAATTAAGGATTGTAGAAGTAAACATTGTCACTAGATGTCGCTGGGTTGAGAAAATAACTAAACCCAAATCAAGTTACGGCGAGTTACGGCGTGCGAAGGAGACCAAAACAAACCTTTTTATCCTTTTTAACCTTTTCATCGAAAACTTGCCTAATCCGCAATTGATTTTCTGAAATCGGATTATTCGTAATTTAAAATCGAAACTTTATAAGGTGAGTCATGGAAAACACGTCTTGCATCATTCGCCTGATTTGATGAGGATGATTAATTTTATCTCAAGTGTATTTGATTTTAAGTTATTATTTACTAATTGTTTGTCTATTTACTCAACAGATACTAGATAGTGGCAGAAGGCCGAATTTTAAATGTCACAAATTCGCGTGGGGTGCTGTAATAAACTGTTGTTCAAGGACTTCAACTTTTGATAATTTTATTTTTATCTTTTTATTTTTAAACTTTTTAATCAATTGATTTTTGGTGAATCCGGACGAGTCCAAAAAGATAAACATGTAAGCTTCTTATTGATAATTTTTTATCTTTTTGTGAATTTGTACGAATTTACAGGTCAGAATCAGAAGGTAACAGTTCTGGGAATGTTATAAAGCATAAAAATTCGAAAGGTCGTCAAAAAGCAGGTCATCAAAGACATCGAAAGGTTTTTTTTCTAATGATTTAAATTAAGGGTTTGAAAAATAAATTAAAAAATGGATATCAATTTAACAGAGTGGAAGCAAACCGAAATTATCGTCAATTCTTTGCCAGCGAAAATTGAGGAGACAAAATTCGGCAGACGAAATGCTTGAACAAGAATTTGCACAGTTGGTATGCGAAAAAATAATTTATTAATGTTCTTAATGGAAACTAATAGAATGTTATTTGTTTTTTAGTCGGTGGATTCCATCGAGAAGATGTCGAATGAGTATGTCGATTTATATTATTAATAAAATTCAAATTAATTCGAAATTTACGTCAGTAAAATTGAATTTATGTGCCTGATATTATTATATTTCTACAATCAGCCACTAAGTACAATTTTGACTTTCCAAATACATCATAATTTGGCTTTAAAATGTTTAAAATATTATTTTTTTGAATAAATCAATTTATTTTATTTTAGAACTGGAATTACGTACGACTTGAAAATGATTGAACACAAATGTTTGTGGGATTTAAATTATCCAGAAAAACCTGAACGCTTTACAATGCCACTGAAAAGATGTAAAGAATATGGTCTAATTGACAGGTGTACATTTATGCCAGTGAGTAATTTTTTTAAATTAAAACTATATTTAGTTTATTTCACACATTTTTTATTTATTTTTAAGTGCCGACTGGCGACCGAAAACGAGATACTAACGCAACACACGCAAGACTTACACGATTTAGTTAAGTCAACAAAAGATGAAGTCGATGAAGAACAATTGGAACGTTTGTCATCTCGATTTGATGCCATATATTTCCATCAAGTACTCAAAATTCGAATTAAAAAAAAAAAAAAACTATATATTTTTAATTATTATTTTAGTCAACATATGATTTGGCTCTTCTAGCAGCTGGTGGAACCATTGATTTAATGGAAAAAATTGTGAAAGGGAAATTAAAAAATGGCATGGCAATTGTGCGTCCTCCGGGTCACCATGCTATGGAAAACGAAGTTTGTGGTTACTGTTATTTTAATAATGTTGCAATTGCTGCTAAACATGCGATTGATAATTTATCAGTTAATAGGTAATTTGAAAAAGCATAAAAAAATCATTAAATAAGATTAAATGTTTTTTTTTTTTTAGAGTTTTAATTGTCGATTGGGATGTTCATCACGGTCAAGCAACCCAGCAACTGTTTTATAATGACCCCAGGTTTGATGAACAAAACCGGAAAAAGAAAATTTAAAATAATTTTACTTATTTATTTCAGAGTTTTATATTTTTCTATTCATCGGTACGAACACGGAGATTTTTGGCCAAATTTACGAGAATCGAATTTTGATTTTACTGGAAACGGAGCTGGAAAGGGTTTCAATTTTAATGTGCCATTGAATAAAACAGGATTAGGAGATGCCGAATATCTTGCCATTTTTCATCAATTGCTATTACCTGTGGCTTATGAGGTAATTCTCAATTTTTGTAATCCTAAAAAAACTCGTTTTAGATTTCGTGTGTTTCGTCTTGTAGTTTTCTCCCGATCTCATCCTTGTATCTGCAGGATATGACGCTGCTTTAGGCTGCTTTGAGGTATTTATAATTTTTTTTTTATTTTATTAGTTTACTCTAAATTTAATTTTAATATCTGCCGGTTTTGACGCGGCTTTGGGAGATATTAAGGTTACGAAATTATAATTGTAATTATTTTTAGAACTTAATTATAATTTTTTAATTTTAGGGTTGTATGGAAGTTACCCCAGCATGTTACGCTCATTTAGTCACTCAATTAATGCAGTTGGCGAATGGAAAAGTGTGCGTCGTTTTGGAAGGCGGATATTGCATTAAATCATTGTCGGAAGGTGTCGCTTTGACTTTACGCGCGTTGTTAGGCGATCCATGTCCTACATTAGGACAGATTGGTGAACCCGATCCCAGTGTTGTTGATTCAATTTTAGATGTAATTTCTGTTCATCGTCGATTTTGGAAATGTTTTCGTTTTCAAGGAATAATTTATGATAATGAAGACGAGAGTCCTGCAGACAATAAGAAAAGGTAGAAATTTTGTATGAATTAATTTTTAATTTTAATAATGATGTTTTCATTTGCAGACATGTACCTGAAGTTAAATTTTTAGGATCAATCGAAAAGACGACGGTTTTTGCTACACGCAATTGCTACCCAGTACAATCAAATGAAGAAGTGAATAATTTTGATAAAAGACTCGATGATTTAATTAAAAACACATGTTTGAAAGTGCCTTCAAAAAGGTATAAAACAGATCTACACTGAATAAAAATAATAAACATTTTAAATTATTATTTCAGGTGTTGTTTAACTTACGACGAAAAAATGTTGGCTCATAAAAATTACTCCGAGTCGTAAGAAATTTGACTTTTACACTTGAAAATTGATTTAATTTTTTGTACTTTTTATTGCAGATCTCACCCCGAGAGACCAGACAGATTATTAGTTATATATAATTTATTGAAGGAATTGAAATTACTAGAAAAGTGCCATATGTTACCATCCAGATTGGCTAATGAAACGGAAATTACTAGTATACATTCGAAGGATTATTTAGATGCGATGGAAAATAGTCGTAAGATGGAGAAAAAGGAGTTATATAATTATCAGGAATCATTTCAATCAATATATTTGTGTAAAGTACGTTAAAATAATGGTTTTTAACTTTTAAGTTTATTGTAAATATTATTTTTATTTTAATAGGAAAGTTATGAAAGCGCTAAACTATCAGTTGGGTGTCTTCTTCAAGTTTTGGATGAAGTTCTTACTGGAAAAGTAAAATATTATTTAAAATATATTATAAATAAAATATTATTACAAATTTCAATATTAAATGTATTGATATATAAAAAAAATTGAATTAGGCCGTCAATGGATTTGCACTAATTCGACCGCCGGGACACCACGCCGAGTCGGAATCGGCATGCGGTTTTTGTATTTTTAATAATGTCGCCATAGCTGCAAAAGTCGCGATAGAACAGTACGGCCTTGAAAGAATTCTGATTGTCGATTGGGATGTGCATCACGGGAACGGTGTTCAACACGTGTTTGAGAATGATCCCAGGTAAATTTATAATTCATACAATTTTATTTAAAACTAACGTAACTTTTTATTTCAGGGTTTTGTACATATCTCTCCATCGGTACGACAAAGGAACATTTTTTCCGTGCTCGGAAGATGCAAATTTCGACAAAACTGGCAATAATGAAGGTGCTGGATTTAATATCAACATTCCTTGGAATAAAGTAAACTTGAAAACTTATCGGGGGAAAAATACATCATTTTAATATCATTTTTATTCCATTTAGGGCGGAATGAACGATGGAGATTATATTTCAGCCTTTTTGCACGTTATTTTACCAATTGCTTATCAGTTTAATCCACAATTAGTCTTAGTATCTGCAGGGTTTGATGCAGCAAGAGGCGATCCATTGGTAAATAGTTAAAAGTTGCTGTCTGAAAAAAAGGAAGAATTGTTTTAAATTTATTTTTAGGGCGGATGCAATTTGTCGCCTGAATTATACGGTCATTTAACACATCTGTTGAGTTGTTTGGCTGGTGGTCGCGTTATTTTAGCTTTGGAAGGCGGTTATAATTTGTGCACTTTAGCTAGTTCGGTTCTTAGTTGCATACAAGCACTTATTGGTGAGCCGTGTCCAAAATTATCGAGAGGAAATTATGCGAGTAATAGTGCTGCAACGTCGATTCTTAATGTCATTCACGCACTGAAAAAGTATTGGAGTTGCTTAAAGTTTGAAGGTTGGGTTTTATTAATTTATTAGATGGGTTTTGTATTAAAACTATTAAATTTGACAGCCGATTTGCCTTCTGTGATTGCGGAAATGCAACAGCGAGATGATTCACCTAGCAATCAAAGCTCAGCATCAGATCCTTTATTTTTAGAGTCTGCAAGCAATACATCAATCGATTCCATTTGTTCTGAGCCAAGAGAAATAGCAGGTAGGGTGACCAAATTTAGTTGTTTTTCCATTTATTTTTCAACAAAAACCAAATTTTTGACACATAAAATTCACAAATCAGGAGATCCTATTTCATATCATGTTTCTAAAAATATAATATTTGGTAATTTGGTTATGAGTTTGCAATATGGGAGCAGGAAAACTCCATAACTGTAAAATTGAGGATAATTTAAATCTAGGCCGCTAGATGGCGTTAAGGTGCATTTTACTGACACTAGTTTGTCGCGCGACTTGTGCATAGGGGGTATCACTAAGAGCCGATAACGGTTTACTCAAACCTTGTTCATCATTCTAAAATGGCAACCGGTGGTGGCAGTCCTCCCGGGGATAGCTTGGAAGGTGCTACTGCGGTTTAATTTCTCTTTTTTATTCAATACCGATTTTGTATAAAAATTTACTGCAAATTCTTTATTTCAGCTGAGGAGTTTAAGCCTTCTTCGTCCAAATCGTCAGTAGGAATCAAAGGCCAGCAGAAACAACAGGTATTTAGAACATAATAAAATTGGAAATCTAATGCAAATGAGTTTATTTAGATCGTTTACGCTGTTACTCCCATGAAAACCTGCCCACATTTGAATTCGGTTGCGCCGGTTCCGTCAGAGGGTTTTAATGTCCAATCGCCGTGTAAAACTTGTAGCGATAAGAATGAGAACTGGTTGTGTCTGTCGTGTTACGAGGTAAAACATTAAAATACTAGTGTTTTTTTTGTTTTAAGGGAATTTTTTTATTATTTTTTAGGTCTACTGTGGCAGATTTATCCATCAAGATATGTTGTTGCACAACCAAAACACTGGGCATTGTGTTGTGTTGAGTTTTGCTGATTTGTCGGTCTGGTGCTACGCATGCGAAGCTTATTTGGATAATAGTGTATGGAATTTAGTCTTTGTTTATCGAGAATTTTATTGATTTAAATTGATTCTTTTTAGCAGGTATTGAATCCAATTTTAGAATCTGCGCACCGACAGAAGTTTGGGGAAGAAAGACCCGGAGTTGACTTGGAGTTGATGTAATTGTTGAATGGATAAAAATACACTTTGATTTAAGAAATGCTTGTTTGAATTTGTATATTTTGACGTTCGAATATAATTTGGTAATTTGAAAAAAGGTAGTTATTTAATTTACATTGAAATTTATACATAATTAATAATTTACATTGAAATTTATACATAATTAATAATTTACATTGAAATTTATACATAATTAATAATTTACATTGAAATTTATACATAATTAATAACTTACATTGAAATTTATACATAATTAATAATTTACATTGAAATTTATACATAATTAATAATTTACATTGAAATTTATATTTATACATAACATTTAATTTACATTCAAATTTATACATAACATTTAATTTACATTCAAATTTATACATAACATTTAATTTACATTCAAATTTATACATAACAATTAATTTACATTCAAATTTATACATAACAATTAATTTACATTCAAATTTATACATAACAATTAATTTACATTCAAATTTATACACGACATTTAATTTACATTCAAATTTATACACGACATTTAATTTACATTCAAATTTATTAGTATACTATAGTACTACTGACTTTGTCATGATTCATTAATATAAAAAAAAATTGTGTTTTACGTATCCATGAATACAATAGCAAGAGTCGCGCAAAAGTAGTGATTTTATTTAAAAATTTATAGGAATGCATAAAACTTACTTTTCTTGACAATTGATTTAACAACCATTGATATATCCTGCCGTGTCAATTTCATCAGGCAGCACAGTAATTTTGTGCTGATTTTGAAAACCAGTTCCCGAGTAGGACAGATGCCCAACACCAAAACTTGGTCATATCGACGACGTCGATCTGTTGGAGTGTTGCCAATATGAAAACGGCTGTTTTCTCATGCCAGATTTTGTTTCCGAGAACTGCCTGTGGAATGCACTTGTGGATGCTCGAATCCACAATCGACATAAATTAGAACAGTAACAAGCATAAGCCAACAGCCAAAAAATGTGAGTTAGGTATATTCTAAAATCTAAACTAATGAGTTCAATATTAACCACTTTGATGTACTACAATTAGTCAATTCTAGTTTCTGTTTACTTTATTTCGTTACAAGTTAAATTACACTTTTGGTCTTCTATCAAGATGACTGTAAAATCTAGCCAATCACTAACCACTACCTCGCTTCTGACCCTCCTGAATCCCATGTGGCAGACTGCTTGGCGCCTTTTTGGGTGTGGTGGCACCAGCTGTGAGCCACATTGCAAACCCATCAACCTCGGTCATCGTAAGCAATACACAAATCAATTGATTTGGTATTTGCAGTAAACGGTTAAGTGATTTTCGTTATTTTTTAAGATTATTTTTTTTTCTACATTATAATAGATAGCCAGATAGATAATAGATAGTTGCTAAATTTCAAAATAAGCCTTTACTAGAATGAAGCAACCTGTTCCCGCTTTGCGCATAATTGAATGCAGCTGCATGTTAGAAAAACACGACCTTTTTGGATTTTGTGAATTGGTGGGGAACTCTTTGTAAAAACAAATATCTCGCGTTTCCTTGCCAATTTATGGCAACATTTGCTCTCGGCCGTCATTCATCTTATTACAAGAAAAAATATTGCGTTTAACCCGTAATTCTAATACAAGTTGTGTAAAATGAGATTTACATGCGGACAAAAGATATTTTGTTTGATTTTTATTATAAAAAAAGTGCTATAATTAATTTTTTTATGTACAAAAGTAAATTCAATTTTATTTATCATCGAAAATAGAACAGATATAAAATAGAATAGATTATATGAGCTAAATGGAATTCGTTAAACGGACTTGTTGTCATCATCTGAAATGTCATGCTGTAAAGCTTTCTTTTCTTTGCTCATCATTACTTCGCCATTTTTGGTTCTGTGCCACTTCATTCTTCGGTTTTGAAACCAAACTTTGACCTATTCGACATTAAATTTAATTTATAACAAATTTGTTTTCAAAATTCCAGTATTAGTTTCGAATACTGTACCTGTCTTTCCGTCAGATTCAAAGAAATTGCAATTTCATATCGTCTTAATCCAGTCAAATAACTATTACAAGTAAATTCTTGTTCCAATTCTCGAAGCTGTTGTTTAGTAAAAGTGGTTCGTTCCTTCCGCTTAATCAACGGTTGAGCTGTAATGGAATTAAATAAAAAAAGCAAACCTTTTAAAAAAAGACACATACCTTTGAGCTTTGTTTCTGTATCATTCTTAGCTGTGAACATTTCTTGAGATTTTGTACAGCAGCTACAAAATTCATTAACACAATTTGTAGGGTTTGGAGAAATAAAACCGACTTCAAATGGAGAATGTGATGTAATTCCCCATTGATTATGATGCGGTGATGAATAATAAGTATCGAAGTGTTGTTGTTCCATGTTCATGGTGAGGCAACAAGTGGCAGATGTGCGGCCCGTACTTGAAACTAAGAAGAGTGGGACCTAGGGGTGTTTAAATGCAGTCATTGGTGGACTACAAAGATATCATTGAGGCTAGAGACCTCCAATAATTCTCAAGTTACAAGATCAGACATTAGACGAGCTCACCACCTCAAGATAGCAATACAGTGAAGCGCAGAGAAGCCAGATTGTACCGTTCACATTTAATTTTTATGTGATTTTTATTTATAGGCGACTCAATCGTCTTTTCTTCTCCGTAGTAGTTTTACAAGCCCTCACATGGAGAAGCAAAAATTGAATTTAAAAAAAATTAATTTATCAATTTGTATTTATTTATTTTTTAAATACAAAAGAGCGACATCTGTTATCAATAGTTTTTAGCCACTCCCGATTTTTCCTCATTAACTTATGATTGAAATTAGTCTCCTCGACCCCAATCTTGTCCCAGTTCAGGTGGTAGACACGATCCATTAATGCTGCATACTAACGTTGGTTCGCACTTGCCATGTCGACAATATGCCAAATCCATCGCTTGCCAGCATTTATCACCAGTTTCTAAAAAGTGAAATTAAGCAAAAATTAAAAATTAAATATTAAATATTTCTTATCAACAAGTATTACCTAGGAGTTTCTCACAAAACTCACAACATCCAGGGCACTTGCGAACATAATGACCAGATGGGCATTCTAATAGTTTTGGACAACTACTTCCATGGTAGCCATTACGACAGTTGACGGGTCTGCAACAACCAAAATCGTAAGGAAAACTACGAATAGCTTCAACACTCCATGCAACAAAACAGCCGATTACAAAAACGTGCAGAAGGAATTCACGCATCTAGAATTTTATAATTAACTGTTATAAATATTTTTTAAAAAAATATCAAAATTTTACTTACAATATGTTCGTAAATAGCAGTCAATAAATTTGTGTACAGGAAATTTCGATATGATTGCTATATATACTTGTAGTATATATGGCAATCACATCAAAATTTCCTTATTTTTTTAAAATTAATACTGATAGCAGAACTATTTTAGACTACAGCTGACACTTAAGTAAATTATCACTTGAATTTTCTTCTTAAAAAATATCATTTTTAAAAAACATACCTTCTATTAACACTAATTTCACTAATTACATTAATTTCATAAGTGAACTAAAAAATAGAAAATAATTTTTTTTTTATTAACAATATGCACTTAAAAGTAGGAAATATTTTTTTTTCTCTCATTTTGTGATAACAGAAAGTATGTGACATTGCCAGTTGTTAATTTAAATATTTGCCAATACATACCTTCTGTTATCAAGAAATGAGAGAAGAAAAAAAATTATTTTCTACTTTTTAGTCCAGATGAAATTAATGTTAATAGAAGCTTGGACGAAGTTATGTTTTTAAAAATGTTTATTTTAATTTAATATTAGTTTATTAATTGAAGTTAAATTACATTATTATTATCTTTTTTTAAAGAGCAACGTCTACCTATTTACCGGTATTACATGAGGTTGGAGATTGGACCAGATAGTGCCTGGAAATTTAGCGCCGAAAGTTAAACAATGGGATTCCGATGTCACGTAATTAAGGGGGAAAACATCTGTGCCCAAAATATGATCATATTTTCTTAGTTTCAGATAATTTGGCGGTAAATGGTCATCGCGACGTTTCCATCACAATGTTTAGCATCATTTGTTTGTTTTTATGAGAATTTTATGAGAATTTTATGAGAATTTTAGTGCGCATAGTGCGTTTCACATGTGATTGCAAACGGCGGGCAGGCATAACTGCCTAGAACTAAAATCATGGTACCACTTGCCTAGTACTAAAATTATTTGGTACCAAGAGTTCTGGGTTTTAGTGTTATCAGGATCAATATGAGAATTTTATGAGAATTTAAAATAAATCGGAGAGAGAAAAAAAATAAAAACTAAGAAAATAAAAAACCATAGAGGAAAATTTATGATGACAGATGTCACACCAGGTGTTTCAACATACAATGGCTCACCTTATTGTATAAAATCAAGGATCTTTGATAAAATCGTGCATAACAACCGCGAGGAAGAATTGGTGGAAATGAGAACCAGTAAGCTAATTCAATTCGTAAAAGTCTCAACTCTTGATATTTTTCCTGACTAGGCTAAAAGCAAGATTATATTACCTAGGATATTCTTGTTGCTATTAAAATAAACATAAAAGGCCATGAGTTGTGAGTAACGCTCCCCTGTTATAATAATGCTGCCACGCCACACATTGCAATAGTTGAGTCGTTGCAATGAGGTGTGGTCTTACAATATTGAGATTTGTGTGTGATATTGTGTATCACATAATAATTACACTGTGTATTGTTCCCCCGAGAATAGGAACATGCCGACAATGCTGCTTCGCAAATTGTGCCCAATTTGTAGTTTTGAATAGTTTTGATGTCTAGTGCAGTGATAACAAATCCCGCCCAAAGTGAAGAAGCAGATTAGTAGTTGGTAGTGTTAGTATAATGGAATTGTTAATATTTTTGACGGCGTTACCAACTAGTCTTTAAATAAAACGTTTTAAAACATGAAATGACTATGATTTTATTTAACAAAACCACAGAATATTTTACAAATAATATTTTTTTTTACTCATAATCGGTATTGCATCTGTACATCTGTGCCGATGACCACCGATGTGACAGACAAAACTAAACGAGGCATGCCGGATAAAACTCAGTCTGACCAGAGTGCCCGATAATTCGAATTATCCGGCATGCCAGATAAAGTGAGTATTACGTTTGACAGCACTAATTCGAATTTTACAGCATGCGACCAGTGATTCACTTGTCGAAAACTGGTCAGACTAGCTTTTACCTGCATGTCGCAATAAGAGGGGGAATACGGAATATATTTTTAAGTTTCAAATTTTCCTGCAACTTGGCTGCGTTTAATGCACCGCATGCGGCTACATTCGTGTCAGCGCCCGTCACGATTTGACGGAGTTTGCCGAATCAATGTATTTTTCTTTTCCCTTGACGGAGTTTGCGGTTTGAAATGGCAAGACAGCTGCTTACTTCGCTGCATTCAAACTGTTTTTTTAATGTTGATAGACGTTGATCGTAGCTGACCAAGCTAAAATGATGTCTGCGAAAGAGTCGAATTTGAGTCGTTATGCAATCAGATTTTTCCCACGTGCAGGATGGAGAAAGTTCCTCCATCCTGGCCTAGTGCAGCCTCGACACTAGCGCCGCAGAAGCGCGCGCTTGGTGAATGCTGTGTCCTGCATCGTACTGCAACATCATTTGCAACTGATTACGCAATCGTCTGGTTTAATGGCCGGTACATCGTCCGCTAATAATCATGACACAACTGACAACTTGAAATTCGAGTTCATTCATTTCGACGAATTCAAAGATTTTATTCCAATGACATTCTACGAATCATTAACATTCAATGAATTCAAACACGCCGCTCACTGTATGATATATGCAATGTGGAGCACAAAGATTCTCAAAAAATACAACCCAAGAGCGGCAGTTCTGGTATGACAACTCATTAGTTGTATATTTGTATATCCAACTAAAATAAACATATTTTTCTAGATGATATTAAGAGAAGACGGCCACTTCGGTTTTCCAGGCGGAACGGTTGACGATAAGGAGCACGTTATAGTCGCACTAAATCGAGAATTAGCCGAAGAAATTGGTTTGGACGCGAATAAACACGTGATTGCTGAGGAAAACCACGTCATTTCGCAAGTCAATCATCAAATGAAGTTTGTAACTCACTTTTTTGCATTGGAAGTCACATTTGAAGAATTTAGAAAAATTGAGAAATATTGTTTAAACGCTAGAGATTACGGAATAGAAGTGAGATTTTGTACTAAAAATAGACATTTAGTTTTTTAAATTAATATTTTGACAGGTTTTAGGGATTCTTCGTGCTTCTTTATACACCATGAATAATAATTACGATGGATTTCCTGCCTTTCTTAGGAATAATTTTGTAGGAAATTGTAAACAACAGTTATGTATCGGCTTGTTATCACGTCATATTTTGAATTTAGAAGAGATCGAAGCGTCATTACTTTGTAATATTGATTAAGTTATTAAAATCAAAATAATTAAACTTAAAAAAAGAAAGTTTATCTCTACATATATTGTAATTAGTGCCTCGTACAATTTAATAAATATTTCTAAGCTAAATTACAATTATTACCAGTCTAAATTCATTAAAAATTACATATTTTATCACAATTGTTAGTGCGTATATTTTCTTCCAGTTAAATTCCTCAATTAAAATATAAAATTAAATGTCTAAAATTCTTGACTTAAATCTGACAATGCGTTGGTGGATTTTGGTAGAAATGATCGAAACGCTTTACCAGCACGATTACTCCGCTGTGCCAAATCGTGGACTAAATCACAAAATTGGTCCGGTGTTTCGTTTTCAATTACTGAGTTTGGATGAATTAATTTTCTATTTCTCAAATTGTACCGATGACTAGAACTCTGCAAAGAAAATTTTATACATTAAAAACGAATAAACTTGTTTATATTTCGTGTTGTTTACATGATCAACAACTTCATTTCTTCTCTTGATGGGCGTGGAAGCGAATTTTGGAATGGAAAGTTCAGTTGAAGCCATTAAATTAGTTTCATCGTGCACAGTATTATCTAAATGATTAAAAAAATTAATAAAAATAATTAAAATAAAATTATTTGTCAAAATTTACCATTTGTAAAACTATCTCCTAAGCGGGAGTTTGCAAACGATATACTGCCATTCAATTTACCTAAATCTGAACATTAAATATCAATAAAACAAACTTAAATCCATAAATGAATAAAAACTCACTTCTGTTTTCACGAATAAACGAGCTTATGTCCAAATTTTGCTGCTTGATTTCCATAAGCAGTTGATTATTAAGTAAATTATAATCCCGATATCGGTAAATTTCGAAAAAGAGAACTAGAGTTGCGATTCCAGCAGATAGTTTCCTGCAATTCCACTGCCGAAAGTGAATAAGAGTCTAAAAAAGAAAATTAATTTTTTAATTAAAAAAAAAAAATTTTAAAAATTAATATCAATCAATACCTCGACTTCTTTATGTTCTACATAAACGCCTGAATAATCTGCCATCCAAACGATAATCCTCTCCAACGAAAAATTCACAACTAAAATGACAAATAACCAAAACCGAGCGCCTCTAGTGCGCGCTGTTGATGTGATTAAATATACAGCAACGGCCGCTATCACATTATACAAAATACTATAAAAACCAGTCACTTCACCCAATAAAATCGACTGTAAACTCGAGATTCGATCGAATATCTGCGCGATTATCTGCCTCTGTTCTTCTGTCGACGATTTAAAATCGTACGCAACTTGGCGCACATTTTCCTTCGACATTTCTAAAACACGTGACAGTTCGTGGCCCTTATTCCAAAGTTTGTCTTGTGCTTCCATCGATTTTCTCTGGTTTTTTATCAACTGGATCTGCAGATTCTGCGCCTGCTCCAACTGCCGAGTGACATTCACCGAATTTTCATTCAATTTGACGATTACTTTGCCTGTTTCTTCGTGCCAAACTTGACTTTGTAGAAAGATACACATGCTATGAGTATGCGTGAAGAAATTTGCGTATGTTGTGTAGCCTTTAAAGTCTAAAATTCGAACGCATTCGCTGATTTGTTGATTCGGTCTGCAAATTCGAGTTTCCATTCCCGATTTTTCCAGAAAACAGTTGGTAAAGGCGAGAGCTAATCGACTTTGGGTATCGTCGGTTAAGTGTTTACAGCCGATGTTGAGTTCGTTGAGAGCGTTTTTCCAACAGCTGCCGAATTCGGGCATTTGGGATTCACGGGAGAGTGAAGTGTATTGTTTTTTGCCTTCTTCAACGGCGACGGATTCAAATTCAATTCCATGGGCCGTGTACTCTAGGATTAGATATAGGAAAATAAATAGGTGGTTCGACATTTTCATTACCGAGTAGTTATTCTTTAAACGGAATCGCCTGGTGTTAATAGTGTCCAATTTCAAATGAAGCGGCTCCCACTGAAAGTTTAAATAGTCAAATAATCACGTGACTTGATTACGTGATCGATAGGGTAGTTTGAAAATATGAAGCAGCAATTATTATTTGGGGAATAAAATGTAAAATATAGAAAATGTTAAATGTATTAATTTTAAAAGTTAATTTAAAAATTTGTGATTTTACTGTTGTTTATTTTTTATTATTTATTTATTATTTCAATAAATAACTAAAAAAATTTATTGGTAATTATCAGGTTTTAGTAATGCCTGTGTTTTGTCTCCAGCTGCTAGTTTGAAGCCGAAGTTTTAAGTACGGTATATTTGATGGATTTTATCATGGATTCTAGAGAGATACTTCAATTTGTTCCATTCACTTCGTATATGGATGTTGGGTTTCTGCATACATTGTCCAAAAACAAATTGGAAGTATACGGTTTAGATGACAAGCCCAAGTCTATACATGGATTTTTCAGCAATGGTTTATTAATTTTTTAACATGAAAATGATATTTGCAATCTATACTTTTTTTTGTTTTGTTTAGGTGACGCTCCAAATCTGCCGTCACGATTAAGTTTGGATTTCTCAGCTTTCAACGAGTAAAAAAAGAGTGAAAACTGGTTTCATAAAAAGTGATAAAACTGATTTTATTTTTAAGAATTCCTCAAACACCACCTCGTAATTTTACAATAAAAGGACAACTTCATATGTTCAATACATTAGAAGATTTCAAAAAATGCGATAAGTCTGCACTGATGACAGCAACAGGAGAAAAAGCAAGTTGAGAAGTTGGAAAATGAAGTTTTCCTATTTTTTTTTTTTTATTATTTATTTTTTGTTATTAATACCATTTTATATTTGGTTATTAGTAAAGCATTTTACAGAGCAAATAATATAACATTAATTTATTGGAATTAGATTTGGAATGATATTCAAAGTGGAGCAGCTGAAGACGATCCGACACGCTTGCTTCAATTTGTTCTTTTAGTATTTGCGGTAGGTTTTGTTAGAAAATAAACCGCTTAATATTTTATTATTATTTTTTATTTTTCAGGACATGAAGAAATATCATTACTATTATTGGTTCGGTTTTCCAGCTTTGTCTTACCCTGATAATGCATATTTATTGGAAAAACCCATAACATTGGACAAAAGTTTTCTAAATAATCAAGTATAGTATATTTCAAAATTGACATTGATAATAAAATATTAATCCATTTTTTTTTTACCACAGACAGAAGAATTAGAAAAAACACTTAATAACACAAAAATCAGCAAAGAATACTTTTTATTGCATATTTTGGATGATCAAATATCCCTTCACCCAACTAATGAGTTTTCATCACTTTACTCCAAACCTGGAAAAGTAAGATATAAATAAAAATACAAAAATCCTCGATTGAAAACAAAATTTTTAATTTATTTTAAGATAATTTTAGTATTTTCCGATCCAAGTACATTAGATACGAATCCAGGATGGCCATTACGAAACTTATTAGTTCTGGCTGCTGTACGTTGGTCCAAATTAACAAGAAAATTTGATATTTTATGTTTACGAGACAGAATACAAGATGGTAAACGGTCAATAAATCACAGTTTAATGTTATATATTCAGTTGGAGATGGACGAAACTAAAGACGGTAATTAATAAACAAAAAAAAAAATTGAGAATTATTAAATTAAAAAATTGTTAACAGTTGTACTACCCAATTGCGTCGGTTGGGAGAAGAACGAAAGACAAAAAATGGGTCCACGGATGATGAATCTAAGTTCAGTTATGGATCCTGTCAAGTAATTAAATAAAAAAATTGACTTGTATCAATTATTAATTAATTTTTTTATTATTTAGATTGTCAGAATCATCAGTTGACCTGAACTTGAAGCTGATGAAATGGCGTCTCGTGCCAGATCTCGATTTAGACAAAATCATGCAAACCAAATGTTTGCTCCTCGGATCCGGCACTTTAGGTTGCAATGTCGCGCGAGCCCTAATGGCGTGGGGTGTTCGCACCATCACATTAGTCGACAATGGGAAAGTATCTTACTCGAATCCAGTTCGTCAAACACTTTTCAAATTCGACGATTGCTTACATGGCGGGAAACCAAAAGCGGAAACGGCTGCTGCCTCTCTGAAAGATATATTTCCAGGAGTGGTAATACTTCCCTTTGTTTCTGTACAATGTCATCATTTTAATAATGTAAACTTTGTTTTTACACAAGAATTCAACTGGTTTAACACTTACAATCCCAATGCCGGGCCACATGGTCGACCAATCGTCTATGGACCAAGTGCGTCAAGATGTTGAAAAATTAGAAAAATTAATATCATCTCACGATGTGATTTTCTTACTGATGGACACCCGTGAATCGCGTTGGCTGCCCACTGTAATTGCAGCTGCAAAAAGCAAAGTAAACACTTTGTTAAATTCAATTAATAAAATGAAAATAATTCCGGTTTTAATATACCAGTTAGTGATAAATGCCGCTCTCGGATTCGATACTTATCTCGTCTTACGGCACGGTTTAAAATCAGGCAGCGCCACCAAACCATTCGACAGCAGCATACAGAACTACATACCCGGGAATCAATTGGGATGTTATTATTGCAATGATGTCGTGGCACCGGGTGATGTATGTTTATTTTCGAATTAAATTTATTAAATTTTTGCTCAAATTAAAATATTTTTTTTTCAGAGCACACGAGATAGGACATTGGATCAACAATGCACCGTAACTAGACCAGGAGTTTCGATGTTAGCAGCCGCTTTGGCAGTCGAATTGATGGTCAGCATTGTTCATCATCCATCCGGGCATGTTATTTATTGATTTCGTGTATGTCAAGTGTATTTTAATTAATTTCCACTTGATTTCAACAGTGGGAATATCCCGGCATTGACTTCGGCGCGCGAAGACAGCGTGTTCACTGATCAGTCAACGATGTTGGGCGTAGTCCCACATCAAATACGCGGATTCCTTTCGCAGTTCTGTCACATTCTTCCTGCCAGTCAAGCCTTTGACAAGTGCACGGCTTGTTCGGACGAAGTTAGTTTAGTCCATCGTTAAAGTCTATTAGATATTTAATTATTTTTAAAATTTTGGTTAAGGTTCTTGATAAATATAAATCGGAAGGCTTCGAGTTTTTGCTTAAAGTTTTTAATCAGCCATCAGTCTTAGAAGATTTGACTGGATTAACAGAATTACATGATGAAACACAAATAGCTGAAGTAAAAACAAGAGTTTAAATTAATTAATTAATATATATATAAAACAATGCAACTTTATATTACAGGTGTGGGAGCTCAGCGACTGAGAAAAAACTGATTAATCGAAAATACAATGATGAAATTGTATCACAAATACAAATGTTACAGAATTGCAGTGCCAACCGAACGATTCCTATCGTGCAAATGAACTATAAATCATTTTTTTTTTAAAAATCAAAAAAAAAATTTGTACACTTTAATTTCGTTTGATACAATTGGGGAGAAAAATGTAAACATCAGGTACATAACAAGAAATATGGAAACAGTATAAAATAATAACAATCACAAAGAGAACATTTTTTTTAATGTTATTATAATTTTTTAAATAGGTTTTTAAGGAATGATTGTTGCATTAATTAAAAAGTGTCCTGCATTAAAGTTATCAAAAAATTTAAGCGAGCGATTTTTGTGTACTTAGTACACCGTGTGACTTCTGAATTGTTGTAGTTGATGTTGATGACGTCAGTCTGGAAGAGGTGGAGGATGAAGGTGAAGATTTTCCCTTTTCTTGGAGACGAAGCCATGTTTCGCCTAATGCTTTGGCAAAATGATCATCCACTTAAAATTAAAAAAAAATTGTCTGTCATTGTAAAAAGTGAAACTGTTTTAGAAGAAGAAAAAATATATATATTAAGGTGAATAAATGGGCTTTTTAGCTGATAAATTGTATAATTTAGATGAAAATATCTTTGGACATAAAAATAGTTCCTTTTACATGAAAACAACTCAAAATTGCAATTCTTATGCAAAAAAATGCACTTTTTAGATGAAAACCGCTCAAAATTGCCATTCTTATGGGGAAAAAATGCACTTTTTAGATGAAAACCGCTCAAAATTGCCATTCTTATGGGGAAAAAATGCACTTTTTAGATGAAAACCGCTCAAAATTGCCATTCTTATGGGGGAAAAATGCACTTTTTAGATGAAAACCGCTCAGAATTATTATTTTTATGCATTTCTTTGATAAAAATAAAAACCGCTGAAAGTTGAACTTTTTCGATGTAAAAAAGCACAAAATGCCGGTTCTAAGCCCACACGAACCAACATACACTGCAGCATTATATCCTCCCCAACCTCCATTGCCACACCCTTATTCAACCCCTATGTAAAATAAATAAATCAATTACCTGATAAACCAGACTCTGTCACTGTATTAGTAACTTGAGTTCCTGAAAACATTTCCGGGTAATCTTTGCCCAAAGAACGCCTGAAATGCTCGTCTATGACTGGATCGCACATTCCTACAAAACAATTGAAACATTTAATTAAAAAAAAAATTAATCAAAAGTAATCAAAATTAAATTACCAGAAAGAACTTCACGCCGATGCCCATGTTTAACATCACTCTTCTTAGAATTCCTCGAAATGTCCGACGAAATGTTCTTCTTTCGCTGCATCAATGCCGATGTGCATGTAATCACGCTAGGCCTTTGCTGTTCCATCACAAATTGTGACGAACTAATTGCACTGTTCCTTTTATTCAAATCACAGCTAGGTGATGTCGAGTTCCTATTTGTCGTGGTCATATCGAGCGGTGAATCACAATTCTCCTCCTCGGTATTGCTTTCACACTCCGCTACTTCGCTCGAACTCATCGAGTCTTCTTCTGTTTCCGGATCGTTTGTTTCTTGCATTACACAAACTGACCTAAATAAACAAAAAAACAACATTAATCACCAACAAAAACAAATTCAAAATCTTTTTTAGTTCACTGATTCAATATACACAAAGTGTACATTGTTTCAAACCAAAAAAAACTCTAAACTATTTACTTAGTTTGTGTGCCGGCAGTGCGTCTTGTTCTGAGTTTAATCGAAGAATATTCCAGATCTCGTCTCTCTTTACGCCTCGATTTCACACCCCGTCTTGGCAAATCATGTACGCTTGACGTGTTGACTGTGTCTTGTTCCGCAACTACAATTTTAAAATTAAATAAATAAATAAATAAATAAATAAATAAATAAATAAACAAACAAACAAACAATCAAATATTTTGACAAAGAAAATATGAAATCCAGTGAAAAATATCAATGAAACAAAGAAATTCGAATATTTTCAATCATTTTCATTGATTTTTCATTCCCCTAACGACAAAATAGTAAAATAAAACAAAAAAAGTGTATACCTGTTGCAGACCACGGTTGCCAAACCTTGTGTCTTGCTATTGCGATTCCCTTTACTCTCATGTCACTACCAGCTGTTTAAAACCCAAGCAGTCGGCTCAAGTTTTAAACTTGTGAATAAAGAAGGAGAGCAGACGAGAAAAGGGGACTCGGGGCAGGTGGTGGGAGATTGCAAAGGTGTTTCTCACGGACACACCTGTCTCGAGTCGTCGTAGTCGGTAACAAAAGATGAATGCGAGTTTCCGATTGAATGAAATAGTCCCCGGCATCTAGTTTTACTAGCGACTCAACTTCACTTAGAAACTGGCATCGTGCAATGCTGGATTCGAGATGTGAGTTTTACATTTTGTTAACAACTTTTTCTTTTCAACGAGTGACATCATCTAACTTTATTCACTAGCCTCGAAACGGGTAGGTAAGAATCAGACAAGACAATCGGTACTTATTATCCTGTCTAATCATCAGCAGAAAAACAAAGGTTTGATGTTTTTTCTTATTTTTTTATTTAAAGAAATTTTTATATTTTGGTATTTTAACGTGAGTTTTATACATTTTTATTATTATTATTATTATTATTATTATTATTATTATTATTATTATTATTATTATTATTATTATTATAATTTTGTATTTTTGTAGTGTTTAGACATTCTATGATTCTATCAGTACAAAAAAAAAAAAATGGAAGGAAAAAAAAAAAGGCCTCTCCCTTCCTTGCTTTTCTCTTCCCTCTCCTGTCTAGTGACCTCACTAGACCCTAAAAGACCTTCCTTTTTTCTTTTCTTTTATTGGTCGAAGGGTTGGTGGTTGTAAAAATGGGTAAAAAATTTAAAATAACAAAAAAATCTAGGTCAATTTGCTTGCTAAAAAAATTACTTAAATTCCAATTTTATACATAAATTATATAAAAAATATAAAAAAAATAAAAAGTCCAACCACCCACTAGTGACTAAATAAAGCATCATTGTTTACGCCATTTCCAAACAAAAAATAAATATCTACCCTCTAGTGTTGAAACTAACAATTTTAATTATATGGGTTGACTATCAAGAAGTGTCGGTCTTTCGCTATGATGATAAATTTATTTCATACCCATAAATACTTGTTTACATTAGGCCTGGCCTAATTTACATCATAATTTAATAAACACAGACCACCCCACACAAAATATACATTACAAAATGTAGTAAATAATGAATAAAATTTGTCAATTTCCTTACCAATTGTGCAGGGCATAACTTGACTATCCAGAAGCGAAGCGGCTCGCGACAGAACATCGAGTGGAGTTTCCGTTTCCATTTTTCACACCATTTAAATCTACAGCGGAGAGAATTAAATTTGAGTACATGATAAAAACAAAAGTTACGCTTTTTTTTCCTTGTCAACGACCTTCGTATGGCCAAACAAGTGTCAAAAACACACTTAAATCGAATGTCATGGGAGGAAAAATGCGCAGCTGATCGATCCACGCCTCGGCTGGGGCTGAATTCACTTACCTTTCAGTTGCGGAGTTGTGCGAAGATATTTGTTGTGTTTTACGGTGTAAATTGAATGTTGGAGAGAAGGGAAATGGGTAGAATAAGCACTATAGACTAGCGCGCATCGTTTAACCCATGAGCAATCAATTAAGTACGCTAGGAATGTGGGAAATTCACAAATCACGTGACTTGTGAGATGGTTTTCATTGGTTGTTGTAGTGTGGAGGAATATAATGAATGTTTGGAATTTCGCTTTGGGTGCTTTACAAGACAAGAAGGAAACAACTTCCTAATCTTCAAGGCCTCGTTCGCTCATATTTCTTGGTTGAATAAAAAATTATGTTTTATCTCGATTGTGTTTTTATTTATTATTTTTTTTTTTGGGGTGGGGGGGGGGGGAATAAAAATTTCGGATTTTGAACTCTTTTTCTTTTGAATTGATATTTTATTATTATGTAATTTTTTAATTTTTTATATTATTTTAACTTAAAAATCTTGAATTGAAATTGTTTTGCAGTGTTATCGCATTTTGTGCATTCATTCGTGACTCTAACTTTTGCCACCGCGTGGCAGCACTGATGACAAAAGAATTCTATTGACTGCAATGAGCACTGGGATGTCAAACAAACATGAAATCTGACTCGGTTTTAGGCTTTTATTTTTTAAGAAAATAATTTTATTTTTTAAAAAATATTTATCAAATTTTAGTTCTATTTACAACATTTATGTCAAAGTCAAACAAGACTAAATTTTTATCATACTTACCAAAGGTTCAAGTACCTATTAAATTTTGTCGGCACATAAAAATTTATAAAGAATTAATTCCGGTTTCTAACTTTCTGTATATATTCATATGAATGCTTTTTTAAACTTGTTGAACCGACATTAAACATTGGATATACGCCAATTTTTAATTGGGCATTTATCAGAAATAAAAAGTCGAAGTCGCAGACCAATATTGCTTCGGCATCACCACGAATGTAAGCGGAACAAAAACTACACCTATGTTTAAAATGGCTGGAAGAAGATATTCCCTTCCATTCCAACCTGTGACTGTGCAGGAAATTCCACTACTAGACTCACTAGACTCAATGCAGAGTTTTACCAACAATTTAGGTAAATTTTAATTCAATGTTATATTTTTAGAAAGCGGATCTGAGTTCAATAATTCCTTTTCAATTCTTCAAACTCAATTTTAATTCTTCAAAATTAATGAAACAAATGACAAAATCTTTAATATATCAAAAAAAAAAATAACAAAATTTATCAATGATAAATGCGAAAACTATTGTAGTCTAAGACCGGTCGAATTAATAGACATCAAAACTAATTCCTTCCACAATTGGCCGCTAGATGTCGCTTGCTTCCAGTCAAAAGCTCTTCCACAGTCGAAATCCAAATGTGAACTCGCAAATTAAACACGACAACTGGTAAGAATAAATTCCCTAGACTATTCTCCGAAACAGTACATCTCATTTAAATGCATAAAGGAACCGGTCATAACGCAACCGCATCATTCTACCATAACAATCGGCCTGGTTCAACAAATGCGTGCAGCATGCGTCAGCTGACTCGAACTGATTTTACATTTTCGCTTTTTTTCGAATACTCATTTGTCAAATTCAGTTTCCGTGACCATTGAAATGAATGTTTGAATGCAAATAACAGGCCCGTATGTCCGGGCCAGTCGAAAATAAGCCGACGGCTATGAATTGCATAGGCAAATGGTAGGCCAACATTGGCTGATAAGAAAAGTGGGCTGCCGCCTTTCGATCTCGTCACTAGTTGAAGCAATAGGCCAAGTTCATGCCTAGTGCATGCACGCGCAAATTGATAAAAAGTGTCGAGGACAGCTGAGAGACGTGTCGCGTAGTCGTAGAAAAGTATACGATGACAAATAACAACCATAACATTCCGCCAGCAACCGGTAAGGAGGTTTAAACTAAATAAAAAAATAATCGAATTAATTAATCATTATTTATTTGGTGATTTTTGAGGATGAATTTGCGGTTTTATCTGATTTAATTAATTTAATTGCGCATTTATTTGATTTTTGAGTGATTTGTTTTGGTCATTTGAGAGTTAAAAGTAAAATTTAATATTATTTTTGGAGGTTTACTAATGTTAAGTTTAGTATTTTTGGTTTTTTGAGGATTTGGAGTGAGATTAATTAGTCATCTGGATTGATAATTTTGATTGAATTGTGCAATTTACAATATCAGCAAATTTATCTCAATTTTTTTATTGATAACCGTAATCCGTTTTTTTTTCTCTTTTTTTTCTGTCACGTGAGTTCATTTTCTTTAAAAGTCCACTGACCCTTAAAATCATCTACGATTCACTTGTCTGTAATTTAAAAAAGAAAAAAAAAAAGAATTAAAAAATTATCTAAACTTTTTTTTTTTTTTTTTTTTTTAAAAAGTGGATAATTTACCTGGTATGACATTTTCCGAGTTAAATCAACTGAATAATCCAAAAATTTAAAAATTTGTGCATACAAATAAAGTGAAACTTACATTTGGAAATATTTTGGCTAAAAAAAATCAATCTATGCGAATCATTTTCAATTTACACGTCTAATTTGATCGAGTTTGATGTAGTGCAGCTGAACGAACTATTGTTGGGTTGGGTGTAGGGAAAAGATGGAATGCCTGACTCGGACTGAAAGTGATTATCTTTCCGTGCCGTTGGAAAATTTTCATTTGTTTATCTATCCAATAACAGTAGTGTTCAATGACACTTGACCCGACTTTTTAGTCCAACCCTTATCAAGCTTTTTGCTTGTAAAATATTTTCCACTCTACTTCTTTAGAAGATTGAGTCGAACTCAACCATGTTTTCTCCGGCTCAGTCGTACAAGACTTTTAGCGCTACTGATACGGAAAACTTAATCCTAATAAGCGATGATGATGATGAGACTGAAATTGGTAAGAAAAAATGATTTAATTTGTTTTTTTGCTATTTAGATTGATGATATAATGTATTTTGAAAATGTTTTTTTCATTCATCTTTTATGAAAGTTGTCACGGATTGTTCACATTTCCTTACTTAAGATTCCGTGGTGTGTAGACCTTGAATAGTGACGGATGTTTTGTGCACGGTGAATATCTATTCTCTTTGAAAAAAAGTAATATCTGGTATATAGGAAAAGGGAAAAAAGTGACGTAAACATCCTTACTTTTAAATGAACATCGTTAGACGGTGATAAATAGTTGGTTTTTTATACCAAAATATATGAATGTAAATTATTTTATTTGAGTAAGTGGCAAAATGATCATTACGAACTAATGCCAGATGGATAATTTCAGATTTAGGAACAATTGCAGGTTGTGATTGAGATCTTGCAGGCACATGTTGAAATGAACCAAACATATTTGCTGTAAATTGTTTAATCAAAGGAAATTTAAAAAAATATACATTTTAATATATAAAATCAAAGTTTGAGTTGCAAAATTGTGCCTTCAGTGAGAGATGTTCAAATCAGAAGTTTCCTATGTTGTACCGTATTCCCTCGGAAAGAACGACACGCTGGATAATGGCGAGTCAGACCAGGGTGCTGGATAATTCGAATTTTCCAGCATTTTGTCCATTTGATTATTAATTGACCAGTTGTCTACTTGTCAAAAACTGGTCAGACTCGTAATTACCGGCATGCCGTTGTTTCCGACGGAATACGGTAAATCACGGATTCTCATATGATAAAGTGTTTATGAGAGTTTGCGAGTGTTTATAAGAGTGGTTGGACTATAGTGATCAAATACTTGACTAACAAACAGTTTGGATCTGTTTGCGACATTTGCGAGTTTGCGACGTTCGGAACAGTACTTTGAAATGGAATATCAAAACTCTAAAATGGAATATCAAAACTCTGAAATTGAAGTATTATTACTCTTTTAAATGTGGGAGTTGGCCACGGGACAAAATGGAGTAAAATGGAAACATTTTTTCTATGAGTGTAGTGATCAAATACTTGACTAACAAACAGTTTGGATCTGATTGCGACATTTGCGAGTTTGCGACGTTCGGAGATTTTGAAATTGTTATAAGAGTGGTTGGACAAATATTTGACTAACAAATAGTTTGGATCTCAAAAGTAGAAATATTTTAATTCCACTTTTGGATGTTTATTTGCATGTATTGACAAAGCTTGAATTTGGTTTCATATGCAAAGCTGTCAGTACAAACTGTCCCAAAATACCCATCTTGTCTGAAAATACCATCAGTTAAAGAATTTTGCACCCCTGAAGAGGGGACACAGAATATAATTTTGTTGGTATTGTGTTTTTGCATTCAAAAGCAGTCCATTTTTAAAAATACCATTAGAAAAACTGATTCTAAAAAGTAATGGAAATATGATGTAATGTTCGTTTCATGTCACTATGTTTTGTTATAACGTCCTGTGCACTGAATGTGCAGCAAGCGGAAAGCATGCATACTGCTATTGATTAACTGCTGGCTGATTACTCGTTGGGGAATTAAAGGTTAAAGTGTGATAATGTTACTCTTGGGAGATCACGGTGACATGCTGAATGGGATTATGGGAACGGGGTTAGATTTGTCGAGAAATAACTCTAGGTTACACAAAATTACTGTTTTAGTTTAATGTCATTAAAGGGTTTACCACATCACATTTTTTATTGGTCCATTGGATCAGCATTATTTATCAGAAATTTTTTTTGAAAAATATTATAGGGTAAAAACCAATGTTGAAGTTGTGAAAACGAGCAGACGACAATATGAAAAAATGAGAGATAAACGCGAGACCAAATTCAGAATTTGCGCGATTGTTACCGGTTGTGACGTAAATCCTATATATTTAACGTGGGGAATACCAACTGTGACGTCAGAAACAGCGCACTGCCAGCAGCGGCCAACAATGTCCCTCACCGAGCTCAAATAAGCTGTTCAGGATCCAAAATAATATTTTTAAAGGTGTTCTGAAAACTTTAAAAAGTAAATAAATATCATTTAGGCTATTTTAAGGAATGGCAAAAATTATTGAGCTGTAAAATATCTGATGTCGTAAACCCTTTAAGTGATGTTTTGGTCATTTTATTTTAAAGCTATCAAGGTGTCTTGATTTTTACAATTGATGACACCTAGTGTCAGTTGGTGAAACCATGGTAACCATGGTAACAGCACTAAAGCGCTTCAACCCAGAGTATTTAAATCCTGTCATTTGACACCACTAATAGGTCTTTGCGTTGACCCAAAATGTTAGGCGTCTGAGGGTTAACCCTCAGAAGCCTATCCTATGGGACAATTGACACAGGCAATAGTTCTGAATACAAATTTTTTTCAACAAATTTTTCAAAAAATCTGAAATTTTCTGGAGCTGTTCAAAAAGTGATTTTACATACACTCAATTTATTTGGGAATTTTCAGACTTATAAAAACAAAGTTATTGTAAAGAGAAAATATGAGCCCCTTAAAATCTCAGCTTAAAACGTTTGCTGTTTTCACTGCATTTTTTCTCTTTAGTGAGAGCGCTTTTAAAATACAATGCCACCTATATGCAAAGTAGAGAATAAACAAAGCAGTTGGCACATGTTCAATTCACATTTCATTTCAATTGCAATTAATTACACTAATTGGAATTAAAATTAAGTTAATATACACAATTATTATAAATAAATGATTAAACACACTTTGCATGCTGTTCAAATGATCATTTTTTGACAGTGTAAGTGAAAGTGATCTCACCACAATATCTACTGGACTGTGCACTGCAACTTGTTAGTTTAAGGATTGGGTGATGGAAACATTTTTATCAGTATTAAAGGGTTTACGACATCACAGATTTTATTGGTCCATTGGATTAGACATGTTTCAAAACCCCTAAAAGTAATCTACAAAAAACGAAAAGCAGGAAAAACGCGAGGGAAAAGCGAGGCCAATTCGACAATGCACGAGATTCGTTTTGTCACAGAAGGTATCCAAGATAAAAATGGCTGTCAACAATGAAACAGCCAGGAGAGCAGTAACGATGGTTCGGACAACGATTCTGACAACGTCATTGCTCTCCTGGTTGTTTCATTGTTGGCAGTCATTTTTATTTTGGATACCTTCTGTGACGAAACATGCTTGATCCAATGGACCAATAAAATCTTTGATGTTGTAAACCCTTTAACAGAAAGTGAAGGAGCAGTTTTAAGTTTTAATTTTAGTTTTACTACATCATTCTCTAAAACGAGAGCTTTCTACTCAGAATTCTTGCGTTTGCAGTCCACTAGATATAGTGTGGTACTTTCACACTGTCATTTATTTAATTTTTTAACTTGCTAAGCAACTTTGCTTGAGTAAAAATTTGTTTGAATTAAAGTGAGGTATTAACTAGATTCTTGAGTGCTCATAAATTGATTTACAGTTTCAAGTAAGGAGAAGGTTTGTGTGTCATTGTATTGCTGGAGTTTGCCACTGGCTGCTTAAGATGAGCATATGCATCCAATAGGAAGATCATGAATGTGTTTTGGTTGGTATTTTAAGTGAGATTTTATGTATCCAGCTCCACCAGTATTTTGAAAAACTGAAGAAAAATTTGGTGAGAGAATTTTATTATTACAAGTAATGAGTGTACTCATTCTTGAGGATGTGGGATGTTTTGACTAAGGGACTAAGTATTAGTGCTAAGTATCTTGCTTGCTAACCAGCAAATGTATACATCGTCCATACTTACAGATTTGTCCCTACTTACGGTTTTGTCCCTACTTACGGGTTTGTCCCTACTTACGGGTTTGTCCTTACTTACGGATTTGTCCCTACTTACGGATTTGTCCCTACTTACGGGTTTGTCCCTACTTACGGGTTTGTCCCTACTTACGGGTTTGTCCCTACTTACGGGTTTGTCCCTACTTACGGGTTTGTCCCTACTTACGGGTTTGTCCCTACTTACGGGTTTGTCCCTACTTACGGGTTTGTCCCTACTTAACTTCTCCCATCAGCAGATTGGTGACTTCTTGCATCAATAAAAAGTTATTTGGTTATATCAGGAGTTTTGCCTCACCGTATAGAATGGGGAATAAAGGACTAGAAGGATAGCAATAGAGTTTAGCATGAGCCAACACTAACTATCAATCCAACGATAAGTTGTTAACTCAGTCATGTAATATTACGTCTTCAAAAAAGACTATTTCTTTCAATACGTTTTGTCTAATCTGGCGCTATTAAGTTGTATCTAAGATAGAATTCAAGGGTTTAGTGTTGTTAAATTCGAAAATACGAAAATTTGGGAGGGAGAACTCATTAAAAATACAGCTTTTCTACTTTTAGTGTTATTTTGTGAATCCACCAACAAATACCAATGCATTGTCAGCCATGGCTGTAGTATGTGCATAATGCTGAGTGCAGACATGCAGCAATTTACATCGCATTCGAATTGCGGATGGCTCTGCCCCCGTGTACTTTTTTACTAGGCGATGCAAATCGCATCTAATGGGATGCGAGTATTGTATCACATTTTCTTATTGCTCCATTTTTAAGTTTGTTTTTTATCAACAATTGTTTCAAAATATTTGTTGCTAATATTTGTGGCAAATATTGACAAATATTTGGAACAACATTATATTTTGTCATAGCAACAAATATTTTGGAACAGGAGGCAATGACTGTCGCAAATCGCAAGACAAAATCGCTGTGCGATGCGAATCGCGGATGGCTCTGCGCATGCGCAGACAATGTCACTTCCGTCACGCGATCGGAAAATGTACTTTTGAAAAAAGTACAGCCCCACAGTGTACTTTTTCGCCAGGCGATGCAAATCGCAACCAATGGGATGCGAGTATTGTATCACATGTTCTATTTTTAGGTTTGTTTTTTATTAACAATTGTTTCAAAAATATTTGGAACAACATTATATTTTGTCGTAGCAACAAATATTTTGGAACAATCGATTCGCGCCAAGTCTGCTGTAGCAGAGGCGATTACTGTCGCGAATCGCGGGACAAAAATAGCTGCGCTATGCAAATAGCTGCATGTCTGCGCCCAGCATTAGTGTTACAAGATGCATTTGCAAATTACGTCTATAACAATGAACAAGTTTCTTGGGCTAGTTTCTTCAGCGCTCGGTACTGAAAGAGTTAACATCTAGATTGACTCATGTGCAAACATGAGTAGTCTAGAAGAAATTGGCTTGACTGCAGCGCATTTCTAATCTAATCTTCGATTCTTATAATTTTGTTGATTTTCAAGATATTCAAAAGTCAAGGTTCTCAGTTGGGGAAATTTTTTCATTCAACAAAAAAACCAATCAAAATGGAAAAGGAGAAATTATTTTCGTTATTTGCATTGTTGAAAATGCTGAATATTTGTAGACCCAATCTTGACTGATAGATTATTTTATTTCAAACTTGTATGGAACATTGAGTAGGTACAACTAATAAGGTCTAAACCTGCAATAAGAAAGTAAAATATATTGGTATATCACACTGGCTGGGTTTGAAGTATCATTTACATGAAGATGCAATCTGAATATGTCATTTGCACCAGTTTACACGACAAATAAACGAATATAGACATGTAAATAAAGCACTTGAAACGAAATCTGCTTCAAATATACCAATAGGCACGAATTAATGGGAGGATGATAATCAACTTTTTTATAGATTATGCAAATCATGACAAAAGCAGCGCAACTGCGGAAACTGCCAAGTAAACCGGTCGTCAGATCAGCTGCACATCGGCTAAGTAAATACACACCCCGTCAAAAACACACACTTAACTTTACTTGGGCCTGCGGTTTGTTTTGTTTTGCTTTTTGGGGTTTGAAAACAAATTCACGCTGTAACTAGTAAGCAAATATGCTGTGAACTAAAACATATTTACGGCGAAGATTATGAAGAATCTAATTTTCTGTAGTACTGTGGTTAAGGAACTCACTTGATAGATTTCTGGGAATAGAGGTATAACATTTTGTGTAGAATTTGGTGTTTTTTTGAATTAAATAATTTGAACATGGAATTATCAATTACGTCATTGCAAACAGGTTCTTTTTACTGAGAAAAACTCAATTGATATATATGACTCGGAAGTTTACATACGTAAATTCAGAAAAATAACCAATTGCTGAAGTTGGAACCCTGCCTAAGTTTGCACTCGTAGTTCAAACCTTATTAAAAAAAGCAGTTTTAATTGTTTGAAAGCGGCAATAATGAGACATGGAATGGCTTTGTATACTTTTAAGTGCAGGACTGAAACCTGATTTTACAAGATACAAACTTGTTTTTTTTTTTTTTTTTGTAACGAGTGAAGACATCAATTTCTCTAATAAGAGTTAGTACATGTCATGAATGCCAACATGTAAAAAACGCATAAATTGAAGCTAATAAAATTCAATCTCAGTAATGTTTGGTGATGGCGCCGTCAACCCGCTCACTGACCCAAAATCC
>JH431734.1:742040-820789 GCA_000239455.1 Strigamia maritima | reverse complement strand
TNTTTTTTTTTTTTTTTTTTTTTTTTTTTTTTTTTTTTTTGGTTTTCTACAAGTGATAGTACGGGGCATCGCAAAATGCCCACTTGGTTATCATTGATGCACCTGCGTACAAATTCTTTAGGGTTAAACTGACCGACTTTTCGATTTGATAATTTGTTTTTACACGGTGGCGTGATGTCAATTTTACTGAAAAATTGCGATCATCACATCACTATTAAAAAACTGGTTAGTGGAATAAAACTGCAAATTATGGCGACCTACTTTTCGGTATTTTTTTTTTATTTTTTATTTTTTTTAGAATTTTTTGTCCCTAAACATGTTTGCCTGAAGCAATAAATTGAGGTTGCTTGCTTGACTTGCGTAACAAGCAGTATCTCTGATTAAAATGTTTAATGATGTAGATAATGAATGGTTTTGGTAAAAATGGCTTCGAACATTTATTTGTGACAATAGAAATAATATATTAAAAAAAAAATTTAGGTGTGAAATTAAATGGGGATATTTGAACTAATTCTAGTATAGTTCTGAACACAAGTTTATGATTTAATACGCTTATATATTAATTCATAACTATACTGGAATTAGGTAAACCTAACTTTAGTCAAGTTTTAATCTGCATCTGAGCATAAAACGAAGAAAAGATCTGTGTAAACATTTAATTATTATTTAATTCTAGTTTTTAAGTGCATACTAACGTTTATTTTAAATGATTAGAGATGTTCCTTTGACCCCAATTAATTTTTTATCTCGGCCTATCGAATCGAATGTTCTCATTAAAATTTTTTTTTATTCTCGTCTATAATCAAATCAAAATCAAATCACAATAACAATCTACTAGATTCCCATCTGTGATGTTAACATTCAATAACGATCAACACTTGGAAGCACATCGTAAAAATATTACCGTAACAAAATCAAAATGCCACATGAAAAATTGCTCAACAACAACAAGCGACTACGACCTAGTATGTAACCTAGTGTTAAATTCACATCTTAATATTTGAAAACAAAACAAAAAATTGGCATACGGAATCATCAAACAATGATGCAAGAAAATACAAAAGATGTTTTTCTATTTTTTTCAAAGGATTGTAAAAGAATTCTCAGTTTTAACGATCTTTCTGTTTGATGATAGGTGTTATGGCCACTTAAATTCCAATTTCAGGTCTAGATTCGGCCAAGGTTAATTGAATGTTAAGTTCTTTGAAAAAGTGATGATGCACAAATAAAAAATAATATACAAGTATCGTGAACATTTTTCAGTAATTTTTTTTTATTGTTATGTAATGCGAGTCATTAAATCTAATGTGTTGGAAGGTGTCAAGTGTTTAGCGTTGTTAACTTCGCACTGGTTGTTTGAAACTTGAAAGTGATAAAAAGTGAAATTTCTTTTTGTATTGTTTTAGATGCACCTGACGCTCCACCAATGAGCAAATCCAGCGACGAGGATTTGGAGCTCGGTCAGAAACACTGCCAAGTACCTGTTGTCGCTCTTAATGAAAGGCCAGCTTTTACACAAGCGAGTTTTAATGAAGCATTCCAGTATGTTGAGGATAAACCTTCAGGTATTGTACTGTAATTTACAATAATGTTTAGCGTGCGTGAAAAAAGTTACCGTGGGTTAACGTGGTTGGGGTAAAAAAAATCGGATATGCATCGAAATATTCTAGCTCAAATAAAAGTTTTTCTTTATACATGACCAGAATATTTTTATTTTATGAGAACTTTTCTCGTATACGGTATTTGTATCACGTAAATGTGGGGAAAAAAATTAAAACTTGCATTGAAATGATGAAACGCAGTGAAACAAGGTGAAACTGATCCAACTTGTAATGAAAATATGAATCTTTTAGAATAAAATAAAAAAAGTTATTTTTGTATTTTGATATCGTGTTTCAACGATTCAATTGCGGAAGTTTATTGTGAACTAATCCAAGTGCAAAATATGTGTAAATTGACTTATTTATTTATTTATTTATTTATTTTTATTTATTTATATATTTTTTTTAGACTGTTGCCCAACACAATGTGAATGTATGCTCAGATGTTCGCCGAGGTGCGTATGGCGGTTTGTCAAATCGAGGATACCTATGCTAGAATGGATTCAATATTACAATATCCGATCCAATATTGTCAACGATTTAATTGCTGGATTAACTGTAGGAATCATGCACATACCTCAAGGTAAAACTTAAATTATTACATTTATCAATAATAACTGCAATAAGGGCAATATAAATCTCCATGAGTGGCAATAAAAACCGCTGTTCCCTCGTTCAGATTAGAATCAATCTTAATTACGTCGCGTAGGGCGCTACACTACAAGGTTATCGCATACTCGAATTCCGAGGTTTTATTTTGCACCTAAATTAAATTTTAGGTCAAGGTTTTAATAGTTACAGCCAATATTTATTAGAGAAAAAAAACTTTCATTTACTTTTCATATTTTCGACTTGTTCAGTTGTTCTATAAAATAGGAAATACAAATTAGGGCTAATTCCAGTTTAGTTATGAACTGGAAGTGTTTTCATATGTCATATCTAATCTGGATCTTATACAGCCAGGAAAGACCTTTGTCGAATTTAGAAATTATGTTTGTTTTCCTTTCGATTTTTTCTCTCGTAAGAACCTCGTTGTCCTTGGCCAGGTGTGAACCCGTGACCTTTCGAGGTGACAGTTATGTGCCCTAATTCCAGATTTAAGAGCATACTATTTTAAGGAACTCTCCCTTTTTTTGTAGTATAACATGAAAATAAATATTTTTGTTAATTTTGTGTTATTTTTTAAAGGTATGGCTTATGCACTCTTGGGAGGAGTTCCAACCGTCCTAGGCCTCTATGTGTCTTTTTTTCCAGTATTAATATATTTTTTTCTTGGGACTTCGCATCATGTTTCAGTCGGTAAGAAAAAATATAATAATTTAATGTATTTTTTTAAAAATTTTTTTAATAAAAATTTTAGGGACATTTGCAATCATATGCTTAATGTTAAGTAAAATAGTATCTAAGCATGCTGAGGGTGATTACAGCGTTCATGAATACCTAGGGAGTTCGAACAATACAACGACACCTTTTAGTGCAGAGTCGTTTAGTTCGACATTGTTTAATTCCACTGAGCCGGAAGTGCATTACTCAGCTGTGGATGTTGCTGTAGCGGTTTGTTTAGTAGCGGGACTTATTCATGTAAAAAAAATTTTATTTTTATTTTTTTTAGATGAAAATGTTTTTTTTAATTTTTTTAATTTTTATTTTTTAGCTTATGATGGGTATTTTGCAATTGGGATCGTTGAGTATGCTTCTGTCTGAGACATTAGTTAGTGGTTTTACCACTGGAGCTGCGTTTCATGTGTTTACCAGTCAGGTGAAATACTTATTCGGGTTAAAAGTGGATGTGAAAGCGAGATTTTTTAGTATTTTTAAGGTAATGTTTATGTTAATGTTCATGGATTATTATTATTACGAAGTTTGATTTTAATTTTTTTTTTTTTTTTTTTTTGGCAGATATACATAGAGATTTTTAAACAAATTGCTTCTTCGAATTATGTGACTGTAATAATATCAGTATTAGCATTGCTTTGTTTGATTTTAGTTAATGAGTGTATAAATGCGAGATTTCGAGGAAAGATGAAAATGCCTGTGCCAATTGAATTAATACTGGTAAGGTTTGATTTGATATTATATTAATTTAATGTTTTTTAATTTTATTTTTTAAAAAATTTTGCAGATTGTGATTGTTACAACTGTCTCCTATTTTTTAGACTTAAAAGGTGTACAAAAAGTTGACATTGTCGGGCTTATTCCGACTGGGTAAATGAAAAACTGTGTTTTTATTATGTAGGGTTGTCAGATTTCTGTTGTTGATAGGTATAGAAAACAAAAAATTAGCTTTTTAATCAAATAATCATAAAAAATATTTTTTAATCAAATAATCATACAAAATTTTTTTAAATCAAATAATCATACAAAATATCTTTTTAATCAAATAATCATACAAAATATCTTTTTATTTTCATACAATTTTAATTTTTATCTATAGCATTTACTTTCTTATATAAAATATTTAATTTCAAACCAAAACATTTAATTTTCATCTATGAAAATTAAATTTTGATTTCTAAAATGAAATACGAGCCAATTTCGCACAAACAGAGCAACTGGCAACCCTTATTAACATATTGCGTTATTTAATCATTTACTATTAAATAAATTATTTTTTTTCAGTTTGCCTAAACCTAAAGTTCCTGACATAAATCTTGTAGCTGATGTTGTGTTCGACAGTATTCCATTAGCTATTGTTGCCTTTACCGTGTCTCTATCCATGGGAATGATTTTTGCGAAAAAGCACAAATACGAAGTTAACCCCAATCAGGTTCAAATTTAACAATAAACACAAATTATCTCTATATTTTATTAATTTATTTTTTTATATACATTAGGAATTATTTGCTCTTGGAATTTCGAATATATTTTCATCCTTTTTTTCCTGTTTTCCTTGCTGCGTGTCCTTATCTCGCAGTCTCGTTCAGGACGCAGCAGGCGGGAAAACGCAGATCGCGAGTCTGTTTTCGTGCCTGCTAGTGCTCATCGTCATGCTTTTCATTGGACCATTATTTCAGACGTTGCCTAATGTGAGGATTTGATTATACGAAATAATTGCAATTGCCATCATTTGTAATGAGACATTTAGTGTATTTTAGCATCGATAATCCTCGTAGCCCTGAAGGGAATGTTCTTACAATTTCGAGATTTGAAAAAAGCATGGAATGTGTCTATCATGGAAGCGGTAAATATTTTTCACCTGTTTTTTTATGGTTTTTGTATTTTTTTTAAATTAATTTTTAGATGATTTGGCTAGTTTCATTTTTGGCTGTGTTGCTCGCTGATGTTGATATCGGTTTAATAGTGGGAGTTTGTTTTTCTCTGCTTACCGTCATTTTCCGAACATTAAACTGCGAAGTATTCAAGATCAAAATTGCCTTGTAAGACTTATTATTAGTTTTTTTAGCCCGGAATTCTGTATAAAGTGCTTAATTAATTGTGAGTATAAAAAATGCATTTTTATGTGCTACCGCAAATAGTTTTAAAAATACATTAATTTTAACTCGCATCCGGGTCTGTATTTAATATTTGAGGTAATTTAAATTAAACTTTTTTTTTTTTTCCAGGCCAAATACATGTCTTCTTGGAAGAATAAGCGGAACGGATATTTATGTGGAGTTAGACAAATACAAAGAGGTGAATTTATGGTTAAAATTAGAAAATTCAGTGTTTAATCTTTGTATTGTTTTTTAATTAGGCAAAAGAGCTACCTGGTATCAAAATATTTCATTTTAGTGGGCCTTTATATTTTGCAAACCGAGCCTACTTTAAAAATAGTGTTTATGAATTGGCATCTGTCAATCCACGGTAAAAATAGAATAAAATGTGCAGATTTTATGAATTAAAATTAAAATTTGAATCACAGGGTGATAGCAGCATCGAAAAATAAAAAGGAAGCGCTGAAGAAGAAAGAACAAGATTCAAAATTGAGAGAAGTGAAAAAACATCGAAAACAGTTGGAGCGTCAAGAGCACATGGTTTCAGAAGGAAATGCTAAAATCGTTAATTACACGGAGAATTTCGAACAAGAGAGTGATAATGATACTGTCGATGCCGTTGACGCCATTTGCACTTGTAATGGCGAAATACCCGAAAGCACAGTCATTCCCGTCCATCACATTATAATGGATTGCTCTGCTTGGACTTACATCGATGCATCCGGCTTAACTACTTTAGTTCAGGTAAAAAAAAGAAAATGGCGTAAAAATGACTTTTTTGGGTTTGTTTTTACAGCTATGACGCACTAAAAATTCAGTTTATTGTAAAGGATAATATTTGAAATTTGAAATTATGTTCCTATAAATTTCTTTCTACCAAAATTATGCATTTTTTGTGCAATAAGATATTTCTTGCATCTCAAAACGGCAGTTTTACTATAAAAAAAAATAAAAAATTTGGGGTTGAAATTTGAATAATTGTCATTTAATTAACAATATTTATTCTCAAAAACTTTTCTCAATTTGTTATGACAAAAACATTTGAATAAATTATTAATAAATTGAATTTTTTTCCCCAGCTTATTACTGAATACCAAGACATCAACGTTACCGTGGATTTGGCAGCATGCCAAGGTAAACCATCATCGCACACTACAAAGTGTTTACTCATATTATTATTATTTCCATTTAGTGCCCGTTGTCGAGTTGCTTGAGAAAATGGGCACCTTCCAACTTGTACCTGAAAGTAACATCTTCCCAACCATACACGACGCGGTTCTATATAGTTGTATTGGAAAGGATTGCTCTCGGGTAAGAAGAAAATCTTGCACGAACATGTAGCGACTGCTACTCTTCTAAATTCATCACTGCGACTTTCTTCTTTATGGCTGGATATTTCTTTCTTTCTTATTTAATTAATTATAATTTGTATTACCGTAATATTTATATTTTTAATATTTTTGGCATTCTTCAAGTAATTTTTGATTTGCATGTTTAATTACTTAATATTTCTTCAAAATGATGCAATCTGGACATCGATGATAGCGTATTACATTCTATTTTTGTATTCCCAGATATCTGTTAGTGGAGTTTCTACTGAAAGCAACTTTTGATCTGCGACTGGGTGGGTGGTCGCCAACTTTGATTTATACATTTTTTTAAATTAACTGGAAAATAAATTAATGCTTCCTGTGATGTCTAAACGAAACTATTTTGTATAATATATAAAAATCAATGATGCTCAAATTTTGGAGCTTGTGTTTCCTGTAATATTTTAAAGGAAAGTTAATTTTTAATTTTTAAAAATTGCAATTATTTTATTTTACTTGACTGTATATATTACATATACAAAAAAATATAATGATTTTATATCGAAGTTGCATCTACGAACAAATATGTCCTACCTTCGAAGAAATGATAATTATTTTTTTTATTTTATTTTTTTGACGTTGTGGAACAAAATTTTTTTTATTAATATTTTTTTAGATTTGTTTCATTGTATAAAAATCATTTTCCGCTAAAACTTGAAGAGTGTCAACGCATTCTCTTTCGGCGTTAACAAATAACAGTAGATTTAAGTTAGGGTTATGGTGAAATTAACCGAGTGATTGATAATATATACCGTAACATATATACTATATTGTTGTTATTTAAATGAATACTTAAATGCTTTTAACACTGACAAATGAAATACAGTGTATGACAATTAAATGCATTCCTAAACTATGAATTCAAATTTATACATAACAAAAATGTCGGGAGAGATTAATTGAATTGTTTATTATTTTGGGGCCTTATTTTCTTTTTTTATGGCCTTAGAAAACCACAAAGCAGATTACTTCACAACCATTGGTGGAAGACATCGTTTTGCTGGAATGAAATTATAATTTTATAGGTTTATTGGCATATTGAAGACAAATTAGCACTGGGAAATGCGAATCTCAAATTTATATCTGTTTAATAAGAATAAATATATAAGGACCGTTGTTATACTGTTAATTTACGTTCCTAATACGAATTTATAACGAGATATATATATATATATATATATACACATGCATTACCGTACGACAATAATTTAAATTAGCTGGGTTTTATTTCTGAAGGATTGTGGCGTGTACTCTCAATGAGAGCATTGTAAAATATACGTTTGATGTAATTTATATACGAATTAAAAATTGTTGAAAAATTAATTCAGTTATTCAGTATAATACTTGTCTTTTAATTCATGATTTGACTAGATAATATGAAAATAATTACAATTATACAAAAAAATATTACTTAAATCTGTAATTTAAACTTATTCCATCGAGTTTTGGAAGACTATGGATTACAGTATTGATATGAGTTTTAGCAATTAGGTATAATTTACATATACTTTTACAAATTTCCAAAACAAATATACTTAATATTTGTATATTCATCTATTCCGTGACGGGATCCCTCTCGTCCAATTCCAGATTCCTTAACTCCACCAAAGGCACCTTCAGCACACGATATTAATCCATCATTTATGCCAACCATTCCCACTTCTAAACGTTTCGCTACTCTCCAAGCCTGAGAAATGTCATTGGAATAAAAATAACCTGAAATAAAGAAAATAATTTTTAATTTTTAATATTATTTCTAGTAAATAAATCAATAAAACCTGCTAATCCAGCGTTTGAAGCATTGGCCAAAGCCAGGGCGTCATCTTCCGTACGAAATCTAAACAAAATAATATTTTTTATTTAAAAATGGCTACTTTTTGGATGTTTTACCTAGTTATAACGGCAACTGGACCGAATATTTCCTCTTGACAAATTCTCATGTTGCCCTTGGCTTCGGTAATGAGTGTTGGCTCGTAAAAAAGGTCGCCTTTAGAATGAAATTTGCCTCCGATCAAAACGCGAGCACCTTTATCAACTGCATCTTTAACTTTCTCATCTACTTGTAGGGCTTGCTGTCTATTTATGAGCGGTCCTTGAGTTGTAGTCGAATCAAAACCATCTCCAACTATGAGTGTTTTCTTCATAGCTTCGGCTAATTTTCTCACTAAACGATCGTGGATTCCTTCTTGGATTAAAATGCGGTTTGCACTAACACAAGTCTGAAATACACAAAAAATGAATTGTATTCAAAAAAACAAGAAAAAACATACTTGGCCTGAATTTCTAAATTTAGACGCCAGAATTCCGCTTACAGCTTGATCAAGATTTGCAGAATCAAAAACAATAAACGGTGCATTACCACCTAATTCTAGGGACAATTTTTTAACCGTTGATGCAGATTGTTGATAAAGCAACTAGAATAAATAGAAATTTAATTCAGAAATTAAACTAATTCACGTTTTATATACCTTTCCGACATCACTCGATCCAGTAAACGACAGACCAGCAACTTGCGGACTTTCGCACAATAACTTTCCAACCGCCGGAGCATTTTCTGAAGATGCCGTCAGAATATTCACAACACCGGGAGGAATTTTTGCCGCTTCAGCTAGCTAAACATCAAATTAATCATTCAGGAATCATTCCATTACTCTGACTGTACCTTTCCCAGAGCCAAAGCAGATAAAGGCGTATCTTCCGACGGTTTTATAACGCAAGTGCAACCAGCAGCTAAAGCAGCACCAACTTTACGTGTAATCATGGCGGAGGGAAAGTTCCACTACAAAAACACATAAATTATTTAATTAAAAATTGAACAAAATTTGTTTTCTTTGTGTACCGGTGTGATCATCGCAGCAACACCAATCGGTTGGCGAATAAACATCATTTCCTTATTGGCAACGGGTGCGGGAACAACTTCTCCATAAATTCGACGACATTCTTCGGAATACCACTCAAAAAACGATGCTGCATAGACAATTTCTCCAGCTGATTCTTTCACTGGTTTGCCCTAAGTAAATATAATTAACAAATCTATTGATTACTTTAAAAAAAATTAATACTTGTTCTGCTGTCATCAATTTGGCTAATTCCTCTTGATTTTGCATCATCAAATTAAACCAATTTCGAAGATGGTGACTCCGTTCCTTAAATTTCCAAAAAAAATATTTAATTTAAAAATAAAAAATTTCATTTTTTAATTTCTTTTTTTTTACTTTTGCGGTTGTGTTCTTCCAAGTCGCGAAAGCGTCGTACGCTTTTTTAATCGCGTCTTGGAAATCTTCTACGTTCATGTCAGGTACAGATGCTACAACATCTCCGGTGGCAGGATTATAGACGTCAAACATTTTCCCACTCTGTGCAGTCACCCATTTCCCGTTGACAAATGCTTTGTTGCACGTTAAATTGTGCACTTTCCGCAATACAAGCTCCGTCTGCATGCTCTGCTAAAATTAAATAGAATTTTAGAAATTTGAAATATTAATTAGTCGCTATTCACCTTTAACTTTATCAAGGAAAACCGAAATGATGCCATTTTAACCCGAGATTACAGGATCAAAGTCATCAATTGACTTAATTAATCAACCATGTGACCACTTTTTTCTCCTCGAATCACTAAGCCATTATTAATTAATGATCTTATACACTAAATCTTCAGGTATGGTGGAAAAAGATGAAAACAACTGGAGATATAGCATTTTATGAACGTTTCTTTTAACATTGGGCATGGTTCTGGATGTAGCAGGTTGAATGCCATTAGTTATAGCATAATAGAGACTGGCACTTCAACCTGTAACGTGTTTTTGTCGGCATGGAAGAGGCAGTTAGTGAAAAAACTGAAATTAAAGACGAGGATTCAGAGGTAAAATTGAATAATATGAAGTAAAATGATATTGGGGAATGTAATTTTGTGTTTATATTTTTTTTTTGCAGGATGTCCTTGTTCTTGTCGAATTAGCTGGAATTATCGACAGTGATTTCAGTGAAAGAATAATCGATAAAAATTATAAAATTCTTGTAAATATTAGTGATTTTATTTGTTTTTAGTTACAAATTTCAATTAATTTGTTTATTTTGAAGGGAATAGAAACCGAAAATCCAATTATTCAAATCGGACACAACGTATTTTCGGGGGAATTTAAAGATCCTCTTGGAACGATCGCTATTTTTCAAGAAAAACCAGAAGAAAGTATGAAAAATAGCCCACTTATTTTGTGCTAGATAAATGAATTATTTTTTAAATAGGCACGCCTGAGAATAAGCAACTAGAATTGAAACATCTCGTTAGCAAGAAACTAAGAATGAAAAGGACGTTTATAAATGAAAAAAGTCAAAGTAGTTCAGGTATTTCGCCACTAGTTGTCAGTTTTTAAATAATTTTTGTTTTTATTATTTTATTAGGCGTTTCGAAGAATTAAATCAATATCCAATGATATTTTGTACAAATAATAAACGATCACAAAAGTTTAAAAATCTGGTGCAAATATGAATTTCCCTCTGTATTTGTTCGGCAATTGTACAATGTTTGGACAAGGAATTTGACCAGTAACTTCGCACATGCAATGCCTTCTACATCCCAAACCAAAATTCGCAGGGTTAGCAATCTTGATTTGTGCTTGCCTTTCTTCTCTTAGAGTTTCCCTGAAATTCAACATAAAAAAATTAATATTTTTCTATGAAATTGATGTAAAAAACTCATATCATTTTATACTCTGTTTTTCCAAGAATTCTATTCAAATGATCGTGAATTTCATCCTTGCTTTTGTTAAACACATCCATCAACACTTCTCGACCATCATCTGCAAAAAAAAACAAAGAAAATGATAAATTAACAATTTTTTCAATGAATAAAGATAAAAACTCACCTAAATAACACCGAATAAACGGAGTTGGTGTTAAATTACGAAAAGTAACCATCTGAACATCAGGATTTTTATACTGAATTTGTGGTAAATACCAAAATATGAAATCCCTGTATAAAAAAAATAAGACCTAATTAAAAACCTTCAAATTAATATTGTAGTTTTCACTTCATAAATTACCTAGCACCTTCATGTTCATCACCACGATAGTTGTAGTTGATTGTCATAATTTTAACGCACTCCTTAAAATGAATTTTCCCGCTTTCCAAATACTTCAAAGTCCTCCTAATCGGAGATACCCCTCGCATAAAAGGCATTTTTAAATTCTTTAAATGCTTTTCTGACTTTTCAAGCCTATCAACACGCGTATCAACAATAAATTTTTCTCCCTGGCGGCGGTCGCTGTAAACAGTGGAAAAAATGTAAATAACTCTCAAAACTGCGGCCTACGAACAACGTCATCCGAAATCATGCGAGTGCGAGATTTCCCCACTTGATCTCGGTAAGTGCCTCTAGACGACACGCAAATACATAAGACATTTCTAGATTGTAGGGTTTGCCATGTTTATAAGGTTTTGTGTGAATTGATGTTTTATTAGAAAATCGCATGATCAACGAAGATGGCGTCGTCGACTGCTGCTGCTGCTGGGGACAAGAACGTGAATCGAGTAGCATTATGCTCAGCGATATTTGCGGGATTTGCTTATGTTGGATATACCGTTGTGAGAAATGCTATATGTCGCCGAGGACGAGGTAGAGATGACCGAGGTATGTTGAAAAACATAAACAAAGTATCACTGATGGCATGTAAAAACGCTTCGTTATTGGCCTTTAATCGATATCAGCTCGAATTAATGTTTAATAAAAGGTCTATTCTAAGGTGCTCAAATGTATTATTCAAATCTACTATTTATGTTTGGTGTTTTTTATTTTATTTAAAGCGAGCGCCGTAAAAATGATCAAATAGAATAGAATATTTGTAGAATATATATTTGTTGCAAATATATTGAAAATTTTGTTTTAGTTTTTGGATGAAAAATTGAGATTTTATTCCAAATAACAAAAAAAATGAGAATATCTAAACAGAGCGTTTTGGAAATAAAGAAAAAAATGCTTATTTATAGAATTTGTTGCAGATGTATTGAAAAATGCACATTTTTGGTTAAAAAAATGATCATTTTTGGTTAAAAAAATGCTCATTTTTGGTTAAAAAAATGCTCATTTTTGGTTAAAAATATGCTCATTTTTGGTTAAAAATATGCTCATTTTTGGTTAAAAATATGTTCATTTTTGGTTAAAAATATGCTCATTTTTGGTTAAAAAAATGCACACTTTTGTTTGAAAAAATTGACAAATTTTATTTCAATAACTAAAATAAAGGAGAAAAAAAAACAAACTATAATTCGTGCTTGATAAACCCAAGATGTAGGTCTTATGTTTACAGAGGAAGAAGAAGTGGTTCTCACCATTCGTCGCTTCAGTGTTGCCAGTCAGACAGATCTACTGTTGGGTAACCTGGATTGCTCCAGTGCCATTGGGATCCTCCGGCCGATGACAGTTCAAGACCGAATCCGCGAACTAAACTTACGCGCACGACAATTCGGCGAATGCAGCAGCTTAATTTGTACACCGGGTCATTCGCCGGTGCTGAAGCCACGAAGCCTTCAAACATCACCTTGGAGCTCGCCACGCATCTTGAGTCCCGTTGACATCCAGCATTTCCTGAGTCGATCAGCTGAGAATTTGAGTATCGCCACTTTGACCCCGCCAGCATCTCCCCGTATGCGCCGCAACAAGACCAAGAAGGGTTCACGGGGCCCTCTTTGGGAATTGAAGGGAATCGAGGGCGGGTCCGGGCTGGAAAACGCGCTGCCCAATGGAAATCAGATCAGCGAGGTGCATATTCTCCTGAAGGACTCGGAAGAATCTTTGAAAAACCGCTTGGATGGCCTGTACAATCGGGGCAGGGTCATTACGCCCTACGAGGCTAAGAGTCTCGTTGCGTTGTTGCACACGGGCGATGAGGAGTTGTTGAACAGGACGTTGACAACCATCGCTAATTGTGCCACTTTTTCCATTAATCAGGTGAATAGTGATTTATTTAATTCTGATTTCGTGTTATAATTAAAATTTGTTTTGTTTTGTTTTGTTTTTTGTAGGATTTTTTACGTGAGGCAGGGTGTTTATCTATTTTAAAAACTGTGGCTTGCAGTTCCAGACTATCTGTACAAATTACTGCTGCTAAAGCCATTGGGAATATGGCAGTCAATCAGGAAAATCAAAAGGAATTAAAGGTTGATTTTACTTTATATTTTGTAGTTGAAAAATGCATATGTATGGAAAAAAGAAAATTTTTTTTGGATAAAAAAAAATGTACTTTTAAGCATGAATCACTTTATCACTTTTTACATATAAAAATATCGACTTTAACCGAAAAATAATGCAATTTTAATGCAAAAATGAGTTAATTAGGTTAATGTGAGCGTTTATAATGTTAAAGTAATATTTAATGCAAAAATACGTCTTTTTAGGTGCACAAATGCATGAAAATAAACTCTTATGCTAATAAAAGTGCCAATATTTTGTTTTTGATAATTGAACTCTTTACAGGCATGCATCCCAACATTATTAGAAAACCTAGTCGTAGAGGATGACACCGATAATCTGAAGATCTCATCACTTGTAGCCCTAACCAACTTAGCCATTCTGCCCGACTGGCACGCATCATTTCTTCATTTCGTGCAGACAATTATGTCCTTCTTAGATGCCGAAGACGATGTAGTGCAACTGCAAGCTGTACGACTCCTAGTGAATTTATCGTGCAATCGAGAAATGGTCCCACATTTGCTGGCAGCGCAGGTCTCGTACAAAATTAAAACATTAAACAAAAAAAAAATTAAAAAAAGTATTTAATTCCAGGCTCCAAAGAATTTACTCAATCTCCTGGATCCATCTACTCATGACGATCTGGTTTTGCGTCTAACGACACTTTTGATGCATTTAGTCGTGACAGTTCAGCGAGATGGCATAGAAGCTTCGGAACTACCCACCCTGGACAAAGCAGCGTCGCCCGATACATTATACTCAGCTATATATGGACACAACACATTCGAGAAGATTTGCAATAAAGTATTCGTGTTAACAAACCACAGAATCGACGACGTCAAAGCAAACGCACGCCGAATATACGAGTCGATGTGTTCTAGTAACAGCTAAATTAGTCCAGAAATGGAACGAATTATTTCAGAAAATTATTAAATACATCGACTCATACGTAAAGTTTTATTCCGGTTAGAATATCAGATGTTTAATAATTTGTTAATAGATGGCGAAAACAACGAAATTCTAGACTCGAATTTGATGAAATTTCAAAGATTGGACGTTTTTTGCTTTAATTTTACCTGATGTTAATTGCCAGTATGTATTTTACGTAACCCCGTACGTGTATTTTTATCTATTACGAATTACGATTAGCTTTAACGTGTACAGCATCGTGATATAACGTAAAGGTCAAGTGCCAGTAAGTGTAGTACGAACAGTTTATCACCTCAATCAATTGTTTTCATTTCCTAGCCACATTTTATTTAATTCACATGTGTATATGGTGTAGTTAATATCATTTTTAAGGTGACGACGAACAAATTCGATTCATTTTACTATTTTATTTTTACTTCATTGTTTTACTTTAAGTCATAATAAATAAATGATTTATTTTCACATTTTTTTTGACAGGAATTTGTAACACACTACAAAAACACTACTAGTCCGAGCTACGTTCAATTTTTTCTTTCTTTAACTGTTTTGTAAGGTCGATTTGTTGCTGCAGCAACGTTATATTCTGAATCCGTTTCATTTGTTGTCGTTCAATGTCTAAAATCACACCTTCATGGAGTCGCTGAAGGTCGCTGTGCTGCTTATAATGCACGTAACACACTGTAGTAGCAGATACCACGATGGCAGTCGCCAAAGTCAATTTTGCGGGAAGAGACATGTCGAAAACAATCCCTTATCGATATTAATAGCTCCAAACGAGCTAATAAACGTGGAAAATCTGGTAATAATTCGTGGAACAGTTTGGAAAAAGACAAATCTTGATGTAACGACCAGAAACTTGTAATCGAGATTGGCGCTAGATGGCGGCAAAGCGAGCAAACAACCAATGAAAAACGGTTTGAGTCCAATGCAGGATTCATCATGGCTGGCCTTTGACCACTTCTTTGTCCAGACATCAGAGAGGATCAGATGGTGTTTTAAGTTTAATTATATTAATAATACAACAATTATTTTTTAATCGAAAAATTCTACGAGCACCACGATGGCCCAAGTATCGAGTTTACTCATCTCTTTCAAGACAAAGGTCAGTAGAAAAATTTTCTCTTTCAACTTGTGTCATGGATCGATAATGTCAGTAAGTGTCCAGGAAGTGGCAGTCGGGTGTTATTTCAAATGGCGTCGAATGCTATGCCCGAGAGTTTACTCGCGATGCTGAAGCAGATTTCGCCTATCTGCATTAACACGAGAATGAAATGGAAATAAAATGCGACACGTGATGTTGAATAAAACGAAATAAAAATGGCTTTTTTTAGAGACTGAAGGAAATGCATTCAGATTCTTCTGCGATGACTTGATTTATTGCCAAACATGTGCTGTGTATTAAGCAGAAGATCAAATTATGTTTTGCAGATTGAAGAAGCTGTTAGTTTGGTTCCAAACATGCCGGCGGATGAGAAGTTGAAAGCTGTGCAGTTTTGGAACGTGGTGTCGGAGAAATTGCAAGAAATTGTAAATAACAGCGCTGCTGATATCAGTGCACTTGCGCTGGAGCAGCTAGAAAAGGAAAATGTGGCCAAAGTTCGTTGAAATTTGATTTTTATTTATATTTTCTAATTAAAATTTTTAAAAAAATTCCTTTTATTTATATTTTCTAATTAAAATTTATAAAACTTTTTTTATATTTTTTTCTAATTAAAAAAATTCTTTTTATAGATGGAAATGATGGGCGCGACGTTGGAGAAAACATCGGATGGTGCAACTTTACATAGTAACACAAGTAATCCATCAGAAAAATTGACGGTAGTATCAAATGAGGTAATTTTTTATTATTATTATTTATTTTTTTTTATTATTTTTTTTAAAAATAAAAAAAAAAAAAAATAATTTATTCATGAATAAATGTTTCTTACAATTACAGGCAACTAATCTTACCCAGCAACAATTACTAACCGAAACGGGAATAAAATTAACGGAAAACGATTTACACGGTAATTTCAGTTTTAAATTTACCTAAGACTAAATTTTAATAAATTCTTTATAAATTTTAGACGCCATGTTGTATCGTTCGGTGACACTGCAGCACCAGCTACTTAAACCGGTGCAAAAAACTAACGAATTAGACACATCAGTCACATTACTGGCCACCGCGGCATCCATTCCATCGACACCTGCAACGAGTTTATCCATTTTAGCACCATCGATCACGTCGGAGAGCGGTCCTCTATCAAACACGCTTATATCTTCAGCTGCAGCTAGTTGTTTACCCGACGCGCAATCGCAATCCACGTCCGTATTGGCCGCATCATTAACCGTTCCTACGGTTACTTCAAACGATACAACTGCCGCCATAGTTACTGAATTGCCAGCTGCGTGTCCGCTTCCTTCCGAGTTGCCAGTTCTGCCCTGTGTTCAATCACCGAATGAGTCTGTGCCAAAATTAGCAACTTCTGCTAAACGAGGACGAGGACGACCACCGAGACTGAGTAAATTATTATCTTAATAGTAAAATTTTAATTTTTTGTTTCATTTTATTTCATTTTTAAATTTTGTAGCCAGTGGTGCCAAATGTGACAAAAATGGGGATAGTGATTGGTCGCCGGCTGAGGAAAGGCAAGCACGAGCAAATAGAAGAGGAACTAATGATAATATGAGGTTAGTTTGAGGATTTGTTTGTTTTTGTTACGGTTTTAATGGTTTTCTTTTGGTGTTTTAGGCAATCGGTTCGGCGGGTAAGGAAGAATTTTACATTGACGGGGGTAAATGATGAAGTTGAGGATGAGGAGGAAGATGAAGAGGAGGAGAGCGATCCGGATATGGATGCGGATACGGTGATATTGCCGGATGATGATGAGGACGATGATGATGATGATGATGAGGAAGATGAAGACGAAGAAGAGGATGAGGAGGAAGAGAAAGAGGGAAGTGATGATAAGACTATTAGTAATGAGGATGGAGAGAACAAAAAAGTATTATTTTTTTATTTTATAAATGTATAATTTTTAATTGTTTTTATATTTGTAGGCCAAAAGTGGTAAAAGAAATAAAACCGAAAGATTGAAACGTAATAGAAAGCGACGACGTGGTGAAGCGACCGACTCTTTCGCAGCTGATGGAGCTGAATATACTTGTGAATTTTGTAAGAGAAAATTTCCTAATATTTCGAGTCTTACAAGTGAGTACGCATGCAAAATAGAATGTAAGTGTATTTTAAATGTATATTTTGTTGTCGTATATAGCTCATCGTTGGATTCATACCAAACCGTACGCGTGTACGGAATGCAGTGCCCGGTTTTCGACAAAAGGAAATTTGATTGGTACTTGAGCATTTAAGAAAATTATCGAAAAATAAATTTAAAAAATTCGAATTTTAGTTCATAAAAGACGTCACACCGGCGAAAAACCATACAATTGTAACCAGTGTGATGCACGGTTTTCCACTAAGGGTAATCTCAAACGTCATGTGAAAACGCATAGTGGAGAAAAACCGTGGGAATGTAGTCAATGCGGTGGAAGGTTTACCGAGAAAAAGAGTTTGAAAGTCCACATGAGGCGACACACGGGAGAAAAACCTTATCAGTACGAACATTTCGTCACAAAATCAATCCATTAAAATGGAAAATTTATTTAATTTTATTTAATTTTTCAGATGCAAAGTTTGCGGCAAACGATTTGCGCAGACAGGAATTTTACAAACACACATGGCAATGCACATGGATCAAAAGGCTCATTTATGCGATCATTGTGGAAAGAGTTTCAGACAAAAATCTCAATTAAGGTTGCATATGATGCGTCATGAGGGAGTTCGAAAATATCAATGTCCCACTTGTCCCGCACGTTTTCTAACTAAAGGTAATTTTTTATATTAAAATTTATTAATCTTCGTTAAAATTTTTTTTTAAAGGCGATTTGGAAAGGCACAATCGAATCCACACGGGCGAGCGGCCATTTATATGCGAATTATGCGGCAAAACGTTTACACGGCAGCAATCGCTGAACGAACACATGAACCGCCATTACGGTCTCAAACCATACGAATGTAAATACTGCGGAAGAAACTTTGCGGAAATGTCGGCATGTTATAAGCACATCAAACAACACGAACGCTCGCAGATTCCCACAATGCAACATCAGCATCAAGTGACTGTCGATTCTGCCGATGGACAGAAATTCACGGTGCTCGTGCACACCGACCAACCGCTCGACGTCGGGAGCGAAATTTCAGTGGTGCAACAAGAACAAAACACCGTTATTCCTACCGACTCGCACATCACTGTTGCTGTGACCGATCAAATTGGCGAATTCGCTGCCATGAACCTTTTAGCTAGCGCATCCAGCTACCAACAAAACTATTAACAAACATGACAATTTTTTATTTATAATTATTTGTATAAAAAAAATGAATTGTGCTCCTATTAACATTTGACTTTTTATTTACTAATAATGTGACTGCAAATATTGTTATGAAATAATTTCTTTTTTATTAACATATTCCAACTTTGAGTGGTTTTCGTCACGCAAAGTAACATTTTCTTGGAATTAAAGAATCTCGTTGATTTTTTTAATATTTCCTTTGATCCATTTACATAAATATACGTTTATATATTATATTATGTTGTTTTGGTATCACCTTGGTTTCGGCTGGTTATAATATTCGGTTTCGAGTTCGCGTAAATTGTTCTCTAGAATTTGAACTTCATCGTACAAGTGCGCCGCTCGCGCTTGGCGGATGAAGTTTCGGATGTTGTCTATTTGTTGTAACATTGGATCGAGGTTACTACTGCTGACAGATTCGGTTTCGGGACCCCAACCGAAATCCGGGGTTTGTGGTTTGATGGGTTTGACTTCTCGTTTCGGAGATTCTTCGAGTTGGAGTTTTTGATGAAATTCAAGAGCTGTCTTTTTTTCTTGCGCTATTTTCTTTTTAATTAATTCGCTGCGTTTGTTCTATTATATTAAAATATAATATTATTATTTTATAATATTAAAATATTAATGATGAATTATTTGATTTTTTGTACCTGTAATTCCGCAAATAAGTCATCGGTCGGTAATCCTGGAAGTCCGATGACGTTTTCGGTTAGAAAATTCGACGCACGACTTCTGATACTTTTTTGTATTAAAATGCTCATGGGATCCGCTTCCGGATTGTCTTTACCCAAACCAATTATTCGTTTACTGTTAAAAAGAAGAATATTTTTAATCATGAATCTATTTTATTATAATATTTACCTCAATAAGTCGATGTTTTCAGACAATCTAATTAATTTAATTCTCAGATCTTGTGCATCGCGTAGATTATAATTAGTTTCACCTACACTATAAATATTTAAATAAATAAACAGTAATTAGTAAAGTGTTTCATTTAATTTCGAATTATTTATTTACTTTAATGAATCAGCCATTTTTGTATAAATTGGACATAATTTTTCAGTTTCATCGATACACATTTTTAACCTCTGAAAATAAAAACACAATTTCGTTAGTAAATTCATTTTAATTCGAATATTTTCTTCCGTATACCTCATAGAGTTGAACAATTGGTGGTTGATTAAGCTTCGCTTCGATTACATCGGCACGTTTATCCAATAATATATTACATTGAATACAAACACGAATGTGTGGTTCCCCAGCTGCATTAACTAGCGAGTTTAAACTGCTGTTGCTGCCACTGCGGTGTATCGGTGAAGTCGGTTGGCTGACCGATTGTTGAGCCATCAAAACTGGACTGGTTAATTTCTCTAAATAAAAACATTGATGATTGAGAAAAAATATAATTAAAACAATTTTTTTAAAGAAAAAACGCACTCGCTTTGGTAAAAAGTATAAAATCTGAACAGTGCGAACACATTATGCTCCCGCATAAACGACAGTGATGTCGTCGTCTACCAATATTAAACCGTCGACCACAACCAGGACACAAACGCACGTCATTGTCCGATACCCAATAAACGACGCTCTTCTCATAATCTAATGAATAAAAATAAAAATTTATAATTGATACATATTTCTTTAAAAATAATTTTTGTGTGGATACTTTTTCTCGTTGCTGGATCCAATGGCGCGTCCGAAATTAATTTATCTAATCTAATAAGCAATTTATTCGTTTCAAAAACATAACGATCCAATCTTGAACTTCGTATTTCTTTAAAATAATCGGTATGAGATGATGTGGCACCTAAATTTCAAGTTTAAATTAACTTTTGTTGTGTGTTTTTACACTTTTTAATCATTAAACAAAACCTAATTCTTGTGGAACTTCATAATTCACGAATTGAAAGTCGGAAAACGAGTTGTCATTGGTAGGAGTAGCCTCAAAACCATCATTAAAATCCAAATTCAATATTTTCTTCTTAGCTTTTCCGAATAAATCTATGAAAAAAATTATTAAAATACATTATTATAACTAAATACATGAAATGAAAGTAAAAATATGCCTTTAATTGAGTGAAAAACAGCTTTGTCTTCATTGGAATGAACAGTTTCAAAATGAAATTGAAGCTGGCCAATCGTTACCAAATCCTTCATACACAATGGACATAAAAATCCTTCGCGGATTTCTTCACTGCTGTTTGCGCTTGCCATATTCAATTATGCATTCATATCAAAGCTTTGAATTTTCAAATGTCACGTATCATTTTACAGCAATCGAGCCACTGACAGCAGAATGAAATCAGATGAAATCAACAAACTCTATACATGATAAAACGCCATTGCTAATCGTGATTAAGTCCTCGCAATTTCCTCAATGTTCAACATCGTGTAATTAGCTCCTCAAATCTCAATCAATTCTATTTTTTAAAATTAAAAAGAAAAAATGCTTATTTAACAAACTCTGGGTGCTGCCTCCAATAATTTCACCACAGAAACCATCACCAGGTGACAATTAATGCATCCGGTAAGTTGTTTCGTTGTCATGGTAACTGCGACGCCATATTCAAGTTTACTATTATTTTGTTTGAAAAATCAAGGAAAATGTCAAATATGTAAAAAAATAACGCTTTTTATGATTAAATATAAATTTTTTAATTATTAATTTTATTTTCTTTTAATCAGAACATATCAGAAAATATGGATGGAAGCTCAGGATGCCATAAGTGACATCTTGCAAAATGAGATTCCTGCAATTATTGTGGAAGACGTCCTGCCGACAGTAACTTGTGAATGAAAATTACATTATACGTGTTTTATTTGTATTTCTTTGACAATTTCTAGAACAAATCTGTCATCTACCAAAATTTATGTGCTGCATACGTGAAGTACATTCAGATAGTGGCCAAATTAAACATTTGTTACGACCAAATAGTACATCCTCAAAAACGACGACTCGTTAGAGTCGCCCTAGATGCATCTATGGGTCGACTTATAGAACTGCACAACGATATGGTTGTGTTCAGATGTTCAGAAAATCATTTTTTTGACGATATTTTGACCGATTTGAAATTATCAGTGGTAAATTTAGACGATTTTTTTGCTTTGTTTCATTAATATACACTTTATTAATTGCAGAATGACATGGAAATTGTAATTCCCAAATATTTTCTATTCGAACGTGCATTAGAGTTGCAAGAAAGGGAACGAACGTTAGATGAAATACTTGAAAAAATGGGCGCAATAGTGATACATACACAGGCACAAGAGACCACCGAAGAAGAAGTTGGGTCAATACATTCACCCGGAGTTCAAAATCTCAGTGATGTCGGTTTTTTTTTATATAATTTTTATTCCATCAAATTTACATTAATTAATTACAGACAAATGTGAATGAAACATCGGAAGTAAAAAGAATCAACGAAATTATTTTGTTGGTACAATGCCACGAACGGGCTCGACAAGCGCGAGCACGATTGAGACATTTATTGGAAATGAAGGAAAGAGAAGAGAGACTAATAGCTAGGAAAGGAGAACCACCAATGTTCACTCCAGATGAAGCAGCGACAATCATACAAAAAGTTTAGTTTTGTCTTTTTAATTTTTAAAATTTATAATCACACAATAAAAATATATTTTTCTAGACCTGGAAAGGTTATTTAGGCCGAACATTAATTAAAAAATTAAAAGAAGAGGAGAAAATATTCTTGGGAATGGTGAAAATTATCATTATATTTTATAATCTGCAGCAATTTTTATATATTTATATTAGAAACTTCCACATGAAGCGCTCGAAGAAGCTAAACGGTCGTTTCAAATGGTCCAATTGGTCGAGGCGCATCGAAGAGCAATACAAGAGAGGCACGAATACGAGTACGAAGACGCCATAACGAGAATCCGTGATCGCATTTTAGATAAAGAAGCCGGTACATTCCAAGAGGAAATGCAGGATAAAATCCGAAATTGGTTTCACGAAACCTTGTAAATTTGAAATTACCTAAATTTGTCATTTCAGCTAATAATATTTTTTTTTCTTTCAGTTCTGCATTGGGTGATTACCCGGATTATCCCTTCGAAGATGAAGGCGGATCCAACCTGATATTTGAAGGAAAACTTCCACCGGAAGAAATTCTTCGGCGAATCAAAGAAGCGGCCGAAAGGCAGGATGAACCACCTGCACCGATCATACCACCAGAAGTAGTCGAATTAATGGTCCAAGAATCGAATTTTGTTCCTATTTTAACCGAACAAAGCTCGGAATACGAAAGTAATTAAATTAATAAATAGTAAATTATATTAATTTTAAATTTACTTTAAAGATGTTTGGAAAAAGAGAGACGAGTCGCATAATCCTCATCAACGGTATGACGAGTCGATAATCGTAGAAGAGAAACGTAAAGAAGTTCGAGAACAAATCCGAATTATTGTTGACAACGCGATGCAAGTGGAATTAGAAAGACTGAAAGATGTTAAAAAAATTGTTAAAATATGGAATTTGATGCTGATGTTGTTTTAAAACATTTTTAAAGGCTTTAGCGAGAGAGAGGAACCAGAAAAGAACAAAAGTAAAAGCACAGAGACGTAAACCCCCGGTAAAACCGAAACCTAGGAAAAAAGAAAAGGATTTAACACCCGAACGGACATTCGAGTCGTTGTATGAGGAATTAGTCGTGAATGGGATCATCAAGAAGTTCCCGAAGGTTTCCATGACGGATTTCATCGGCGATTATAATTATTTGGGGAGTTATTTACAACAGAGTCAAGAGTTTGACACGCCGTTAGCATTGGCCGATATTCGACGTTTGGTTACCCAATATTGCATTCTTCCTCTTGGTATGAGAAAATCAAAGTTTTAGAGTCTCTAATTTTGAATTTTGATGGGATTTTGTTAGGTTCACCAAAGATTCATGAAATTGGGCCACAAATACCCGCGTTGTTGTTGGTGGGGTCGTCTGGAAGCGGAAAAACGATGCTTGCGCATATTGTCTGCTCCGAAGCGGGAGCGACGTTGTTTGATTTGTCGGCGATTAATCTTGTGGATAAGTATCCGGGCAAAGATGGAATAAAAATGTTACTTCATTTAGTTAAAAAGGTAAAAAAAATTGGATTGTTTTGATTTAAAAAAATATATTTATAATTATTTTAGGTTGGGACTTTGTTACAACCATCAGTTATTCTTATAGAAGATACGGAGAAAATGTTTTATAAAAAAATACCGAAAGAAGAAAAAGTAATTTTTGTAGTTTTTATAATATTTTTTTTGTTATTTAATGTTCATTTACTTAGTACATGGATCCAAAACGGTTAAAAGGTTCTTTGTCGAAATTTCTCAAAGGAATTTGGCCGAACGAGCGAATTATGTTGATTGGAACTACAAGGGATCCATTAGCTGCAGACTATGGATTGTCTAAAATGTATGATAAAGTCATAATGATTCCGAAACCGGATTACGCATCCAGAAGTCGTGAGATTTTTTTTTAATGGGATTATTTAATTTTTTTTTTTTTTACTAAAATATTTTGATCTTGCAGTTTTATGGAGTACCTTCATCACTAACTCCATGGGGTACGATTTGGAGCGTGTTGATATCAGTTTATTGAGCAAAGTGTCTGATGGTTACACTGCAGGACGCATTCGCAATGCTATTATAACCGTAAAGTTAATTTTAAAAATCAAAATAAATCAAAATAAAATTTATTTTGTTTTTCAAGGTGCTGACCGAGTATCGTAAAGCTTTGAATAAAAGCAGACCTGTTGAAACGTTGGAGTTTATTAATGTTTTTGCTCTATTGGACCCGATTTATAAGGAAGAAGAAGATGCGCATAAGATGTGGTATTATACTCTGTCGCCTCTAGGTATGCGATATTTAGATACATTGGAGGCTGGAGAAAATGTTTGAACAAAAATATATTGTTTTTTAAAGCCAATTTAAGATTTTATTATTATTATTATTATTATTATTATTATTATTATTATTATTTACAATAAAATGTTACACTTTTAACGAGATTTCAGTCCGTAATTTTTCAATCACAGTGTATGGATCAACATTGATGTTGCTGAACTAAATATTCGTATTAATTTAATTTAAATCGAGAAATTTTAAGTGAAAAGTAAACTACTAACCTGGAATAATTCGAATGAACTAATTTCTGATCTGATACTCGAAACGTCACCGCGCGTAGCAATCCGAATAATGGCGGGTAATGAGCCTTTTTCATTCATTCCCTGAAAATTAAAAAAAAATTAATAAATAAAAATGTATTTTTAATTTGATTTAAATTTTACAAGGGTTGGTATTTATGAAGTTAGACTCGCAAAATATGCATCATGTAGCAATGATATAAATTACCATTATTGGGAAGACCGTCATTGAACTAAAACCGTACAGTCCCATGTCATAATATGTCCTAATAACATAATAAATCATTCGGGTAAAGTCGACCCCAACTTCGGAACTAATAATAGTGATTTCTGTATCCTTTTTAGAAGTCTAAGAACAAAAAAAATGATTACAAATTCAAAAAATGATTATTTAACGACCTACTAATTGTGCAATTGCAGTTGCCTTGCCTAAATCAACCGCAAGTCCCAAAGCGTGATGAATCCGAATTAAATCGGTAAAATAATTAGTCCCAAACAGTTGAAAATGTTTTTGAGCCGCAGATCGCGTGTTTTCATACATTACCTAAAAAAAAAAAAAAAAAAAAAAAAATTAACAATTTTTGTTTTTGTTAAATATAAAATTACAAACCAACATAACTGTCGACACTCAATCCAACATGGACGTGCGGATGCACCTGACTCGCTCCTGCATGCGGCATACTATCCCATAAAATCCACGGATATTTAAATTCCGCTTCCAACGAATTGACTTTATTAAACCACAACAATGCTGCGTTAAAAATATCCATAGTTTCCTCTTCGCTCAATTCTAATGGGTTATGCTTAAATGGAATGATTAAACTATGCCATCGGTCCACTTTGAACGTATTTGCAGCAGAAACACAGAAATTAGTTTTGATTCTTCCAAATATGTCTTCTGATGTTTGTCTGCGAAATGAAAATTATATAAATAATTTTTATTCAATTAAATTAAAGGTTCATTACGTTTCATAATTGCAGAAATCACAATTGACCGATGTTTCTTGTATGATTGTCTCCGCACTATAAGTATTTGTATTTTCAATTTTTAATAAAGAATAATTTCTTTTAGTCAATAATTTACTATTGCAGAGAATTATTCGACGTCGATTGTGGCCGTTTCGATCTCAATGGACTAAAAGCGGAATATTCTTTGGTTTGTTTATTCAATATGTGAATCACGTGTTGATTTTTTAACTCCTTCAACAAATTCTCATCATTATTCAGCCATTTTGAGACTTTCGGCACGAATTGCGGGGGGATTTTAATGGCACCAGCTCTAAAAAACACGTTGTAAACATGGAAAAATCTATTATAAACATCTCTATATCAAAAATAAAAACAAAATTAGTTATTAATCAAATTAATCCATCAATTAATGAATACGTACTTACATAGTGCGTCCTCCGAATCGCCCCAAACCCTTAAATTCGACTCGAGTGCACTTAGCGACTTACTTAACGAACCTTGCATACAGTCAACCTAAAATTTAATTATTGACTTATTTATTTGTGTATTAATAATGTTTATTTTCGAGCTTACGTTTAAATTTTGATTTTCTAAAGGTGGCCATCGTGAAAACTCTTGACTAGAATCAATAAGTGTGCTTTCACCGTCGGATTTGTGACTTGAATTGCGAAAGAAAAGCCATAAAGCAATTATACACCACGTTAGAATAACTGATAGCATAAGAAACTGCCTTCTGCATAGAGGATGTCTCTTCATCTCGTATTCCTGATACCGGTAATGAAAAGTAGGATAAAATCAATAATGCGCTTTCGCCATTGCTACAGCAATTATCACATTGTACTTACCATCGCTGCTCTCATTCATAACAAGCTATCCACTAAATTTTAAAGGTTGATAAACGATCATTATTTGTTGAATAAAAATGTATTTGCACAATGATTTTTGTGGGTAAAAGATGAGCTAAGATTATCCTTAACGAAGCTTTGCGCTTTCCATCATCGTGCTACGGGTGGCGCTACATGTTAAAAGGGACATGCGCAGAGTGGGAACATGCAAGAAGACACCAATAAATACGTAAGTGCATATTTTTTATTTGTTTATATTATATTACATTAGGGAGTTTTGAAAAGGTATTGAAATAAAATGGCTTTGAGTCGGTGACTGAATTTTCTAAATGCTTCGTCGTCTGGATAGGACATCATAATAGTTTCACTAATAATTGACTTGTATGTTGCCTCGTTCACATGTGATGTTATATTAGCAACAGTAGCCTTGTGCTTTGGTTGGGAAAAAAAAGAAAATTTGCATCACGAAACTGAGAAGAGAATTTTTTTGCATTGTACTAAAAGTATATATTGTGGTATCTTATTTTAATCCTCTAGTCGAGCTGAGTCGAAAATATTGTTTCGTAGCCAAAAAATGTGCGCAACAATACAAAAACCAAAACCCAAATGTAAATAATTTTTTAAAATATTTTACAAGCGTTTTTGTTTGTTAACAATGGCATGCACATTTTTGGACTACGAAGCAATGATTTTTCGACGCACAAGTCAGCTCAACTAGAGGATTAAAATAAGATACCACAATATATACTTTCAGTACAATGTATAGGCCATTAACCAATGGGAGTTTCGTGCACGAATTGTTAGATAGAGTTTTTTTTCTTTTTTTAGTTGGAAGTTACATACTTGTAAATGTTGAGTTGTGATTTGCATGGCATCCATTGCTGCTTTCAGAGTGTTAATTTCATTTTGAATTTGATTTAATTCAATGCTGAAGTTTACTTTTATTTCTGAAAAAAAAATATTTTAAGATGTTTTAACTTTTAATAATGAAAATTTCAGTTTTTCTAATCACCTATAAAAATCTTAGAAGGTTGTTTTTTATTATATTCATCTTCATCATTCACAGATTGACTTTGCATAATGGTTTCAGTCAAACTTTCAGATTTGTTTTGCAATTTCAGTTTAGATTTTTGCAAAATTAATTTATCTAAATCTATTTCCATGGAAAATATTCGCTTGACAGCATCATTATATTCATTAATCACTGCCAATTTCGATAGAGTGAGTTCAGCCAGATGCAATTCAGTTTGGTACTTCATTTTCTCAGAGTAATTAGAGGAAGAAGTGATCATGTTGTTAATTCTTTTTTGTGTATTTTGAAATTCAATTTTGTATTCCAATAACTCAATTTGTGAGTCATAAGCAGTGACTTCACAATCAATAAATTTTTTCCATTTTTTCTCAATTGCAATGCTTTCATTTGATACTGATACTGGTTCTGCAGCTAGATCATCTTGCAACTCTATGAAAATGTCATTTAAAATCTGCTCCTTCCATGACAGGATTTCCATATGACCAAAGTCAATTACAAGTGAAATAAATAAAAAAATTGTCCAAAGCCATGTTAAAGAAATCTATAAATATTAACTTTATTTAATTAAAATTTTAAATGTGGTTAAAATAAGACAATAAAAATTAAAAATAGTTAATTCCATTTTTCAGTTTTTTTGTTCTTTCCCTTGTTCTACAACAAATGCTTCAAAAGTGGAGATAGTTTGCTGCAAAGCGGTCAGTTGAATAAGTAAGTATTCTCTTAAACCTGGCACAAGTTGGAGAATTGTTTTGACTTTTTCAATCAGGAATCTCTTATAATCCTCATTTTGGATCTTATCCTCATTAATCACATCAAGTAAGTACAGTAAACGCTGTACAAACATCATTATGCCATCTTCTATATCTTTAACAGTTACATTAGCATCATTGTAGGTAAACAGTTCTGTGCCAATTGCCTGATTGATGTGATTCATTTGTTGTGCCAAGTAGGATTTGTCAATTTCTTCATCACTTAGTTTGTTTTCTAACTGGTAAATGTCAATTACTTTGCTGGATCCAATGCTAGCAGTTACCGTGAGCAAAAAATATATGAACAGCATCTGCAATGAATAGAAAAATAAAAAAATGGGAAATAAAATTTTCTTAGCACAAATTCTACACTCATAGAAAAAATGTTTCCATTTTACTCCATTTTGTCCCATGGCCAACTCTCACATTTAAAAGAGTAATAATACTTCAATTTCAGAGTTTTGATATTCCATTTCAAAGCACTGTTACTTCAAAAATGTAGTTTTTCACACACCAAACTCTCTGGAGTACCAGTACTCTGAATATGGAGTTGGCCACAAGACAATGCATAACTCCAGAAATGGAGTAAAATGGTGACTTTTTTCTAAGAGTGTACTCGAAAACATTTTCACATCTTCAACATCTTCAACTAAATTTGGTTATGATCCCATTTAGGCTTAATTTCCATTCAAATGGGAACATGTGATCAAAATGTTCTTATTTTGATAGATTGTTTTCACCCTATTCTGTGATTGTTCACACATTTACTATAGTTTTCCCCTTAATTTCTGTTATAAAACTAAACTATGTATTTTTACAAAAATTTTATAAAACTGATTTTTATGCTTAAAACAACTCTTACCTTCCTTGTGGATATAACAGTCACTATGTATATTGTTATACTTTGCTTGGAGTTTTAGTACTGGATACATCCTTGTATTTTGATCTTTTTACTCAAGTTTGCCTAAATAAATAAATGCTTGTATTGTTCATTTTTCAAATAAATTCTGCATTAAACATAGCAATAGGATATCTAAAAGGTGTGAAACTGAATAAACATGGATTGTGTTTGTTAACATATACCAACAAAGGCTTTAAAACAATTACAGTTTTGCTAATGACACAGGCCTATAATGCATAATAAAAATGAGGAGTAGTCGATTTGGGGATGAAGTAGTGATTGCCAGATGGAAAAAGAATCAAAATGAAGATGTATATTATCCACCACCTAAACCCTACTCAGCACCATCAAGAACAGCAACAATACAAACACATGCACAATCCCTGTCACCATCCCAAGCATTAACTGAGATTAAAAACTCGCCATATTTCAACAAACTTGAAAATAAAGTTGACAATTCCCCACTGACTGCTGCTGATCCTTTAAGCAATGGCGATAATCCTCCTACTTCCAACAGTAGTGATAAAGATATTTCCCAAGTTGTAGCACCTCGTTTTTATACTCCACATCAAACACCACAATTTTGGAAGACCTATCCATCTCCTCGTGATGACTCATCATTGTAAGTACACATAATTTCCAAGATGCAACTAAAATTATTTCTTTTATTTCTTTTAATTTTTTTAGGGACTGCACAAGATGGTGTACAACATTTCCTATTGTTGTTACAGTGCTTATTGTTATGGTAATTATTTTGGTTATTATATTGCTACTCATTTTTGGATTGCAAGTTTTTGAAGCTGAAGATAAAGCAGATAATGGCACAGATAGTGGGATTTTTAATGGTTTTAATCAATCTAATGGGAATGATAAAGGTAAATTCTATACTATAAGGAATAATTAATTGAGTTGTATTTATTTATTTATTTATTTGTTTTTTTTTTTTTTTTTTTTTGGTTTAATTTTTAGTGTTTTTTTTTTGGAGATCGAAAAAAATGCAACGGATGCTCAAGAATTTTGTGAAAATCGAAATGGACATTTGTTGGTTTTTCAGAATATAAATGAGGAAGCAAGATTTTTTGAAATTATTAAAAAAAATGACACTTTATTGGGGAAGTGTAATAATGCATTTTTAGGTAAAGTTTTGCTTTAATGAAAGTTTAAGTTGTTAACTATTGCTTTATTTAGGCTATCGATTATTACAAAGTAAAGTGTGGGTTTCCTCTCATGGTCAATATGGTTTTCAAGCAATGTACACAAGTATTTGGAATGATTTGTCTTATGATTCAGCTCTAGAAAATTGTAGCCATTCTGTCAAAGTATTAGATTATAAATTGAATCCTTCGACTTGTAATTTTCTCAATGACTGTATAATGTGTCAAGAAAAAGTCGGTAATAGCAGAATTACTTTTTGTTCATAACAAAAAATAGCAAAAGAATATATGACACTTGGGCCGAAGAGTTGGTGTCTCCGTCTACAGGGCCATTTTGTCTATGGCGTGTCCTGTTTACAGGGCGTTCACTGTACCTAGGACCCAATATATTAGGTCCTGTAATTCTTCACCTTCAAGACTACGGGGTTAAATTTGAAAAATCGCTGTTTTAAGAAGAAAAAAAAAGACAACAGGGTTCTATACAGTATATGTTTTACGTTTAAAGGATTTACGACATCTGATATTTTATAGCTGAATAATTTTTGCCATCTCTTAAATTTTTATTTATTTTTTAAAGTTTTCAGAACATCTTTAAAAAAATTATTTTATATCCCAAACAGCTCATTTGAGCTTGGTGAGGGTCTGCTCGTTTTCACAACTTCAACAGAGGTTTCTTTAGTATTTTTCAAAGAATCTCTGTAAAATTATTTAAGGGTTTTAAATGATGCTTGATCCAATGGACCAATAAAAAATGTGATGTCGTAAACCCTTTATGAGCTTCAATCGAATTTATGCCCATGGTCTTTAAGGTGAAGCATTAGGGTAACTTTTTTTGTAGTTCTGGTAACAAGTAACTATACTATAATAACTAGTTTTGTGTATCTTCAGGAGTAATGCAAAATATATTCACTTCAAATGTTTTTTTTCTTTAGAATTTTTCAGTGGAATCAAGGAAGACGAACGCACAGGCTTTACTTTAGATCAACATCTCACAACAAGTTATGAGCAAGCAGTGGAATTCTGTAGAACTTACCACGATGGGATTTTAGCATCAGTAACAAATGCACTTGTGTTCAAAAGATTTAAAGCAACCATTCACAAAGAAAGAAATAAACTAAAAAAATGTTCTACTATTGCAATTGGTTAGTAATTATTTAGTTTTTACAAGATTTATCTAACAAACCAAACTGATACGATTCTTCTTAAAGGAATGGTTTTAAATCGCAAATTAGGCTTAATGAATACAACTTCCGAAGAAATTGAAGCTAATTATGTGCCACACTCCTTCAACCCTACATTAGGTTCATTAAAAGACAATTGTGTAGTAGCCAGTTTACATGCTAAACCTGACACTATTAAGTTTGTTGATTGCCGTCAGGAGAATTGTTTCATCTGCATGAACAATGGCTAGTATTAATTTCATTCATGGAAATTTAAACGCGTGTATTTTTATGTAAATAAAAACAAAAACAAAAACACGTATTTGAAACGTCATTATTTTTATTCAGTCAATAAATTATGCATTACTGTGGTCGAATAAGGGAAGCTAGACTAGTTCGAAGCTGCATTCTGCCTCTCATTTTCATTCGATCATAATTTTGTAATTCTTGGTAAGTGTTTTCATGCACAGCGTGAGCACAAATACAATCACTTAAAACATTGCACACAGTGCCCACCAGATTTCTGCAACAAAAGTGTGTTCATTATAGGTTGAACTGTCCTGTGTACTTGACGTTTGATACTCACATTACATCATTTACTGGAAGAATTAAATCCAGGGCAGATGGATCAGAACCAATGTAATGAGCTGTATTCTGAACAAAAACAGTAGATGCTCCAGGAAAGCCACTTTCTCCAAAAGTACATAGAAGTGAGAGTCCACTATACAAAATACATAGGATGAACATATATGAATAAACTTTTGTTTTTAATTTGGTATACTAGAGATTCAATGTGTCAACAAATCCCAGATCTTTGCCACTAGCTTGGACTAAAAAGATTGGTGCAACTGCATAAAATACTGCAGTTGAAGGTCTGTGGTATCCAGCTCCAAATGGAATCACTAATGTAACAATCCGGTTGTCTACTATTGAGTTTTGCAGAAAGGTCATAGTTATAGGTACTGAGTGAAGACTAAAAGAAAGACATTACAACATACATTGATATCTTCACAAATCACAATAGATCTACTAACCCAGTTGGAACACACAGAGATAAAATTGAAATCTCAACTGTTTTTAAAAACAGTTTGAAGTGTAGTTTTCCGGTAGAAATGTAATGAATTAATGGTATAACTATAAAGAACTGAACTATGATTCCAAGAAATATTGCAATTAAGTAATAATCTAAGACAGGCCAAACAGTGTCCAAAACAGGTAGTCTCATTGCATTCATAATCATTGATGAAAAGATACCAAAAGGCGATAATCTGCAAGAAATAATATGTTCTAGTAGTCAATATTGTTAATTTTATAGTTTATAGTTTAAAATAAAATGGTACATGGTAATTAGCTTTATGATAATAACACTGAGTTCTGAAAATGATTCAGTTAATTCTGGTAAGAACTTCAATTTATTTCTCACTCTGCTTGCACATAATCCATATATAAACATGAGAAATAAGAGTCCTGAAAAATTAGTAGATGGTACAAGATCATAGATGGCTTGTTTAGCTAATGTCCTTAAATCTAAGTCAAAAAATGTAAAATATTGTAAATAAATTTTTGTGTGGAGTACATTAAGAATGTAAGTACCTGTTTGTGCTCTATCACTTTCAGGTGTTTGGGACTAGAATCAGAAAAGAAAAAAAATTAACTATACATTTTTATTATATACAAGTATTTCATTATACTGCACTTGGAATAAACAAGCCTGTAGAACATTTGTAGTTACAGTATTTCTAAAATAAAAGAGAAAATAGTTGAATCAAATGATTTAAATTTATTTAGCAGCTTTGGTTACTGACATTACTGAATACATCAAATTTTCAGCAATGGTGGCATTTGTTTTTCTTGGTATAAATTTCGGATCTCTAGCTTTGTTTCCAGGTTTTAAAGATAAACCCACGACAATACCAATTAAAACTCCAGACATATTTGAGCATAAGAAAAATAAGAATGCTCGTCGGCTTATTCGGATACAAGTTTTGAAATTGAGTTGAGACAATGTAAGAAAGACATTTGATATCAGCAATGGTACAAAGATGCTTCTAAGTGAGCTGTTTAGCCACTGGCTTAGCATTGATGCATACATGACTTCTCTTTGAGTGTATGGTTGTGGTCTTAGTCTCATCAATGAACCAATGACAATTCCCATGAGAGCAGCAAGTGACATTATTTTAGGTAACCATTTAACTGTAGAAAACCTAAGTAATTACTACTTAAGGTGCTTGCTTGCTTGCTAGTCTGCTTGCTTGTTGGCTTACTACCATCTTTAGGCGTGGAAGGCTCAGTCATATTACTTATGTGTTTCTACAACTACAAATTAATTGCTTGTTGGAATGACATGTTTTAGCAACAAATAAAAAGCAATTGTTGCTATACCAGAAATAATAAAACTGTGTGTGAATGGTTCTTCAGCTCTTCCTTAGTTCATTTTATATTGATAAATATTTATATCCATATTTGACAAAACAGTGACAAAAAATAGTATAAGGAAAAAGAATTATTTTACTTTATATTTGATTATTGGAAAATATAATAATAAATATATATTTGTTTAATCATATTTACGTAATTTCTCACTAGATGACGCTACCCACTTTAATCTCGTTTTGCGTCTTCATTTTATTTTGGATCCGGCCGCACGCTGATAACGTGGAGTGAAAAGCCTATCCCCTGTGTGCCTTGAATTCCACGCTTTTTTAAGGTGAATATATTATAAAAGTTGAGCATTTTTAGTTTTAACACGTCCATCTATTAATTCGTTAATAATGCAAATATGTTGCATGACTTGCATCATAAACTGATAAACAAATGACTCAACTACTAACTATTAATGACGTATCTTTAGAAAAACGTTAATGTTTTACTCATTTCTTATCTGTCTGCTTTTAGGAATCCGATCAGCATCAGAATGAGTTTTCAATGGACGATCATAGCCGCGTTTCTTTATGCGGAAATAGGAATTGTGTTCATTCTTTTGCTTCCTTTTATTTCACCACATAGGTAATTATTATAAACCGTTCTAAATTGCTCAATATTTGAATATTTTAAACATAATTTTTGATATTTTTCTTTCAGATGGCAGAAATTATTAAAGTCACGAATATTTTTAAGTTTGGGGAATCAGTCTTCCATTTATTTCAACGTTTTTATGATAATTTTATTTCTGTTTTTCTTTGGTAATTTATTTTCTTTGTCTAAATTGATTTATATAATTTTTTTTAATGTTTCAGATGCAATTCGTGAGATTAAAAGATATACTCTTGAAGTTGACAACATTAAGCACGATTCCCACACTCATTTCGACACTGATTTACAAACGCACATGAAATTGTTTCGATCGCAACGAAATTTCTATATTTCTGGATTTGCTTTATTTCTCTGGCTGTAAATTGCCATTTAACAATTTTTCGATTGAGGTTTTATAGTTGATTTGTATTATTTCAGCGTTTTGCGACGTTTGATTACATTAATTTCTACTCAAGCGACATTAGCGAATGATAAAGAGGCTGCTATTAGACAAGCAAAGAGTGCTTCTGAAACCGCAGAAAGACTCATGAAAAAGCCAGACGTAAATATACAAAATTAAATTATCAAAAATGAATTTTGATATAATTTTTATGTTTTAGATGACTGCTAACAAAAGGAATCTGACGACAACAAGGGAAATATTGTTAAGGAAGAATACGAGAAAGAAATACTTGGTTTGAAGCAAGAATTGGACCGATCTAAAGAGGGTAAATATCGATTTTTGTGATATTTTTTGGTAATTGTAATTGAATTTAATTTTGATTATTTTAATAGATTTACGTCGTTCTGCACTCGATGTTGATGCTATGAAGCAACAAGCGCAGTCTGTCGGACGTCAATATGATACTTTGATGAGCGAATATGACAAACTTAAGGTTTGCATTAAAAACTCATTTTGAGTTTCAAAAACGATTGTTAATTTAATTTTTCATTTTTAGCTCGAGCTGGAAAAATGTCAAGACGTCAAAAGCGACAAGAAAGGCGATTAGAACTTGCTTAGTATTTTTTTTGTTATTAATTATTATTGATCGAATCGATTATTGATCGAATTGATTATTTTTCCAACTAAATTCAATAAAACAAATGTGATTTAACATTTATACAACTTATGTCAATTTCAGAATGAGGTTATACTTTGTAGTTGTTCATAAACACGTAACTTTGCACTAATGTGATTGTTTAATAAAAGTATAATTTAAATCCAAATATAAAAATTCATTACAACTAAAAAGATTCAACCAAAGGTGGCATCAGCAACATGGCGCTGAAAAATCGATGAAAATGACTGACGTCACGGGCATTCCTGTCGCCGTGTCGTCTGTCTCGTCCGCCGGCCGGATTAAAATGGCAGCCACAGTTAAATGGGTTAGCTTGACCGTACAACTGGGAATACTCGTCTTCTTAATTAACAATGCAGGTAAACAATCATCACAATCTCACGCGATCTTTCTTTATTCGACATTTAATAACAAAAACAAAGATAAAACGCTCGTAATTAGACGATAAAATGAGGGCATGTTATGAGTCATCATTTCTGTCTTATTTTCCAGCGTGTAAAATATGTCATCTCAGACCGTATCTCCCGGAGAATAATGAAAATACTCGTTTACATGTCATCGGATCGACTTATTTTTCCTGAATATATTTGTCCGAGACCAAACGATCCTTCAGATTACTCGGAATGTTGTTCGCACGTTTCACCCGAATGTTGTCCTCCTGAAAGACATTTTTACCAAATTGATAACACGTATGTTAAAAATAATTATTTAAATTGTGGTTTTAATTGTATTAATGTATTTTTGTTTTTATACTTTTATAGACTTGCCACTGCCATCGCTGTGATTGTGTCGCTAACGTGTTTAGCTGCGACTGTCGCCATTATTGTATGTTGTTTTTGGAGCAAATGCCCTTTGTATAATGCGTGCAGAGTGCAGTATTCGACTCAAGGCGAGATTATTTATGGTAAATTTGGTAAATTATATAATTTTAGATTGTTTTACGTATTTTTTGTTTAATTCAGGGAAAGAAAACGGGTCGAATAATATAATGCCATCGGATACTCCAAGTAGAAAGAACAATTTTTCATGTCCAAAGCTTAGTTTAAACAGTAGCAAAGGTGAGGAATTTAATATTTGTTGATTATTTGTTTTAATTTGTAATTTTTTTTTGTTTTAGCTTCTTTGGTATGAACACAATTTCAGCATTTAGCTTTGCATTTGCTTCCTAATGTGCCCAAAAAATAAATATTTAAAAAAGAATTTGATTTAAACACGAAAATCAAGTATTAATCTGCAAATTTTAATCTGTGATCAAATATTCATATACTGTAGTTGTCAGTCTAATCATTAGTGTTAAGTGTGTAATTTCTTTCTGTTTTTTTGTTTTGTTTTGTGATTTTTATATTTTTTAATTTATTTTTTACAAATTTTTATCTTTACATACTTTGTTAATTTGATTATTTGTACTGCTGGTTGGTACTTTTTATATATTTATTGTCAGAAGTGTCTATTTACTTCTGATATTGTTTCAAATGATTCTTTTTTGTTAATAATAATGATATTAGAACGAAAAATTATTCTTTTATGATAATTTTTCGAAAACAGTTTTTTTTAATGATAGTTGTTCAAAAAACCATTTTTTTTAAAAATGATATCTAGCCAACACGTCTCTTTTTTTATTAAATTGATAGTTCTTGGAAATTTTTCAGTGATTTTTGTTGAAAACTATTTTTTTTTCGATGATTTTTGTTCGGAAACAAGTCTTATAACGACTTTTATTTAAAAAAAAACAAAAAAACAAGTTTTTCTTATATTGTTCGAAAAAAAAACGAACCAAAAAGTGAAACCAAACTTGAGATTAATCTATGAATTAGATGTAGTAAACAATTGTGTAAATTATCTGCTTTTGTACTCACTTTACAAGCACAAAAAAGATCATTTTCAAACTACAGCTACAATCCTTTACTATTATGCAAAGTATTGATTATCAAAAAAACTATAGTAAATCCGTATTTGATGTTACCAAGTCTTGTCTTTTGTGACCCCATTATAAATTTAATAAAAAACAACAATAATAATTTGTAAAATTGCATTTTTTTATTTTAAATTGCAAATTTGTACGGGTATTATTATCTTTATTTCAATACATAAATCTGACGAATAAAACATAATTTTTAACACGTCTCTTCAATTCTCACCAATTTCGCTTCATTTTAAAAGCAAATTGAAATGTCATTGACATGTCATTTTGTTTCCAACCATTAATTTTCGAGAACGCACTCGGCACAGCTTCCAGGATCCCTCAGAGATGGGGATGCGGAGGATGTGATTCCATCATATCCATCCAAAATGGCGCCCGCTGCGCGCTAAATGTAAGCTGATCGACGCGCTTCGTTGCATCTAGCACAAATACATTTACAAGCCACAATACATTGCGGTTTGCTCAGTGAAGTACGTCGATAGTTGAGTCATTGGTTCGTTACCAGCGATGGAAGTGCGCTTTCTAACACGAATGTGAATTAGTTAGCGGTGCTTTGTGGGCTGCATCTCCATTCCGGATGAAGTAATCGCCGGGTCAAACAAATTAGTCATGTGTGTACGCGAGTATGCGCTTCTAATTGATGCATGGTTTAAATGAGTTGCAAATACAGGGGTTTGTTTATGTTTGTGCGTCCAGTCAAATTAGGGAGACTCATGCATGCTTAAAACACGTGATTTACCGTATGTCATTTTTTTCTAATTTTTTTTTTTGAAATTTATTTTTACAGATAATTCTATTCCAATTAGAAAATGTGGAAAAGATGATTTTGAATGGCCATTAATGCTAATTTGTATAGAAAAATACACAAGTTGCAATCATGTCGGTTCAAATGAGACCGAATGAAGACCATGAAGGTAAAAAATAATTTTATAAAAATGAAAAAATGATTTTATAAATTTGTCATTTACATTTGTTTTTATTTGTTTCAGTGCTTGGAAGTGATTTTTGCTCAGGTTATACCGACAGTTTCGGCAAATGGAACACGGCATTTCACTGCCCAACTTTAGATATAACGGAAGCAGTTTACTGTTGTGGAAGTAGCAATTATAAATACTGTTGCACGAAGAAAGACGAAGTGCAGCAAGAAATTCCAAAGTTCATTCAAACATTAATTTGAATTTTATGTTAAAAATTTTTTAAAAAAAACATTTTTTTTTCTAGTATTACGCTCGTGATTGGAGTAGTAAGCGGAATTTGCCTAATAATAATCATAGTCACTATTCTCTCCTGTGTGTTCTGCAGTTGTTGTACCTTAAATAAGAAACGACAAAGCACTATAAGTGGTGGTACGTTGTCAATTATTTATTTTTTCTGATATTGTGATATTTATTAATTTATTTTTTAATTCTTTTTAGATCGCCTAACTCCGTCATCACTAGTACCAGGTCCTCTTTATCAATTGCATTGCAGTTCGACTGCCAGCGGTGTTGCCAATATGTATTCGTATTCAAACCAAAACAGTTCAGTGACTACGCCAATAGACACAACTGGGTTGGATTTGGATTATTCTTCGCACATGCATTTGCCTCGCAACTGCACATCACCTTCCTTATTACAACTGAAACCCGCTTATATTCACACTTCTCCGCGGCTTCCAAGAGCTGTTACGTTAGATCAGTGTCATCTAACGACAGAGGGCGAATCGTCTGAACAACCTGAGGACAGTTTGTCCCCCTGTCATGGCAGTAGTCCCTCAATGTCCATTTCAATTCGGGATCACGTGACAAAGGGCCAGGCTTCTGAACGGCAAATGAGGTTAAGTATTCAAATTTTTTGGGTTTTATGATAAATTAATTTTTTGTATGTGTAGTAGTTGTAGAAATAATGGTCAAGCGCCAGTTAAGGTGTCGCCGAATCAACCTCGGGATGAGGTTTTGTATAGATCGACAAAATTTTAAAAATGATTTTTGTTTTGTTTATTTATATTATTATTATTTTTTTTTTTTTGATTTGGATGTAAAAAAAAAATCCGTCATTTTGAATATGGCACCATTATGAACTATGCATCATTCTTCATCGTCATTGTCATTTTTTTATTTTTTATTTTTTATTTATACAATAAAATTTTGATATGCTTTTTTAATATTTTAATTTTATTTTTTTTATCTTTTATATGTTTTTACTTATTTTTTACATTCTGTACAAAAAAAAATTCGATTCATCTTATTCTATATTCCATTTACTCAAAATATTAATCCACTTTGTAGAGATCTTGAAATGTGTCATTGTGGTCGTGTATTCTCGGTGCTCAAACGTTCTATTTTACATTTTCTAATAATAATGTACTGCTGTATAGATAAAACAAAAAAAAAAATTATATTTCTTTTATACTTTTTCTTAGTCATATTAAAATTTTGTTATCTTTGCTGTTGTGGATTTAATTTATTGATTTATTCCCACTTCCAAATTATTATAAAAAAATGTTTTTGCAAAACGAGAATAATAGGAAAGATGAGTTTATACAAACAACATGGTCGTCATTCTTACAATGAACTCGTCCTTCAAACAGAATATAAAAAAAAAAAAAAAAACCCCGGGTCAATAAACGCATTCTAATGTTTTTTTTCTGAATTAAAAATCAAAAATTACACAAAAAAAGTAAAAAATTCTAAATGTTAAAAACCGGATATCCGTTTTAAATATGATAAAACAAAACAATTCTTAATCAATATTTTTTCACCTTGAAAATTCAACAAAAAAAAAAAAAAATGATGACTCAGATTTAATGGTTGAAGATATACCTCGATATCTTATCTGAAAAAAAACACATCTACTGTAAGTGTTTACGGGATTCCAAATGCAGTAAACTCAGCAGGTGTTTTCAACTGACTTTAATATATTTATAGATTATATAATTGCTGAATAAACATTTATTTTTATTTTTTACATTTTCTTATTCACATCAAAAATAAAAATTAAAAAAAAATTTAAAAAAATAATAACAAACAACTGACTATATCAGAGTAGAATATTCCATTTTCGAGGTTACTTCCTTGAAACTGGATCGCAAATAGTAATATGTAGGAAGTTTCCCCGGCCACTTTAGTCTGTAGGTTGGGCTCGCCATGGCTGGAGCGTACCACGTGTTTTACCATATGGCGTGGGAGCGAATATAATTCTTCAGCACTTGTTTGCACGGAGTTATGAGCATCAATCTTGTAAGTGCATTAAAGCTGTCTAACAATGAAACAAACCTTAAACTTTTTAGCTTTGTTTTCACTTTTCACCATATGGTTTGTTTACCAGTCGTGAGCGGTTAGTTATTTTATTACTTCTTCTGTGTTAGTCGCAATTCATTCATCAGCTACAGCTGTTTTTAACTAGCGACGTGGAGGTTACGTTTAAGTGGTGTAATAACAGACTGTATTGAGAAATGTGGAAAAGCTTCTATTTATTGAAAAGTTTGCTGACTCGTGTTAATTAGTGGCCTTTTCTTGGCTCGACGTTCGGCAAATATTAAAAGATGCCGTCACCACCGTCGTCGGTCGATGATGACATTTTCGGGAGCACGACGTCCTTCGATTTGGACGGGAGTTCGGAGTACGGGTTCAGGAAAAGAACTAATCGACGTTCCATCGTCGACGGGCTGTTGTCGGAGATTTATAGCGAGAGACTTCGCAGAAGTTCTGTGATCGAAGACAGCGATGCCACTTTGAGCGAGGATCCTTTTTCTTTTAGGGAAAATAATAAATTTCGCGTGAAACGGCACGCTGCCAACACACTCAGACATAAAGGTAATTTCACTTCATTCGTTTTACTTATGTTCGTCTAAGTTGCAGTGTTGTAGTAGACAAGAAAATGAAAAAACAAGAAAATTAAAAAAATAAAACAAAAAAAAAAATTACTTAATGGAATTAAAGTATTAAACTGAGCATAAAAAAAATGAATAATTTTGGTCATTAATTACGTAAGGGTGTGTTTATATGTGGAAATAATGAAATGCAATGCTAATTAGTAGTTTGAGAAATAACACATTTTTTGTTATTAATTTTTATTGCGTAAAGTTCAGTAATGTTTTTCTAGACAAGATAAAGCCGAGTGTTGAAAAGGCAAGTATTCTGTGTGTGGGTAGCAGCTGCATGAAAAAACGTCACAGGGATATAAATATGTTGAATATCTGATTCAAAAACTTTTTTTTTTTAGAGTTTTGGTGGAATAAATGAATAAAGTAAAATGATTTTTAGCAATTTTTTGCAATTTTTTTTAATTTTATTTTTATATATTTTTTTTTTAGGTCTTTCCGAACTGGTAATGTTCATATCTCAATTGCGCCATCAATTTTTCGAAGAAACTAACCATCTCGTCCGTCATCTTGCACGACGTGATCGTCTGCTTACAAAGCGGGATCGAAATTATGACGTCATCACAGCTATTCTTCAGGCGGCTTCACCCAAACGATGTGAGTGTAAAATAAAGCTCAACATCAGGGTGCACATATTTCACAATTCAATCACAATCGATCATTTTTTATCAATTTAAAAATCGCTTTTCCTTTATATCAATTTCGAAACTCACAAAATTAATTACATTTCACCAAAACATTCAAATAAAAATCAATCATCTGATTTCTCAATAACAATACATAAAAAAAATTATATTTCGCAAAACTAAATCGATTTACAACACAATGAAAAGCGAAAAAACACTTCTGAAATCGGAATTAGAGCATTTGAAATTTCTTCTTTCTTTCTGCCTTTTCTAATTTATCTCTATGGGATCGAGCGAGCATCGATTTCTGCTTGCATTCCCCACCAGTTTGCAAGTGTAGGAGTCCACGGTGGTGGCGTTGGTGTTGTCGGTTTTGTGCGAGTCGAATTGAGCAATGACGCGCTTGCATACATTTTTGCCGCGATGGCGACGATGAAACTATACAGCACTGTTAGACTCGTAGTGCGATGAGTGGGTTATTCAATTCTCTCAAACATTTGAGTATGCCCTCTCTTTCGTCGGCTGTGAGGGAGGGTGCCAGCAAAGTGGCGGGTAAGTCGCTGCGTTTTTGACTTTATTCAGTTTCCTCATCCATCGATCTGAATTTTTCAAAGTGATTTATCTTTATCGGCTTTTTGCTGTTTTAAAGTCTTTTCATTCACAATTTATTCGCATTATTTCAATTTAACCACTTGTTTTGCGCTTGTATTATGCTTTTTTCGTGTTCATTATGGCGTTAATTAGCTCGTTTATTAAGTATTTATGAATTTTTTAATTTTTTCAAAAAAAATGCGTCATTTAATTTGCTAGAATTTTTACCGGTACCTCGAGTTATTTTGGTGTTAACAGAGGGCAGTAAACGTCTGTTTTTCTGACAGGAACTGAGAACTAAAATTAAATCCTATTTATTAATATTTCTGTTGTTGTTGTCGTTTAGAATCTTAAATCGTAAATTGTTTCTTCGCTGCCCCTTTGACTTCGCTGCACTACTTTACTTTATAAATTCGTAAATTTTATGACAAAATTTAAGCAAAAATTTGGTCAAACTTTATTTATTTACAAATTTCAGTTCTATATAAATATATCCGGAATAATAATAATAATACTAAAAAAAGTGTTTTTTTAATATTATCCGGATGTCGAATGCAAATAAACGGAAATACAGTTAATTATTAGGCTTTGATGCCACCAGGTAATTGAATTAACCTTGACGACTAATATCAGAATCACGTTTACGTCAACCGGCGTTGTCGTAGTAATGTTTACTGTAAAATATAAAATAGCGTGACTGTGAAGAATGAAAGGTTAAAAGTAAATTTAATTATACTTATGATGGATAAAGGCTCTTGATACAGTGTTCCACTCCAACTGCTATTCGTGATGGGGTCAGTATTATGTCGATATTTGTTGCCATGGCAAATAAAAGGCTTTTTTCCTTCATCCTTTAAGATATTGTTATAGACATTTAGAAAAGACGATAAAGTTTGGCTGAAATCCAGATTCGGATTTTCATTTCATTTCATTTAACCTTGAAGCTTTTAGTAACGAAATTAATTGAGTATTAAATAGTAATTTGTAACTTTATAAAAAATAAAAAAAGGCGTAATGAATTGAACGTTTATTCCTTTTAATTTGTCATTTAGGCGTTGACACTCGGATGCGATTTAGTGTGGAACCGCGTGGTGGAGATACGGGATTCATGCAGTGGCACGATGCAATGAAAATGGTCGCTCGGCTACCAGGAGGAATTCCGGCCGATTTCAGAAAACGGGTAATAAAGAAAATTTAAAAATTTAATTTTTAATATTTTTTGATTTTTATAATTATTTCTAATTACCGATAATAAAAAAAAAAAAATAATTACGATCTTTTTTTTCTAATCCATTAATCGATGTTTTGTTTATTTTTAATTCGATTGCAGTTATGGCTGACTATGGCCGATAAACATCTCCAATCACGACGCGTGGATTGGGATCAAGCGAAAAGGGTTTGTTTTAATGAGCGAAGTAATCCCGACGATGACGAACTTGGCACACAAATCGTCAAGGTGATTAAAAGCGAAACTCATTTGAAATTCCAAGAGCTATTAAATCTATTCTCTTTCTAATAGGATTTACATCGTACTGGTTGTAGTTTATTCTGCGGCGAAGACGCCCAGCCGAACCAAGCTCTGCTAAAGAGAGTACTTTTAGCTTACGCTCGGTGGAATAAAGTTGTCGGTTACTGCCAAGGATTTAACATGTTAGCAGCACTTATTTTGGAAGTCGCCGAATGGTGTGAAGAAAATGCACTCAAGGTTAATCAAATTGATGTGAAATTATATGGATCTTGCAGAATTTTAATTACACTCTAAACTCTAAACAAACAACAAAAAAATGTCTTCATTTAGTGAAGTTGTTGTCCCATGGAGAGCCATCCTGGAAAGCACACTTTGCATTTAAAAAAAAATCCAATTTTTCCATCTATGCACACTAGGTGGCATCTGATTTGCTTCGAGTCTTAATTTTCTTAGTATAAGATATTTTCGCAGAAGTTTGTCTTGCAACGGTTCAAGAATTTCACCTTTATAAAGATTTACGATGTCTTTATAGACGTTATTTACAGCTGTTTTCGTTTTAAAAACCTCTAAAAAAAAAATAAAATTTCAAAATTATAATGCTAGTGGATGGAAAGACGTTTTAATAAAATTATCGTTTCACTTTCAGATCAATATTAATTAATTTCTAAAATTCTTAATTAGAAAGTGGTAGAGCAACATCGATTTACTGAAACATAAAAGGAGCAATGCAGGAAGGTGTTACGAATTTAAGGGGCAGCAAAGTGTGTTGTTCACTTGTTCTGCAAGATACCTTCGTTTTTTTTTTTTTACCTTGAGTTTTAATGAGTATTTCTAAAATATTTATTATTTAAGGTGATGATTTACTTAATTGAGGGCGTTTTGCCTGAAAGTTATTTTGCCGACAACCTGCGTGGTTTGTCAGTGGACATGGCCGTATTTCGAGATCTTTTACGTCTTCGTTTACCTGTTTTATCTCGTCATTTAGACTCCCTACAGTGTGATCCTAGTGTATCTGGTAAATTATAAATGAGTTTAGTGACGGATCCGAATTGAATTATTGTGTTTTTGTTGTGCAGGTGCTAGTTACGAACCACCACTGACAAATGTATTTACGATGCAGTGGTTTTTGACACTATTTTCGAACTGCCTTCCCAAATCCACGGTCCTACGTGTATGGGATCTTATATTTTTAGAGGGAAACGAAGTGCTTTTAAGAACTGCTTTAGCCATTTGGGACGGATTATCCGAGTATGATTTATTACAATACCGGTATTAAAAAAAAAAAATATTAAAAATTTATTTTAATTTCATTTTAAAGTCGCATTATGGCTGTGGACAGTGCTGACGAATTTTACAGTATTATGCACGTGCTTACACGAGAGATGCTTGAGTTTGGATTAATGGATGCCAATTATTTAATCAAAGTAAAATTTAAAAAAATTAATACATTTTTTAATTTAATTTTTTTTTTTTTTTTTTTTAATTTTGCAGACAGTTTGTTGTATGGCTCCTTTCCCCTTCCCACAATTAGCAGAACTGCGTGATAAATACACATACAACATCACACCATTTTCAGCAGCTCTAGGTCTTGCCAAGAAAGCGGGATTTCATTTATTTCACAGCGACGACGAGGAAGAAGCGGACGATCACCAGATGGCGGTTGCTGCATGGTGTTTCTCTTCCATTCATCCGCAACAAATGAGTGCCATCAAAGCCAGGAGCAGTATCAGTGGACCAGCGTCGAATGAACCTACAAACATGCATGCCTTAGGTCCTGGAGCGTATGGACCCAGTTCGGCAGTGTATCCGACGCCTTCCCATTCAGCTGGAGACACTGATCGACTCTCGCTCGACATTTCAGCTCTCAAAAAACAGTACGCCAAACTCAGAGAACGACAAAAACAAGCTCATATTATTTTAACCGGTAAATTTTATTCAAATTGTCATAATTCACAACGAAATTAGACAAATTGTATACAATTTTTTGTTTCCAGCTGCTCGAAACTCACAACCACATCCTGCTCGCACAACATCCATCGCTGTCAATCATTTATTAGTTGGCAAAATGCCATTAATAAGTAAAAGAAGAGATATACAAAAAGGAACGATTCGTTTGGTGATGCAAAACAAACCGGCCGTTGACCGCAAGCCGAAGCCAAAAGTCCCGAAACCGAAACCGAAACCGAAAACAATTTCTCCACCGGAATCGGGTGAAACGTTATGCTGGACCGAAGCTAAACAAGACCGGCGTTTATCTCTACAAAATATCGATCTCATTCGATTAAGCAGCTCGAGTAAAGGTAGATTCTCTCATTATATGACTTTATAAAAGTGTGTCATTTTGTTTTTTCTTCTTCAGAAAACGACGACAACAGCAGCACGTCAACGGAACTCTGCGACGACGACCAAGGAACATTGAGTGATTTCGAGTCTGACAAATCGGAAAAAGTCATTTCGACCGGTCAAGATGACCCAGTTGTCGACACACAACGAGAAAGTCCTGCAGCTAGTGAAGAAATTACCGAAAGTACGGCGGAAATTGAAATTTCTGAAGCCGAAACTGAATCTGTAGTGGAATGCACGCTTAAACAAGATGACGAAGAGCACATTATAGTTGAATCTACTGTTAATTCAGAAGATGATCCAGTTGAAACAACCACATTGAAACTAGCACCATTATGTTTGGATGTACCCCCGACCTCGATGAGTTTAGAGTCTCCGAGTTCGGGCAAAACGAGCGGGCCCGATTCGGTCACACCGATGTCGCCCATTTCGCTGAACTCCGAAGACGGTTTCAAGTGCAATTGGCAAGATGAGAAGGAAGAAGTCGATGAGTGGGACCAGGAATTGAGATCGATCGAGGCGGAGAACCGCGCCAAAGGGATCACCCGTGCGGGATCGGATGGTCACTTGATCGAGTTACAAAGTGACGAAAAGGATTTTAGTACGAGTAGTGAGTGGAAATCACATCTGAGTGAAAATGGCTTCTGGAATGAGGAGAAAGATGATGCTGTTTTCGACCAGGACACGTTCGATTTGAGTTTACGAGCGTTTGAGAGACTGAAACAAGATTCGTTCGAAGTCGAGAGTGAAACAGTTGATGCAGCTACTGGTCAGAGCAGTTCTTCCGTGGAAAATGCTTGTGAGTCTGTTGAATCGGCGCAAAATCATTTCGATTTTTCGGATGTTTCATCAAATTCACGCAAAAATTCGACGAAATCATCTTTTTCCAATGAGAGTCAGTCGAAAGGGAAGAATGGTGGTGTGGTGAAAGCGTCGTTTCATGAACCTTCTAGTCCAATTACGTTCAATCCTTTTCCCACGTCTAAATTGTCTCCTTCTAAGATTCCGGGTCAGGTAGGGAATGCCGTGAAGATGTGGGAGAATTCCCATAGTAGGAGCAGCTCTACTCATTCCAAGTCATCGCCAACGAAGAAGAATTTTTTTTGGTAATAAAATATAACAGAAATTGTTGAGTTTTGCTCAATTAAAATATTTTTTGTATAAATGTTGAATGAAATGTAATGTTAGAAATGTAAAATGACGAGTTTGTATAATAAAATCGGAAATGAGAGGTGGATTTTCTGTATTTTTTTTAAATTTTTTTAAACAACACAAAACTGGCATTTGGTGAAGATAAAAAGATTATCTTAGTTTTAGAACAAAAAAAAAAACAAACAGAACTCTACTGTAGAAAGTTGTTTATTCATGATCAAAATGTCAACATGAAGTGAAACTTGATTCTACTTTAGCGTACCTCTTAAAAAACTCTGATTTTGACAAAATTTAGAATCTTGCAGAAACTAGGTCAGTTAAACGAGAAATGACGCTGGTGCAGTCAGAAATGATGCATCTCTTACGGTTTCCAAGATATTAGCCTAAATTTAGTTTTTAGACCTAGAAATGCAGTTTTTAGATTAAAATTACAGTTTTTAGGTTTAAAAATGAAGTTTTTTCAGAAATATTATTTTGCCTTTTTATTACAGTTTGTAATGAATTACAGTTTGACAATCTTTTTTATTCTTTTTCTAAAATAACCGATTATTTTATGGAATTTTGTTAAGCAATTTTTTCAACAGGTAGATTTCCACTGTAAACAAAAAAAAACCACTCGTTCTAAACGAATCATCGATAATTTCAATTTATCACTCAATAAACCACTCATATGTTTCGGTTTCAATTGAATCGATAATCCGCTTCCGCCTTGAAACTTAACTTACACTCCAACGTTTCATCCTTTTCAAACGTTGCCACAATAACGCTACTAATTTGAAAAACAGCTTTTCGTGATTCCTTTACATAAATTTTAGCATCCTGCGTGAATAAATGCTTTAAAAATAAAAAAGATACTTTTGATTCATTCATTTACATCGTCTGTCGAGTTAATGTTATTCCACACGTAGGAAATTACTTGCAATATTATTGGTATGATAATTTTTACATGTTCACGAAAATTGGCACCAATTTCTTGCGCTATGTCAGCAATTGCGAGTAAAATTTTTGGTTGAAGAGTCTCTTTATAATATTCGCAACCAGTCTAAATTTCAAAGAAATTTCGATATTATTATTATTATTGGTTGGTTGCTTGCTAAAAATTAAATTGTATAGTTTACAGTCAATAAATACAATATTTCGTCACTAAATGGCGAAAACAAATCTCCAAGAGCACGACAAACAACACTGGTTGTTTCCAGAACAGCTTCATAAACCTTAAATTTGATAGTTAAGGAAAATGGCTTTTTAAAACTTATTTTTATGATATTATTTCTTACCAGGTTTTGGTTTTGATAATGCAATTCACTTAGAATAATATAATTGACATCATCCATGTATTTGACAAATTTTTCTTTGAATTCTGTAAATTTTTGTTACATTAAATATCATTTTTGTTATTAATCTGCAGCCAAATTACTCCAAAACAAATCAAAAATTAAAATTAGGGTATTAAATATGCACTAGTATAAAAAATAGTTATATTCACTATAAAGCTTCGGAATTTTTAATTTGGAATTATTCTGCTGCAATTTAATAAATCTAACATATATACCACTAGCTATAATTGAAATAATTTCAAGAATTTCAATCCTTGCGTTACTGCTGGTATTTTTGTTAAAAATGAAGCAACAAATTGCTATTATTTTATCTGCTCTTGCCTTCGAGTCTTCGGGTTTTAGTATTGTAAAAAAAGACTGAAAAAAAATATCTTAAATTACTAATAAAAACTCTTAATCACACTGACATACCCTTAAACTAGTTAGAACGTGAGTGTTTATATCTTGCTCTTCAACGCCATCTTTTTTTATTTCGATTTGAAAATTTTCAATACATTGCAAAGCTTCGTCTATCACGCTTCTCACAACCAAGTAATGATCCTAAAAACAAAACAAAAAAAATATATAGTTAAACAAATATAATAATTATAATAATTATAATGTCTTAATGACTCGAATGCTGTGTTCCAAAATGATTTCCAACGTACAACAGATATAACTTCGAACTTCATTCTCAATCCATCTGAAAAAGAAAAAATAAAAATAAAAAAATATAATACAATTTTTATATATGTTTATATATTTGTTTTTAACTGTTTTAGTAGCATTTTCTGTAACAACTTGTCTACAATTAACTCCAGATACAATGTCAAGCAATTTCTTTTGATTACTGTTTCGCCCGTTTCAATAGTACAGAACTGAGTGTTGGCATTGTAAGACCAACTTTGAAGTGCTTCGCAACCAATAAATGCAGTTTCCATTTCTTCATCTAAAACATTAATGAGCAAAAACAGCACATTTTTCAATTGTGGTTCAACATAAACAATTTCAGCAATGACTCCTTGTCCTTCGCACATGCTCCTAATTGCAGCTGCAGTGCAACGTTTCACTCGCACATTACTATCACATACAAATCTTGGCAAGTGAGGCAGAACTAAATTAATTATTTCTTTTAATTTCTTCAAATTAGGGCCTTTAAGAACACACCCTAAACGCAAATTATAAACATTTTTTTCCCAAGAAAATCTCATATAACTTACCAAACACTTTCATTGCTGCCACACAATACTTCCAGTCTTCACTTTTAATATTTTGCCTAATAAAATTGTAAACACAATCGAGAATTTCTTCGCCACAGTAATAAGTTATCAATAGCAAACAATGACAAGCTGCCCATATTGCGCGATTACAGCTACTGATCTCATTACTATCTGCATTCAATTCCGGCTGTATAACAATCGCTTGGAATAACATCTCAACCAAATCGACAGCAGAGTTCTTAACGATGTCCGAACACATGACATTTGGAAAATGATTCGTTCTCATCTTGTCCCCTGAACCGAAACCAACAATCGACGTCTTTTGGAACTCAGTACCGGAATCTATTGTTTTAGCTTTCTCGAAATCCTTCTCTTGTTTACAAAGAGAAATCCAAATTTCAATACTTTTCCTCCGTATTTCGCTGTCTATGTTGTTGACGGTTCTTAATAGTGCCTAGATAAACAATAATTAATAATTTCAATGTAAAAATCAATAGAAAATGTCAATATTTAACTAACATTTAGTAAATCTTTATCTATGCACGACGCTACAAACTCGTAGTAAGTTGACACAACAATTTCGAGGCACTCGAGACTCGTTATTGGGCCACTAAGGACTTCTGGATCGGTTTTGCTCGATTTTATCAACATGCCAAGTGCGCGCATCAAAAGATATATGTCGTCCTTATTGTCAAACAGCAAACGCAACGCTCTGATTGATTTTTTTAGTGTGTTTGCAGCTACTTCGTTTAATTTAGCACTGAAAATAATTATACATTTGTGCTTTTATGGTATGAAAATTTGGAATTTTTACCTTTTTTGTCTTACTGCGTGGCAAACAGCTCGAAAAAGTTTACTGAGTTGGTTACCAAACACTTCCGGTGGCTGAAATTAATTTAAGATTTTAATTTTTGTATTTTGGAAATTACATCTAGATCTATTTCGAGGTCATTTATTGAATTGATGTAATTTCGTGTGTTAGCTACTCCTGGGTTTGCCTGCACAACACAAGTATCAATTTTTTGATATTTTCAAAATTTCTTAGAGAGATTCGGATCATAAAACATCCTAAACAGTAAATTTCAATTTCACACTTAACAATGGTCTACTTACAATTTTTTGTATTAAAAAACCAATAGTGACCAACGCAGTCAGTTTCGTCGATTCCGTCGAGTATCTGCTGTTAACATTATCAACGAGTATAGTTATTAATTCGGGCCAAAATCCACAAGGTAATTCCACATGTGCAATGCAAATCGTGCATAAGATTGCTGCAGGATGCGGACAAAGAGAATCCTGAACTAGACTAGCATTAGTGGAATAGTTTATCAAACAAAGTGACCCAAGGACCTAAAATTCCAAATATTTTAATTTTAATTTTAATTTTTGTTAATATAATTAGTATTATTCTAGTATTATTCTTACATTTTTTTTAATGTGATCTCGAACAGACTTTTTAAAGGCCAACCATCGCTCTTGACACGCTTTTTTGATGCGTGGATTGGTGGACGTTAGAGCATTCGCTAACTGGAATCCAGCAACACTTGACTGGCTGCTTGCTAATTTGTTATGTACGCTTTCGTACATCGCATCGGATAGTTTCATTAAAACTTTTTCCTGCAAATCATATAACTTGGTCATCTATTTGTAATTTTTTATATCATCAATTACCATCAGCCTCATATTCTCTGACGCTTCTTGTAATACAATTTTTGCATTTCCTGATTCGGACAATTCTAAATTGGAAAATGCATTGAATATTAAAATTAATTCTATTGTGTACGGTATTTTAGTTCGTACCAGGTGAAGTAATTTTTTCTAGGACTTTCATTACATTCATTATGAACGATTTTTTTTAGTTTATTTTTTATTACTAATTGTATTAGTATAAAAAATAAATAAAACAGAAAAGAAATAAACAAATTCACTACGATATAAACAAATATATGTGTGTATACTCTAAAAATTAAATTCTGATTTAGACCCAGAATTATGGTTGGTTTGGCTGACTTATTGTGAGTTTATATGAGATTATCATTGTTAGTTTCAAACGTTTGAGTTGTAAATATTTCCGCCAGATGGCGATGAACGGAAGACATATTGGATTGGATGCAGAGAAATCGCATGGTTACCATTACCGCTGTTATTGTCTTCATGCTGCTTATCCATCCTACTGGCAAATAATAACGATTCAACAGACATGGTAACGATTTTAACGCTGCCGTCGGCAGCCGAAGAGGATGAAACAGAAGTTTACGCCAAGTTATCGGGTAGAAATTCGAAATTTAAAGCCGAAACGTTTTATTTATTTTATTTTATTTCATAATTTCAGCGCCGGTTATTGCGAGTGTGGAGCCCGTAGGAAAATGGTTTGCTTTACATCATTCTCGTAAATTGCGACACAATTCATCGACAGATAATTCGGAATTGAGCGAAGACAATGGGGAAGAATCAAGCGATGTAGAAATTGAACACGACATCGATTACCTGAGAAGTCTCGATCCCAAGGATTGGAAAGTAAATTAAAAAATAAAATATTTTAATTATGAAATATATATTAAATAATTCTATTATAGAATCAAGACCATTACGCGGTTTTAGGACTTAGATTTTTAAGAAATAAAGCGAGCGATGACGTGATTAAAAAAGCTTGTTAATTTTTTTTTTTTTTTTTTTTTTTTTTGTAATTTGTCGTTTAATTTGAAATTGTTAATTTTCAGATAGGAAAATTGTACTAAGGCACCACCCTGATAAACGAAGAAATGCAGGGGAAAATGTATTAGATACTGATGACGATTATTTTTCGTGTATTACAAAAGGTAGCTAATTTGAAGTTTGAGGTTTTTTTTATGTTTGATTTTTTTAATTTTTTTTTTTTGTTTTTAGCATTTGAAACATTAGGTAATGTTGCTAAAAGAAGAGCATTTGATAGTATTGATCCTGAATTTGATAATGCTATACCGTCATCGAATAACATAACGAAAGAATCGTTTTTTGAGCTATTTACGGATGTTTTTGATCAAAATTCGAGGTTAAAATTTCTTAGTACATATTTGATTATTTTTTTAATCAAATTGTATTTGTAGATGGTCACTTAAGCAACCCGTTCCCAAATTAGGAGATATGTCAACAGATATGAATGACGTTGATTCGTTTTATTCATTTTGGTATAATTTCGATTCCTGGCGTGAATTTTCATATTTAGATGAGGAAGAAAAGGAGAAAGGAGAAAAGTATTATTGATTGTTATATTATATTTATAAAGGTGTTAATTAACTGAAATTTAATTTTAATTACAAAATAGTCGTGAAGAGCGTCGTTGGATTGAAAAACAAAACAAATCTGCGAGATTGAAACGTAAAAAGGAGGAAATGACTCGAATCAGACAATTAGTCGGTAATTAATTTAAAATTTCACGTACAAATTCCAGATAAAAATTATTAAATATAATTTGTAGATAATGCTTATAATTCTGATCCGCGAATCCAAAAATTCAAAGATGACGAAAAACAGAAGAAATTGGCTTATAAAAAGGCCCGACAAGATGCTGTCAAAGCAAAAGCAGCTGAAGAAGAAAAGGTTTTGACAAAAAATTTGAATAAAGTGACATATTTATTAATATTTTTAATTTAGATCCGTTTAGAAGCGCTCGAAGCTGAAAGAAAAATAAAACAAAAGGAGGAAGAAGAAGCTCGAGCTCAGGTATTATTTCTCTTTTAACAACTTAAAACATCAATTATTTAGTTTATTTTAACATTTTCAGCTTGAAGCCAATCGTAAAGCAAAAGATATAGTTAAAAAAGCTTTGAAAAAGGAACGAAAAGCGCTTCGAACTTTGTGCAAAGAGAAGAAGTATTACATGAAGAACGATTCTGAACTCGTCAAACACATGGCGGAATTAGATAAACTCTGTGAATTATTATCATTAGAAAGGTAATTGCATAAAATCGATTATTTTATTGATTTTTTTATTACATTTAATTTTGTTTCTAGCCTCGAAAGTATGAATAAACAATTGGTTAATTGCGATGACGCAACTGGACGAATGCATTTTCTCAAACGGGTAACTTTAAAAACGAAATTTGGCGCTAAATTAAATATTTTAAATTATATGTTTTTCTAAAGATTGCAGATTTAAATAAGGAATTAGATAAGGAAAAAGAACAGCTGTTTGCAACGACTCAGAAAACGAGCTGCAATAACACAACAACGTCGCAGAAGAATCAATGGCCACACGACGACATGCAACTACTCATTAAAGCTGTCAATTTATTCCCGGCAGGGACGAATGAAAGGTCAATTTTAAAAATATTCAAATACTGTATTCAAATAAGTTAATATTTTTTTAAAATTTTTTTTCAGATGGGAGGTTGTGGCTGGTTATATAAATCAACATTCCGTTACTGGTATTACGCGAAATGCGAAAGAAGTTCTGGTTAAGGCGAAGGAACTGAAGAAATTAGGTTTATTATATAAAATTTTAATTTTTTGATTTATTTGTTTAATATTTTTGTTAATTTTAGATTCGACGTTGAAGGATGAGGTTAATAAGCAAGCGTATAATAAATTTGAAAAGAAATTGCAAAAGCCAGTAGTGGCGGTTAAAGAGGAATCGGCAATATCAGAGCGGTTTGATTGTCCGGCTGAACAACATGGGCTTAATTTGGCTCCGTGGACACCTGAAGAGCAGCGGCTGTTGGAACAAGCGTTGAAAACTTATCCGAGTTCAACTGTTGATCGGTGGGATAGAATTGCCGAGAGTCTTCCGGGTAGAAGTAAAAAGGACTGCATGAAGCGATATAAAGTAATTATAATGCTGGTTTAATGTGGAGGAAATGTTTGTTAATTAATTTTTTATTTCTTTATTTAGGATTTAGTGGAAATGGTTCGTGCCAAAAAGGCTGTTCAACAGAATGCTGTTAAGACTAAGCAGTGATGTTAAATAATTGTAATTTTGAAATTAAAATTAATCAATTCTGGAATAAAAACACTGTTATCTATTTTAAATACAATACATTTTTTATATTTTATGTTTATGTTTATGTAAAGTTTTGAGATGATGTCGTACCACTCATTTGTTACATCATTTTCAGTTTTAACAACCAATTTTTTTTATTTCTTTATTTACAAGTTTTAAAAATATATTCCAGCGTATTTTACTCACCTTTTTGAAAAAAGAAAAAAAAATTTGAGAATTAATTTTTTAACTCGCAATTACCTAATCAGGTGGCGCTAGTTGTTAATTAAACATAGATTCAAAACGAAACTTACATCAACAGGGCTAGATTTTCTTTTTTTATTTGCCGAAATTCCAAGGAACAGTAAAGTATATCTTTATATTACAATAACGTGGAATACTAAGGTGAACGAATTTAAAACTTCCAGACGAATCTGAAATTATTCGCAGATATTAGTTTTATGTATGAAATAGCATTAACGTGCTGGGACTTTAAAATTTGGCCGTCACATGCCTGTGACTGTACCAAGTGCATTGCCATCTAACGGTACCATCAAGCGCATCTAGTTCCTTTTTGTTGTTTATTATTTTCTTTATTATTTTAGTTAAGAAATAATAACAAATGTTTCCCTCATTTCAAAGAAAGTGTTCAATTAATAATTGTGCATTTTATTTTGAACTTTTGTTTGTTTTAGTCAGCTTGGGTAGTAAGCCTTAATGGCGTCTAATGGCGGCAAATTTAAAAATGTATTTATACCAGAAGTGTTTACTAATGGGTGCACATTTGAAGTTTTCGACTGACTGTTTTGTTTATAAACAAATTTCAAAAAATTATATTCATATTTTTTTACAGAATAACAATGGACCAAAACCAACAACAACACTCAGCTACGGCCACTTTGAATATGACTCTTATGCACAATGAGTCGCTATTTACTGACGTCACCATAATTTGCGGATCACTCGTGTTTCCAGCGCACAGAATCATCTTAGCAGCACACAGCCCATATTTGAAAGCCATGTTCACCCACGACATGAAAGAAGGCGAATACACTGAACTGGAAATAAAAGCGCCATTGGATCCGACTGCCACGAAAAAAATATTACAGTACATGTACACCGGACAAATCGATCTGGACGAAAACGTAGAACTAATTCTCGAGTCCGCAGATTACATGCAAGTAAATCACGTGATGGACCTGTGCTCCAAAAATCTCCTCGATTCAGTTTCGCCGCAAAAATTCCTGCAAGTGTGGCACACATTTAAAAAATTCAACCGATTTCAAGATAGTTCATCTTTAGTCAGATATTTATCCGAACGATTTTACAAACTTCAAACTTCGGAAGAATATTTTGAATTGCCGCTTGAATTTTTAAATGAATTAATTCAATGTTTCCTTTTCCCACTTTCGGACGATGAAACTGTCGAGGCGCTTTTGAATTGGGCCAAATACAATCCGGATTTACGAATTTCGCAACTAAATGTCTTATTAAGCGACTTTCGCAGGATTCATTACTCGAATTTATCTCCCGCCTTCGTCATCAAGTTTTTTGAAGATCCACACTGTTGGCAAGTGCCGCAACTAAGACAAATCATCCAATCCGCTGTGATTGAAAAATGGTGGAAGAGAAGCGAGTGTACCAGCTTAATAAATATTCGGGAGGAAATAATTAGTTGCGAGGTTTTCAATCACGAAGATGAAGAATGGATTGAAAAAATCGACGTAATCAAACCAAAGGAGATCACTTGCGATGACGTCATTCACGTATTTGCTCACGTCAACAACATCTATTTCTTTACTGCAGCCAAAGTGCATTGTTTAAACGTTGAAACTAAAACCTGGACGAATTTTCGCGCTATTTCGTCCGATATTTCGGAGCCACATCATGTTCGCGCAGTTATCTGCGACGGCTATCTCTATCTTCTTGATCCGCACTCTTATCGACGTTTAAAACTTGATTCTAATAATGAGAATTGGCAGGAAATATCCTCTTTTATAACCGAATATGATCAACCGAACAGTTTTCTGGCGGTTGTGTTTGATGGGACTATTTATATCATTAATAAAACATTAAAAAACTCGAAGACTTTATGCATGTATTCGTACGATGCAAAGAACAATTTGTGGTTTCCGCACTTTGTTGAAGTGAATGGCACGTCGTCGTTTGTGCATTTGTGCGTTGCAACATCTGAATGTATTTATTTGATGAATGGATCGAATAAAACGATTTATATTCTTTCGAGGAGAAATGATAAGTGGGTCGTGTCGTTAACGAGACTCGATGCAGTTTATGATTTTGGTTTTTTTAAGAGTTTGTTCTATAATTTGAAAGATAATAGTTTTCATTTGTGTGCTGCTAATGGGGAGATGAGTGTGTGTAAGAAGTCCAGTTCTGATTTGCCGTCGATTATCGATACCGCTAATGGGTTTTATAAAATTGGGGTTTATTCACGAGTTAATAGTTATAGTAGCGAAATGTTAGAGAAGGACATTTATTATGTTGTCAGTTTGAATTTGTGCTTGTAATACTGCGTTATTATTATTTTTGCTTATGTTTTCTTATTTTGTATATGAATTTCTCCTTATAGTCTAATTAAAATTGATGAAAAATAAAAATATGTTAATTATTTAACTAATATGAATATTCCGCCACATTAATGACGTCATCTATCGCCCTCTATTGATACATCTGTGTACTTGATCACATGGTGCCACTAACAGAGATGCGAAGCAAGCTCTATTTGTGAAAATATAATGTCGGATCTTGGAGACCGCGGCAGACGTCGAAAAAAACGAGGAATTAAAATTAAGGTACTGATACTGATACCGGTATTTGTGTGGAATCGCTGCGAAATGATTTTTTGAAAATAATGTTTACAGGAATCCGAAAGCCCAGTTTCAATGCCTCGACCAATAATTTTAGTGAAACCCCCAACTGAAAGGGTAATTTTTGGTTTTTTTTTTTTTGTCATACATTTTTTAACTACACAAATAAAAATAATTTATTTTTGGATTTAGTCAGCTTCTGTCTCGAGCGATACGAGTTCTCGAACAGCGAGTAAAACGGTCTCGGATCCAGTGCCAACAGTTCTGCTTCGTTCCAGAGAAGAGAGCGGAACTCCACCGCACATGACTCAATCCAGTTCAGCAATTACTGCAACGTCTTCAGCGACAACGACTACGACGATTTTGGTAACAATACAGACCCAAAAGTCGAACTAAAAAAGACTTAAGTTTTTTTCTCGGGTTTGTCATAGCAAAAATCAACTGTTGCAATCTCATCGGCCGGCAACACACCTACGAGCGAAGTAGGACCTTCGTTAGAAAACCGCCTGGCGCCTTTGCCCGAGATGAAGAGCCCAGTTAAATTAATCGATGACAATTTACTGTGGTGTGATAATGCCGTTGAGGTATAAAAAGGCTTCTTTTTTTTTAAATTGATTTTTTTAGTATAAAATTTTGATTTTTGAATAGTTTTTACAAGATCAGACTGATTATTTCGTCATCGGCGTGATAGGGTTTCAAGGAGTTGGAAAATCGACGTTGTTGTCATATCTAGCGGGAAATAAACCGGAGGAATCACCCAAGTAGCGAATATAAAAATTTGATTATTTGAAGGAAAAAAAAAATCACTTGATTTTTTTTATTTTTTGCAGATCATATATTTTTAAAGCACAAACTAGAGAACTGAGAGAATTAGGTGAACATGGGACCAATGGAATTGATATTTTTATTACACCGGAAAGAGTGATCATTTTAGATGTCCAGGTAAGGAGGTTGATAATTTAATTTTTAAAAAATGAAATGAATTGAAATAAGAACATTGTAGCCTGTTTTGAGTGCTTCCGTAATGGACCACATGATGCAATATGAAAAGAAATATTCAACCGAATATCCATCAGTTGAAAGCGCTCTAGAAATTCAGTCTTTACAAATAACCTCGTTTTTAATGGCCGTTTGCCATACCATTTTGTTAGTTCAAGATTGGTTTTGTGATGCCACTCTTCTAAGGTAAAATTAATTCTTTTAATATTGTGTTTTTTTAATTCTTTAAATTTTTATTTTTGTTCCAGATTTATCCATACTGCTGAAATGTTGAAACCATCGACACCGGCCGCTGCTCACGATCCCGCTCTTGGTTTGGAAGACCAAATTGAATATTATCCGCATTTAGGTTCGGTGATATTAATTTCAATGGCTCGTGTAACAAATTCATAATTGAAAATTTGATTTTTTTTTTTTTAGTTTTTGTTCACACTCGTTGTAGCCGCGAGCAGTTTACAGATTCCTGGGCCAAGAGCGTCCAAGACATGTATGCATCGGTTTTTGCTACGTCGAAACTAAAATTCAGAGGTTATTAGTTTGCCAATGTGTTTTTTTTCTTATATTTATTTATTTTGCTAATAAATTTTTAGGTCCCATTGGTCAAAAGTGTGTCAATACGAGTCCATCGACAGCTCTGAAGAAATCGGGTGTTAATGTATTTTTGATTCCTGATAAATATGCGATCGATGTTGCAAATCAAGGTTGATATTTTTTGGTCTAATTTTTGCAATGAATGAAATAAATATTATTTTGTTAGATTTGAATGGGACCATCCCAACTTACCAAGGTCATCCGGGGTATGGAGCTTTGGTAAATAATTTCTGTAATCAAGTAACCTTGCTACCACGGTCCCCAATTGCAAGAACTAACCAATCAGAAAAGAATTGGTGAGTACAATAATACAATATATCAGTTTTTATTAATTTCCAACAATTAACGACAAATTTGGAAATTTTCAGGTTTCATTATGCTGCCAGGACATGGGAACTAGTAAAAAAATCAAATTTTTTTATGGAATATAGTCGTTTGTTACCTTAATGGAAATTCCTTTTTGGGACAAAATCGCAGTCTACGACTTAAATCGGTGAAATAAGAAATTTCACGACTCGAGAAACGATTGATAATGATTATTTATCAATGCTCTCTATTAAAAAACACTGAAATAGAGAAATCTAGACCTGTAAAAACTTTAAAGGCATTCCTCTGGCACCAAAAGCTTTCAGGATGTGATATCACTTCAAAATTCGTATAATTTACATTTCTTATTATGATAGATACAAAACTTAAAATGTTTAGATATATATAATAGTATAACGAACTATGAAAGTAACTTAGGAGTATTAAGGTTCCAGTTAATCGGTTGCCGACCATCCTTGACTAGTAATTCATTGGTCTGAGAAAAATGTTTGCAACCGAAAAACCCTCTGTGAGACGAGAGTGGCGATGGATGAGGGCACTTTAACACATGATGTTTTTTCTAATAAAAGAAACAAGAGTTAATCTCTACGGTTTTGCTGTGCTTTCATTTTTGTACCTTATTAACAAAACTCGCTTTCTTTTGCGCGTATGAACCCCACAGCAAAAATACTACATTGGTCAAATTATCATTGATCCATTTAATAACGGCATCTGTCAATATCTCCCATCCTTGGTCCTTGTGCGAATTTGCATTATGCGCTCTCACAGTAAGGCACGCGTTTAAAAGCAAAACACCTGTATAAAAAACAAATCAAATTTTAATAATTTCTGCTCCTGATATACCAAAATGTGATCATACCTTGTTTTGCCCATTCGGTTAAATTTCCATTGGTTGGAATTTCAAAGTCGACTAAATCTGTCTTCAATTCTTTAAAAATGTTGACTAGGCTAAAAGTAATTTTAAAAATACTACAACAATGTTTCAACAATCAAAATCAATAGTTGTCAGTTACCTCGGTGGAAAAGGGACGCCTTCTTGAACACTGAAACAAAGTCCTAAAATAAAAGATAAAAATTGAATGCTATTTTCACTTAATTTTAATTTTTTGTTAACTTATACCATGTGCTTGTCCTGGATTATGATATGGATCTTGACCAATCATTACCACCTTAATCTGCGAGAGAAAAAAATATGAAACAACATACAATATACAACAATAATAAAAAAAAACGTGGAATATCAACCTGTTTAATATCGCATAATGTTGTCCACGTAAAAACTGCGTCTTCTGATGGATAAATTGTATATTTTTTACGCTCGTTTTTCATAAATTCACTCAACTGAAATTTTATATGATCAACATTTATCAAATAAAGTAGCAACTAGTTAATACTTTGAGAAAATAAGGTTTCGAAAATTCCGGTTCCAATGCTTTGAACCACGATGTACCAATATTATTCGCAAGCGCTGTGGTTTTTTTCGCTTGAAGTTTAATTTTAGCGCGGGTTCTATTTTCCTCAATTCTGTCTGACAATTCTTGCGATAAAACATCATTTTCGGTCGGTACTTCAATCGGATCTGGAGTTAGTTTTGGTTTCTTAGTATCAGTCTGCGGGAAAAAAAAAGTTTTTGTACCGTAAATGAAATTTGAGGTCGAATGAATAAAATGTTCCTTCGCATTATTACCTCCTCTTTGTTTAGTGTCTCATCGCTCAAATTTCTTTTAACACCAGCGCGAATAAAAAACTCTGAAATTTTTCCCTGACCAACCATCTTGAATACAGATATATGAGATAACCTATATTGCATAGTTAGGCGCCAAAATACGGATGACATCACGATGACATCACTACAATTTGATTGGCGAATTGACTTAACGAAGCTTACAGAAATACTTCATACTCCAGATCCAGACATCACATAGGATTATTTACTTACAAATTAATTGACAGTTGTATGTAAACAATTGTAAGCACAGTTTATAGTTTTCCATTTATTTATACTACTAACTAATGTTTCAACAGTTTATTAAAATTTGCAGATGCGCCATTATCTTTTGTACTTATTCACATTCGGCTGTTTCGTGACATGGAGTAAAGGTTTTCATCGTAGTTTTCCTTACGATTCTGGTTGCTGCAGACCTGTCAGCTGCCCTAATGAACATGAAAATACTTGCTCAAAGCTGTTAGAATGTCCACCTGGTCATTATGTTCGAAAGTGCCCTGGATGTTGTGATTTTTGTGAAAAATTTTTAAGTATAATAGCATGACATTTGTGATACACTATGCATGTGATTTTTAATGTTTGATTGTTTTTATTTCTTAGAAAACGGTGACAAATGCTGGCAACCAATGGAATTGGCATTTTGTAGATATGGAAAGTGTGAACCCACGTTAATATGCAGTACGAATAGATCGTGTTTACCACCTGAATTTGGACAAGATTGGGGTCGAAGCGACGAATTTCAACCATATGTGGCGTAAAGTAATGACGCAGAGTCGCGAGTTCTTTCAAATAAATGTAAACAGGTGTTGTCATTTTGTTTTTTGATAATAAATTATAGATTATTTACTGGAGGAGAGGAGTTTTTAAATTGTACTGAAGTCTGTACGTATATCTCTGTAGTCCATCTCGGATTGGCTGGGACCTTTTAACTTAAACACACGATCTCATCAGCCAATGGTTGTCTGTATATGGCAACACCGAAGGACAACTGTGCTGATGTAAATGGTAATCAAGTTTTAATTAATTAAGAGAAAACATAAATGACATTTTCATGCAATAAATTTTGAGATTTATTTTTATTTTTAGTTGTATTTTCTTTGAAAAAAATATCATGATTTTCATCATTTTTTCATTCATTTTATTCAACCACCTCTTTATACAAAAAAAGCATCATTAGCTGTATAGTTGATCTATGAAGTATCGGCTTCAGAAATCTTCTGATTGTGAACTGTCGCTAGATTCACCGAGACCAGTATTGACTTAAAAACAAATAACAGGTATTCAATTTGGGCACAAAAGCCATCAAGCGATCCCGTGCTCCGTGTTCTCGCCCTTGAAGAGGGAGAAGTTGGGTTCGACACTCTTCTCGAACAGGAGAGAAACCCATGGCTATCTCTTATTATCCATAACTTTTTATTTGCAGCTCGAATTGAAAGATAACAGAATGAAATAAACGCGTATCTCATTATATTCTCATTATTTCGGAACGTCACAAGTCCCTTTTAGGTCCGTTACCGTGCTACCATAATAACAGACATGCGCAGGCGCTAAAACTCTTAATTTGTTCATATCAGATTTTGTCGCAAAAAAAAAAAATGTTTTATTATTTTATTTTTTCAACTGAGGCCACATAGCGTGCGAAGAGGAGGTTGTTAAAAGTCACAACACTAGTGTTTGGTATTTTTTATTACCAAATGAACAGACATAAAAATGACAGACATAAGAATAAACAGTTATACACCATAAAAACAGAAACACAAGCCCTGTCACTGGTGATGTCCGCACGCATCTGGGGATTCTCTCAATTGGTTGAGGGGTTTTCCCTCGATTTCCATCGGATCAGGTTGCGCCTCGTCCTTGACGGCATCGGCCTCTTCCACGGCCAGTACCTGGTCGTCCCTGTCGGGCACTGGCGCAAGCGACTCGGGATGTAAAACGGCTCCATTCGACGTGGCATGCCCTCCCATTATACGTTTGCAGTCGTTGCACGTTACCCAACGTTTTTTGGGCGATGGCGAACAGTTAGTTGCCACCATGTCCCGGATTTCTGGCCGCCATGCGAACCCTCGTGGCACGAAGCCAAACCCCCGGCAGTTCAAGCATGCGATCGCATACGGCCCGCCGCCGGAAGTAGCGGTCAACAAACCAGACATGACACAGAGTGGACATGTCTGAAAGACGGCCGTATCGAAATAAATTGGGGAGTGGGGGATCCCACGCTCTATATCGGCGGCGCATTCTCTTCTCCGTTTTTCTAACTTGGCCTGTCGCCTGACGAAGTCCCGCTGTACGGCAGCGAACGAGTGGGGCTTAAACGGCCTGGACCCGGGTGGCGCCACAGCTGCTGCTACCCACATCTTGGGAGAAGGGGAATCCACGATGTCCGATGAAAGGTGATTTTGTGCCCACTTGAATTTTTCTGGCTGGCCTTGTTTCGGGGATCTGTCTCCGCCACCTTGGGTCATGCTTGCTCCGGCGTACATCTATAAAAAATTAAAAATATTGAGAAAAGTTAGTGCAATGTCACCGTTATTTATTCCTCCTGTTTTTGTCGCAACTGTTCCCGCTCGAAACGTCGCCAGCAGCCATTTTGCAACTAAGCGTGGCATTGCACTTAGAAATTAAGGTTCATTATCAAAGTCATTCGGGTCTCGAAGGAGGTCTTGGCACATCTGGTACCAGTCGGGGTCTCTATTTGATGCAGAAGAGGGCTTTTCTCGTCAGTGGTCAGATTCGCCATGCCTGGGGTCACGCACTCCCAACACGGGGTCGACTACACTTAAGTGTGGCTGTTCAGCACGTGGGTTAATGATTGGACTACGCTAGGAAGTTGGCAACCCGATGGAGACTGTCCCCAGTAGTTAGTCTTTTCGTGAACATTTTTTTTTGGTGCCATTTGTACTAAAAACCAAATAATCGCAAAAAAAATCTACGCTAATCTGAAATCCCTACTGCAAGAAGGAATTTTAACAACTAAACTAATGTCTGACTAACAAATAAACAGAATAAACACAAATATCTTACTGTCTTATACGACTGTTGTATTTTAAAGGTATAGGACTCTTGAGTTCACAGAACGTGATGGAGATCTGCTGGTACTGGATGAAGGAGAAAATCAAACACGACGTGTAACAACACGGGTCTTCGAGACAAGAGTGAATATCCAATTCGTCTCGGGCGTAGGTCACTTCTCGTTGACCGTTAGGTTTATTGATCCAGTTTTCGTACTTTATATATTTCTTACTTTTACTTCTTTGTCTTTTCACTGGGTCACTGGTTCCATGGCGAACCTGACGAGTGAAATACGACGAACACACTGCGTACGCATTTAACTACTGGTCTAAGATGAAACTCGGATGGCCAATATTTCACCTTTTTCTTGTATGTACAATGTACAAGATTTTATAATACTTACAGATGATGACAAGCGTGGTCAAGTATAATTCTACCTCCGTAGTCTACAGAGTCCCAGGAGATGGCGTTCCTGCCGGGATTACGTCACTTCCGGGTCTTTCTAAAGCTATGCGCCCGTTTTGGGAATCCAGAAATTGATTTATTTGCCACTAGATTAAATACTAAATTGCCAAATTATTGTTCTTGGGGCCCAGACCCCTTTGCACTTAAAGTAGATGCGTTCGCACATTCCTGGGAAAACCAATATTCTTATATTTTTCCCCCTTTTAGTCTAATTCCGAGGATATTAAGAAAATTACACCACGACAGCAGAGCCACAGCTCTAATAATCGCCCCGTTGTGGACAACTCAAACGTGGTTCACCACCCTACTATCAATGACAGTAACAACACCAGTAGTTTTCTCTGCCAAACATCTGTGTCTCGAACACAAACCAGACGAATCCCACAGATTAAGCGGGGCAATGCGCCTGATTGGCTGCAAGATCTCAAGCGAGATCGCATCGCAGAAGGCTTTTCAGAAGACGCTGCAAACCTATTCGCGGCCAACTGGCGGGCTTCAACCATCAAAACATACACACCAGGGATTAATAAATGGAAGAGTTTTTGTGGTACACGGGAAACTCCTCCCGTTGAGACAACTGTAGCCAAAACAGCAAACTTCATCGCTTGGCAATTTAGCAACAATGCTAAGTACGGGACGATAGCCTCCTCTTTAGCAGCTAATGTAGCCGCTGGAAACATCGCACCAGCCACCAGACAGGATCCTGATATTGGCAGAGTTTTAAAAGGGGTTTTCCAAGAACGACCTGCATTGCCCAAATATACACACACTTGGGATGTAGGAATAGCTCTGCGCGAACTCCGAACTTGGTGGCCTCACTCTACTTTAAAATGGCCGAAACTTCAATTAAAACTCTTAATGCTCATTGCCCTGGCATCCGCACAAAGAGTAAATACTCTACAGAGTCTAAGCCTTGACGACCTACACCTAACCGAAAAAGAAGCAATTTGGATACCATCACAATTATCGAAACAGACTCGGCCAGGCCACCACGTCACTATCAAACTCACCTCCTTCGAGCAAGACAGGTCGATCTGTCCGGTTACGGCTCTAACCGACTTTCTACAGTTTTCAAAAAACATCAGGACAGGGTCACACTTATTCTTAATTCAAAATCCCCCTTTCAAACAGCCAGAAGTTGACACAGTCAGAAACTGGATTAAAAAATTTTTAATTTCAATCGGAGTGGTCAAGTTCGGGGCCCACTCAACTCGATCAGCGGCAACTAGCGCAGCGAAAGAAGCCGTTCCAACACAAGATATTCTAGCAGCGGCAGGTTGGACAAATGAGTCAACGTTTGCTCGTTTTTATGCTCGCCCGATACTAAATGAAAACGATTTTCAGAACGCTGTTTTTTCCAAAGCCGTAAAGTCAAAATAACTATTGTTACAATAAAACTAACAATTTTCCAGAAATACATGTAATTTCATTTTACTTCATTTCAACTCTGAATCTCTAAAGTCTCCTGGGACTCCGTAGACTACGGAGGTAGAATGACATTCTGCTGTCATTCGCTCCGTAAACTCCGCTTCATTCGGCAGAATTTACAGTTGTGGTAAGAGTGATGAATCACACCTATTTGCCCCAAGGCACAAGATGGTTTATGGGGCTATTATCATAAATCGGGCCTGCTCCCTACCCACATTCCACATGTGGGGGATTCGAAGGGAGGGGGGACCTTCACCTTGCCCTCACAGAATAGAGCTGTCAATCGCTCGATTGATTGATTTCATGCCTCAAATACCCTATTTTGATACGAAAACTTAGTTTTTTTTTTTATTTTTTTTTTTTAAAGCAATTAAAAAAACAAAAAACAAAAAATTGGCGTAGGCCATGGGCGGGGGGGGGGGGGGGTATATTTTTGAACTTGGTTTGTTGTTACGTTTTGATGATCGCGCCGAAACTGGAAGTCGGTCGACAACTAGCGTCATCTTTGGCCGGAGTGGGACAGTACGGAAGGTAGAAGCAGCGCTGGATTCTGGAACTGATGCTCAAAGTTGTGTCTCAATGCCATGTGCAAAATGGCAGCTCCTTACACACAACAACACCATCAAGAATGCTACTTTGACACATGTGATCCTGTACTCGTACGAGTGGAAAAACCGAAAAATCTCCAAATTATTCCATTTGAAGTACAGACGAAATAAAAAACAAATGTATGAAATTAATTATTATTATTTTTATTTTTAGTATTCTCAATGTAACATTCCTGGTCCAGGTGCCGACACGACTGATTTTTTGATCAAGTTTTGCGGCTGCAATTGCGTCTCATCGTGCGATTCAACTTCGTGTTCATGTCTACAAAACTACGGGACAAATTACGACAAAAACGGTCTTTTTTTACCGCACGATTCGGACGGAATGTCCATCCCCGTCATTGAATGCAATAGTTCATGCACCTGCTCCCAATCCTGTAAAAACCGTCAAGTTCAACACGGAATTCAAATTCCACTTTGTGTTTATTGGACCTACACAAAAGGATGGGGTTTAAAAACACTAGAGGATATTCCTAACCGAAAATTCGTTTGCGAATACGCAGGGGAGATAATAAATCACGACGAGGCGAAGAAAAGATGTAAAAAACTCAATTCAACTTGTGATAATTATTTATTAGCCGTTTTGGAGCATTTATCAGATGGTCAAATAGTGGAAACATACGTGGATCCACGTTTGAAAGGGAACGTGGGGCGATTTATCAACCACTCGTGCGAACCGAATTTAAAAATGGTGCCGATCCGAGTCGAAAATACAATTCCTAAGTTTTGTTTATTCGCTCAGCGAAACATTTTAGCTGGCGAGGAATTAACTTTTGATTATTCGGGAGATGTAAACACGACATCGGATGTTGGAGACTCAAATAGGAAGAAATGTTTATGTAATAGTGATAAATGTGGTGGTTTTTTACCATTTTGTCATACACTTTTTGATTGAAATGTAAAATAAATGCATTTATTTCCTGATATCTACATATTTATATCAAGAAGAATATATTCTCATGTATTCTCGATTGTATTAAATTACCGATATGAAGAAAAAAAAGATTTTGTTGACTTAAATCATTTTTTAATGTCGTTACTGCGGCTTAATCCTGTTCGGATTTCTTCTTCCGTCATAATATTACATGTTCTTAGACCCTGACATAATTGTTCTTTGCAGCAGCCTACAAAGTTTTGTTTTAAAAACGATGGAAAACCTCGAATTTTATCTGCCATAGTGTAGAGACAAGCGCGGAGGACACCTAGCGACTGAATATATAATTAATTTTATATAATTTTGTAATTTAAAATTGTATTTTACTTCTTCGCCGTAATCCTCAGCGTCTAAACAACGTTTTTCAATTACTAGAAATTCATCCAAATTTACTTCAATAGCGAAAAAATGTGTTACGAGTTTGGTTTTATGGTCCACATGTGACATCACGTGACTCTCGTCCGTCGCTCGATGCTTGGATAAATCCAAATCGATTTCTTCACGCATTTCTCGATTGACCGCATCTACAGGTTTCTCACCGGGATTGACCAATCCTCCTGGAAAACCGATCTGTCCATCAAACCTCATTTGCATCTGAAAATCATAAGATTATTTCGAATTTAACCAAAGTGTAAACAGAATGACGTCATTCAATAGAGCAAATATCAATTTTTCCCAATGGCATTACGTCATCCGTTGTCACTACGGTACATCATTTAAGAAGGAGCGTATTATATTAATTAAAAAGAATTAAAAATGTACCAATACTGCGGCTCTTGGATTATATTGATGAAACAATATCGTATTCCAATTGGCGTATATCATACAATGTGCAGCGTGATAATAGCCTTTTAATTGCATAGACTCGTCATAGTCTATCGGCATGTACCCCTTGCAAGTAGAAAAGTGAATTGTAATGTTGTCATCCACTTTGTCCTGTGAATTCCCCATAGAATTTCCTCCAGTAGCCATAATGAGCTCCTATCATTACAAGTCTCGATAACGAAACGAACTACTTCCGGTTTATGTTGTCATAACAACCTCGGCACTCTAATGACGCCACACCATATTTAACATGTCTTTTAGTAAAAAATCGTCCAGAGAATCTGATATGAATGTAAGGAAAGACTCAGCAAGTGCACAGTCAACGACGGATACGGAATCAACTTTTTCAAGCAGAACTGTCATTAGTTTGCAGACTGAAAGACCTCTCGAAGGACCAAGTCAATCTTTGCAAGCTGTTCTAGTACTTGGTAGTATCAGATTGAATGCAAAACTAATTCTAGTATAGTTGTGAATTGAGAATTATGTTTTACAAACCGGAAATGCTGTTCACAAGTGTACTGGAACATGAGATGTTTTGTCGTTAGCACAGTAGGAGTTTGATTTAGGGTTTTTCATTCATGTATTTATTGTTTTTTTTGTTTTTTTTTTATTTAGGAAGAGGAAAAAAACCTGATGTAGAAAAAGAAACGGTGGAAAGTATCCATTATGAATTTGTTCCTTTTACTGGAGAAAAACCAAATTTCGGGGGTTATCATGATATTCGCAATGGTATGATTTATAATCACGCGTCTTGTCAAACTCCAATTGTGGTTCCCGTCATTGATCCAGCGATTAAGTTGGAATGCCGGTGGGTTGACAAAATATATTAATTTTTTGACATTTTGTATTAATTTTTTGACATTTTGTATTAATTTTTTGACATTTTGTATTAATTTTTTGACATTTTGTATTAATTTTTTGACATTTTGTATTAATTTTTTGACATTTTGTATTAATTTTTTGACATTTTGTATTAATTTTTTGACATTTTGTATTAATTTTTTGACATTTTGTATTAATTTTTTGACATTTTGTATTAATTTTTTGACATTTTGTATTAATTTTTTGACATTTTGTATTAATTTTTTGACATTTTGTATTAATTTTTTGACATTTTGTATTAATTTTTTGACATTTTGTATTAATTTTTTGACATTTTGTATTAATTTTTTGACATTTTGTATTAATTTTTTGACATTTTGTATTAATTTTTTGACATTTTGTATTAATTTTTTGACATTTTGTATTAATTTTTTGACATTTTGTATTAATTTTTTGACATTTTGTATTAATTTTATTTGAAAAAAAATTGATTTTTATTTTATTTTTTTTAAATAGGGAGACACAAACAGTTGAAGTTCATAGTCGTAGTCAGCAATCAACTAGAGAAAATTCTACCCAAATGACTCGAATTGGGGTTTATATTTCGACTAAAGACGATAAAATTATCACTTCTAAACGATACATTACAGCTGATGAATTTATTCGCAAATATACTCACAAGGCGAATATTTTAAATGATTATTGTCATACTAAAAATATAATTTTTCTTTTGTAATTTTAGGTTGTGATAGTTCAGAAGCAAGTGAGGTGTTTTCTAGCAAAAAAGAAAGTAAACGAAGTGAGGGAAAACCATCAGAAACACTTGAGATGGCTACAAATGCAAACTGATGTACGAAAACAAGACAAAGACGAGCGAATGAATGATGCAAACGAGAGAAAACAGCATCCAAAATCGAAGACAGATTTTAATATGCTCTATAATGCTGTGAAAAGTACAAAACGTTTTTATCATTTTTTGAGATAATAGAATTAATATTTTTGTTTCTTACTGAAGAATGGCGTCAAGAAAAAGTAATAGCATTGGAGAAAAGTGTTTCCGGACCAGAATTAAAGGCCGCCATGTATTTATTGGGCGAAAAAGAGAGTAAATTGATCAGTATGATTCATCAACACAAATTAATAGCACAAGAAATTAACAAAGTTGACCGGTTTCAACTTTCACTTGCTCGGGTAGATATAGCATCTATTTAAGAATTGATACAAAGTTGATGAATTGATTTTTTTTGTAGATTTCGGCAGCGGAAAAGTGGAAGTTTAGCGAAGGAAGAGTGACTGAAGTGTATACAATACCAATTTTACGATCTAAATACTTGCAAGATTTATATCACACTTTTACGTTACGATTATCCGAAGATGAGCGATTGGATTCACTTATCACGTTGAAAGAAACTGTTAAAGTATGATTTCTTGTTTTATTTAATTAACTAAGTGTGATAAAAATGAGGTATTCTTATGAGTAGGAATTCGATTGCGAGTTAACGCGAGAAATAATGGATTTAGCGGATCGAGAAGCTGATTTACTGGTGCGAGGATTGAAGGAGAAAAATTTAGAAGGGCTTCGACAACGGCTTCTTGTGTTGTTTATGCAATTTATTCGATCACCAACGTTTAACCCGGCATTTAAAAAACCTCCAGGAAAAGTAAATTTAGTTTCCAGTATAGTTGTGAACAATCTGTACAGATGTATTCATAACTACACTGAAACTGTTGATTTTGCAAATTTGTACTAAACATTTTATTTTTGACAGGTTAGCATTGAAATTGGGCGTGGTAAGAATGTTTTGCAGACAAAAACCATTTGTCAATCTTGTGGTTGGCTTTATTCGATAAACAAATTTATGGTTCCTGGGAATACATCGTTAATTCGACGATGTCAACAGTGTGCGCAACAAGAAAACGAAGCCATTACTCGAAACGATGACAGCGTTTTCGCTCAAATGTTGGATAAATTACGAATTTCGGAAGGAAAATTAAATTCCAAACATTCAGTGGCGTACATAATGGAGGTATTTTATGAATTTTATTACCCAAACTTAATTTTTACCGTTTTAATTCCTCAGTTGAAAGATTTCCGTCACTTAGTCGAAGTTATTTGGAACAACCAAAGTGCAATGAGCGCCGAACAGGATCCTTACAGTTTGGTTATGTGCCGATGGCAATGTAAATATGAATGGTCTGCTTGGAACTGCGTATTGCTGAGCGGCGAAGAAGCCGACAATCATTTCAAAATCCAATCTCCTTTTGAGGTAATAAAGTGAGAACGTTTGTTTAATGTTATATTAATGTTTAAATTTGAAACAGATCTACAACATGTCTCTCATTGAGAAAGTAAGAAAACGACATTTATTGGCTAAGAATTATTTCAATCAAATAAAGGCAGCAACCGTACGATTTAAGAAAATGTAAATAGAATTAAAAATTTAAAATTGACAAATGACTAATTATTATTTATTTACATATTTGCAACATCGTCCTTCAACAAATTCCGATTTTTTAAATTTTTTTAATACTTATTATTGTAAACTCTGCACCAATATTAGTCTTTTTTATGTACAATTTTCGGAAACTATTTTTCCCCATTTACAATATTTACATGATGAATAAACATCACGATGGTAGCAATAAAAACGATTGCCACAAAAAGAAAAAATAATACTTTTAAAATATAATTATAACCCGTAAGGATTAATTAATAAAAAGGGAAAAAACCTGACAATAATGGTAAATAAACCGCTAGAAAATCAAATTAAAACATCAAATTAAAACGTTATCAAATCCACTAAATTGCCTTTTGGTTGGGTCATGTGTTCGGGGAAAAACGTTACTAAGGCGTCGAATAATTGCGTTCTTCCTTTGTATTTTTCATCCATTTCTGAATCTGATTTTAAAAAATATACATGAAGTAATTGAATATTAATTAAATTTGATTTTTCTAACCATTTAATGCGTCATCTTCCTCAGTAGGAACACGAAATAAAGTCGATGCCAAGAGTTGGAACTGATAATCAAACACATTTAGACATTTCCGATCATAACACCTTAATTTAAATTTACTTCTTTGGCTTCCTCGGGATCTGAATGATCAATAGTTGCGGCCAATTCAGTTTGTAAGTATTGCAAAGCCCGGATGCTATCCGAAGAAACAATTTCCTGGAACTGATGTTTGCGAATGAGTCGCTTGCATCTGCGCAGTAATTGTTCTCTGGACGGCCGGCACAACTGTAGCGACCAGAAATCATCCAATCTCATTTTTGGTAAACTAGCCTTGCCGGGGTTTCCACCAAACAAATAATGAACCTAGAAAAATTTAAAAAAACATAAAATTACTCCTAAAAACGAAACATTTTAATACTTTTCGAATATGGTCGTAAACAAGTTGATGAGCAAATCGAGGACACGGCTCCACATGTTGCATTTTTGTCCAATATTGAGGTCCCACGTGTTCATTTTTATACACACAAGACCTAAAAAAATCAATATAACATAAATTTTTATTTAAATAATATATTTCTACCGTTTCTTACCATTTATTATTACCAATATCGTACACCCAAAATGAGTTCCGCACATTATCTTCTCTTCGTTCCTTATCTTTACTAAGTCCCTATAAAAATATAATGGGAATTTGAATTACGAGCGTTAGAAATAAATATTTGATTAGTCATTACCGATAGAACGTGAATTTCGTTTAATTCTGGATCGATAGTCGCGCGTTGAGTAAAACCAGCTGCTGGTACTGTAAAGCAAAGAGAATATTAAATGTTTTAAAAATAGTTTACCTAAAAGAACTGAGTATTACTGAAATTTGCATTCGAAAAACGTTATTAGACACTTCTGTGCAGTTCTATTCACTGATACAAGCATTGCTGCGAGTCGAAGTGACGCAGAAAGTGAACCTAATAAGGAATTAAGTTGCAAATTTCACATCTTGTTCCCTTTTTCTATCAAAAACCCACAACCTTGAGCACCTTCTTTCTTCGTTCCATCAGAAATAACTTGAATTTCATCTGTGTCCACATTATAAGTGAAAAAATCATTCAAATACTCTTTGGCTCGTTGACCAGCGAAAACAAACAAAAGACGCGACTGCTGAACATAAAAAATAAAAAAAAATAAAATTATTGAAAAATATTTTTAAAAAGAAAATTTTTTTGTTTAACTGTATGAAACAGCATCGAATGCCCAATCCGTGATCGAATTTCTTGAGGCCCGACGTTAGTTGTGGTACAATCATCACGAAGTTTCTTCCACGTATTTGTTGGAACGTGGTACGAGTATAAACCGCTAAACCCAGGTTCCGTCGTTGTTCTTTCATCCGATGTATTACTGCATAAATTTTCAAATAAATTTTTTTTTAAAAAATTTCTTTTTCATAAAAAATAAATAAATTATACTTTGTCAAAATTCGTCCACCGAACACATAGATTGTACTTTTTTCAATGTCCATACACATTTGATGGTCAAATATTAACCTAGGACCTCCCATTGCAGCCGTATCTTCAGTAATTAATGTCCATTTACCACTTTCAATATCAAACACGTAGAAATCACTCTACAATAAGAAATAATAATTAATAAATCCCGTTTATTACTTGATAAAAATGAAATATTACTTTTAAATTCTCAGGTGCTCTCATTGCAGAATCGAGATATCGCCCAAAAGTAAAAATTTGCCGTCGTTCAGGATCAAGGCACATTTTGTGGCATGATCGGGCACTAGGACCACCCTAAAATGTCAAATTATATAATAAATATTAAATACAAATGTTAAATTTCGATTAATATCGACCTCTGCTTCAGTATCCTTAAATAAACACGACCATTCTCCCGTTGGGACATGATACGACCATAAATCTGCTAAATCTTGCATTCCATCCCAACCGCCAAACAGATAAATAGTTTCTGTATTGACATCGATGCACATCTGATGACCACCTCTCATCCCGGGTCGATTTTCTGTGCCTTCTGCAAAAACAATAGATAACATACTTTTTCTTAAACAAATTCCTGACTTAAACCTTTAATTGGTGGAATGATAGGTGTCCATTTTGGTTTATAATCTTGTTGACTGATGTAATGATTGAAAAGACCATCTTAATAAATAAAATTATATTAATTGTGATTTTTGTGAAGAAATTAATTTGAATTTACCAAACACAGCCTTTTCAACCAAGGCTTCGCAGGCACCAAAGTCTCCTTTCATAACCTTATAAAATTCCGAAAATATTTAATATTTCTGTGAAACAATTCGAAATAAATAAATATACCAGTAATTTATGTAATTCTGTTAAAAGTGGATCTTCCAAGTGAATTTTTGTTCGTTTTTGTAAAGATTCAAACGCTTCTGTGTAGTTGTGTTGGCGAAAATGCTTTAAACATAACCGAATAGCTTCTTTTTCCCGATACTAAAATATAAATCATTTCATTAGTAAAATAAACATAAGGAGCAAAATTCTAAATATACTTACAGTATTATACCAATTCATACACGGATGAACAACGTCCCATTCGTCAATCCCATTCAATTCGACGTACCAAATACTAAAATTGAAACTTGGTCCCCACGACTGAATGGGAACTGACAAAGTAGTTTAAAAAGTTAAAACAAAATACAAATAAAGCGATTTAATTTACTTACCAATTTTAATATAACGGCAAGGAAACATATTCCCGTCAATTGTATGTTTTAAATAAAACGTTTCGGGCTGATGATCGTTTTTTAAACCACTATACATAAAAAAACATAAATATTACATTGAATATTTCATTTAACACGTGAATTTGCCACCTTTCGACTAATTCTACCATATTTTCATCATTTAAACCGCCAAAAACTTTGAATTTTTTGAGGTTACACACGTGAGTTTTCTCATATTTTCCAAACCCAATTGTTTGCACTATCGCAGCATGCTCCAATTTCAAGGTTAAAAACTATAATCAAAAAAATTACATCAATTATTTAATTACTATTTTTTTTTTTCGATTTTATTTTTGTACCTGGGGCGGGTTATTTGAGTCTGACGACCATCTGGATGATTGGTCGCTCGGTTTATCCACCATGATATTCCTACAAAAGAAAAATGTATTGAGTATTGCACAAATAACTCGTCATTTTGCATCAATAGATCGAAAATGAAAGAGAAAATTTGGGAAACGAAAGAGAATTTTTTGAATTGATGAATTCTTCGTTTCTTTTTCTGCAATTTAATCGCATTTTTCTTACGATACTTTTTTTAAAAATAATTGATCACTTACTCCGGTAAATACGAAGAAGAAAAACTTGAACATTTATGAACAGTGTATTTCATTTTACGACTTCTTCCTTTAATAGACGCCATAGTAATTTGTAGAGTTGACGTCACATCCTTGAAGTTTAATCGGGCAAGTTGCCTCGGCTATTTCCGGTTCCCTTTTTATAATTATACAGCAAAGATCTGTGCAGCAGAGAGAATATTTACCAACATCATCACAGGCGAGATATTATGTTGTTTGTAACCGTTTCCTCCCGCTAATTTATCGTTTTTATTTATTCTGTATAATTTTCGCTGATAAAAGATTTGTTCAGAATTTAAACGGGCGAAAAATGCATGATAATAGAAACGCCTTCTTTTTTTTTGGACTTTTTGTCATTGTCAAATTAGTGCTGAATTTATTTATTTTTACTTTTGGCTGAATTAAATGTGTTGAAATATTTTTTTTTCCAAACGTTATTTCGAATTATTTTTTTAAAATGAAACAACAAACTCCCACTGACACACGTCACTGGGTGTACATGTCCTGGTAAAGACATTTGCCGCCAGGTGCCGCTCGGTATTAGACGCATAGAACTTCGTTCAAAGCATTGTGGGAGCGCAGTTGTATGTTATCCTATTGTCCTTTTTATTTAGGTATATTTTTTTGCAGTTTTATTTGTGTATTTTTATGTTTTGAACTTTGTTCTATTTTCAATGTAGATACTGTAGCACAGATAATTCATGAGATGTACATTTTAAATCAAAATCTCCTAGGGGACAACAATGGTACATCTCTTGAATGTAGATTCCCTTTTATTTAAAGTTAACATCTTTTATTTGTTGAAACAAGTTGTCTAACAATTTACAATTTGCAATTTACAATTTACAATTTACAATTTACAATTTACAATTTACAAACTCACTAACAAGGCCTCCAGAGCCATAGGAGCATGGGTATCTGCTGCTGGCATCATGCTTTGAATTTGAGTAGTCTAGAATAAACTAGAAATTTATAAAAGATTTTTATTTAGTTTTATATAAGATCAAAACTATATTCTTTATTTCTTTTTCCTGGTTTCTCTGGACTTATATATAAGGCCTTTCTTTTCTTATCGGATTATCATTCGAGCGAAGCTTTGTTAGTAATGTATAGAAGAAGGTGATAAATGCTTTAACTTTCAACAAATAACAAATAACAAATAGAAAGACATGTTGAAAGAAATAATTAAGACGTCTTTTGTACATCATCTCATCTGATGTCTATGTGAGGTAAATGTTGGAGTTTCTCAGTTTATCTACAAGTTAGCAGGTTCTAACTCAATTTATTATGTGTGGCAATAAAGTCAATTAATTTTAACATTACAAACTCCATAGAGTAAACACTAATGGCCATCTGTTGGAAAAAAGTAATAAAAAGAACTTATTAAATGTGTATATCTAGGTGAATATAAGAGGATATTGCTAAGTTTATATTGGATCAAATTCTTCATATTTTTATATTTTTTATATTGACAGCATTTTGTCATTTTTGGTTTTGGTTTCAAATCAAATAATACACCCCACAAGTTTGATTGACTCTATTTTGGTGAACAGAATGTGTGGACTTTGCGAAATTCAATTTAAACACACTTATAACGTTATCAAGTTTCGCACATATGTATACATACAGATTAGATTGTTGAAGAAAAGGAAATTTATACTACACTTTACAAGTGTGTGTTTACATAGAACTTAGAAATTTTGAGTTAAACGTAGAAATCAGTTTGTATACGTCTGTTAGTTTCTATATGGACACTTATAAACTTTGATTTATATGTGAAGCAGTACTGTAGAGGTGTGACCATTAAAATTTCGATCAGGTTTTTAAACATTTTGAGATTATACAGTAAAAGTTTATTAAATTTATCTGAATAAATGAATTTAACTGTACATTTTGTGTATACTGTATTAAATAGCTGGCGCATGCGCAGTTGGGCATTCTGTAAACACAAACGGGCTCCGTTTTCTTTGTTTAGATCGAGGAGTCGAGCAGCATCTGCGTGATTGTGCTAGCAGCAACTTGAAAGACCACAATTTTGGAGAATGTAAGGGAAAAAGGATCGGTTAAAAATGTAAGGAAATCTAATTTTAACTAATTGGTATGATATGATATGATATGATATGATATGATATCATATGATATGATATGATCGACTTGCTTGATTGACACGTGCGTGCTTAAGACATATGTCGTCAACTGCAATTAGAAAATCAAACGAGGCAAGTGTTTACCGATAACTTATGATTAAACTTGAAAACTAGAAAAAAAAAAAAAATAATCCAAAGTCTATTATTTAAACTAAATTAGATGCGTTGTCACTATGCTGCGTAACAAGTGTATGTGAGAGGAGTTCAACCTGTTCATTTTTTTGACCAAAATTAAAACATTTTTCTCATTGTTAGCATTGACTGCAGCTTTTGTGTGAGGTTTATTGAATAACAGGATGGGTGACATTTTGACCACTGGTCAGTGGTCATCA
>JH431734.1:650337-740205 GCA_000239455.1 Strigamia maritima | reverse complement strand
TCCAATGCTCCTCAACAATGACACTAATGGTGAAAACCAGCCCAAGCCAACTCAAGTGTGATGGTGTGAAAAGCATCTGTAGACAATTTTCTTCTGGATTTTGCTATATATATACCTCAAGGTATTTTGATTAGAGAGAACTTTTGATTGATTTTGAGCAAATTATTTTCTGGCTCCTTGCCATATACCGTCATTTATATTGTAATAATATTTAATAACAAGATTTGATGTTCTTTGTGCTAATATTTATATTGAGTATGTTGGTGCTCAATATGTTATTGCTCAAAGCAAGTAAGAATCACATTTTAAGTATATACAGAAAAAGAATATTTATTTTTTTGACATCTTAGTCAGTGTTGTTAAACTCTATTTAACCAGATGATATGATAAGCTGACAAATTTTCATATATGGTGCACTTACAGTACATAGCCTTTGTAGTTTAGCATTATAAAAACAATATATATAGATATATAATATATAATATATAATATATAATATATAATATATAATATATTCAATTTTATAACCAGTTATTGATATTGGTATGTAGTATGTATACACGATCCATTTTTATTCGAGCAAGAACGTTGAGAAAAACATTAGACATATTTAAAAGTGTAGTGTAATATCTAGGATTGTAAACTATCCCAGGAGAATGTTTATTTGACATTGCTGACGTCATTTTGGCAACAAATTATAAACGAATTAGACATTTATAATACAAGACTGTGAAGCTATTTTAACATTAGTTGGTTATAGTTGTCTTTAAATTACGCCTAGATAAAATCAAAATTCAATATATATCTCTTGGAAGTATCTATTTGTCTTGAAGTACAATAGCAGAAGTGCCTAATTGACTAATTCTGGCAATTCAATCATTCACTTCTTGTATGGAACCTGCTTGTCATAGATCTGTCTGTGTATATACAATGTGTTTACTTAAAGTGGCTGAATAATCTTTACAAGAGTGAATCTGTCAACGCAGTTGAATTTAAAGTGTTTGGGTGGTCATTTTAATGGCACCTTTAAAAATGATCTTTGATCTTTGATCTTTGATCTTTGATCTTGGATTAGATTATAAGTTGGAAACAGTAGTTAAATTAGAAACAACACAGAAGTTCATTAGCAAAATTAATTGAAATTATGAACAAAACGTTCAGAGTTAAATCAACTAAAATAGCCTCTTATCAGCACTACATTGTAGAATAAACTGCATTATAACAAATTTAATTGATGCAATTAAAGTAAACACAACAACATCCTTTATATACGCAGTTTGTACAATGACATAATTAAATTAATTTTATTTTTCTATCGCCATGCTCGATTAAATATGACATTTGTTTGGCTTGTACAAGTCGATTCAATTAATGAATCTTATTTCATTTGTTATTACATGTTATTTCATTCATCATAATAAGTGTTTGCGCAATTTCTAGTAAATTGATGTGAGTCGAGACTGTTAAACTATTTCCATCAATTGTAAATTTAAGTGTTTTCATTTTTTTCTTTTTGTTTACTATTTCCAGCTTGATAAATTTCAATTTATTCTTTTTATTCTTTTTTTTCTTCTTCCTTACAATAAAGAATAAAAATGGATCTTATCTTGCATGCCTTCATGTTTACTGAATAAATGTCTGTTCTTGTGCCAGAAATAGCAAAGGACGTAAATGTTATTTGTTATTTGTTTTTTACTCTTAAAAAAAAACAAAATTTCTCAATTTATAGTTTCTCAAAATGAAATCTTTAACCTTTTAGTAACCTTGAAATGAATTAAAAACAAATTAAAATTAAATCTAAGAATTTTTTCTTAATTTTTTTTTATTTATATTTTTATTATTTTTTTTCTTTAAAAATCGATTTTGTTATGATCAAAATCCACTAAAGATGACTGCTGTTTTTTAGCAAAACCAATTTTTCAAACAAATCATCAGTATAACGATTCCTAACAGCTGATTCTACTCACGAAACAAGAAAATGTCTAAACAACATTCATTAGAATTCTTGATTCAATATTCGAATGTCATTTTTTATCAAAATTTTTTCAAGATTCAAACATAACAAGATGTTGCACATCAACAACCGATATTACCATGAAACAAATCAATGATGATTTTTTGAACGTTGATTAGTTGTTGTTTATAGACAATATCCGTTAGATGTTAAATCAACACTCTGAATGAAACAACAATCGGTTGTTGATATGCAATATTCATTTAGTGTTAAATCAACATCTACTGTTATGTTTGATTAAAAAAATGACATTTTAATATTGAATCAACATTTCTGATGTTTATAAAAAATATTTTCTAAATGTTGTTTAGACTTGTTCTTGTTTCGTGGGTAACTACTTTCCATGATGAAAATACCTCTTCACTGCTCCACTTGACGTAATTGCTGTGTTATATACCGCATAAAAATTTCCTTTATCCCATGATATTTACGCAACATTTCAATTTCCTGGCCAGGGTCATCAAGATAATGATACATTTCATGAATTACAGACGACTGTGCAACTGATGTAGTGAATTGATAGTTCACAAAAAAGCCATTAAGAACAGTGCTCAAATAATTACTAGTATTTAAAGCTAGAGTTGTGATAAAAATGTACATATACATACATCAAAACTTCTTAGCCTTTTGTTTCTTCTCAAATGTCAACCAAGACGCTGTTACTAGTGATTTTGCACACGCCCAACTGATTCCGAGTAACAACAAGTAATTTTTAATCGTGACAATGACAATTGTATGCAAAAAACATTATTGATCATCTTCATCTTGTAGAAAATCAAATTCTTGAACGAAACATTCCATAACTTTTAAATATTCATCTAACTACTTAACCAAATCGACATTTTTAAACTTTTCTAACTCTAATACAGTGCACAACTTCGATAATTCTGGTTCGGGAATCCCGCGAACTTTTTTAATGGCATCGTACTACGAATTCCAGCGTAAGTCACGCGGTTCAATTTCTTGCATCAAGACGACTTACACGATTAACACAGACGAGCAGCTTTTCGCATTGCTGATCTTAAAACACTTTTATACGTTATTAGTGTATAGAATAGCTTTTGATTCAGAGTGAGCGCTACATATCTAATACACTCATAGAAAAAATGTTTCCATTTTACTCCATTTTGTCCCATGGCCAACTCTCACATTTAAAAGAGTAATAATACTTTAATTTCAGAGTTTTGATATTCAATTTCGAAGTATTATTACTTCAAAAATGAACTTTTTCACACACTAAACTCTCGTTTGATTATGGAGTTGGCCACACGACAATGCATAACTCCAGAAATGGAGTAAAATGGGACTTTTTTTCTATGAGATTAGATACCTGATTTAAATTTTCATATTTTTTTGAATTATTTGAAAGTTCAGCGTTTAATTCAGTCAATGCGAACGAAAATTCCTTAAAAGATGGCAATATATTGCTACCATCTGATTATGGTAGTGATTTTTGATTGAATTTCAAATTTCATGAAGATGATACTCATGACATCTGTACGTGGGAGGTTCAGTTAATCTTCTGCAAGCTGCGCTGGAAATTGTCGGGTTTAATCGAATGTGCGGTTACACCGAGATAGCTATACGATTTTCGTGGCTCCATAAATCAGTGGTTGTGCATACAAATTGCAGTTTACTGAAATTTGTTCGCAATTTTCCTAACAGTTCTTGGAATTTTTCATCAATTAATCGTTTTACTGCTGTCGTGCTAGGAATGCAAATCGGCCTGCGTATAACTTTGAATTAAACGTTGGAAACTATCTCGCTTTACAGTTTATAGCTCTTCAATGATGTAATTAGCAACAAATTCAGTTGATTGCTGATGCAAAATGGGAATTATGGGATTAAAGAATTTTCCGTTAGTTAAAGTCGTCTGTTTTGCTTTCTTTTGGTGAAATCTCATTTTCATCAATTTTTCGCTTCGTCCCTTTGTCGTTTTTTTTTTTTTTTTTTTTTTTTGTTCGCAATCGATCGCGAAATTCTTTCGCATCTGGATTATAGAATCAATAACAAGAACATCGACATCTTGATCTACCATCAGAAATAGTTATTACAGTTGACAATAATAGCAAAAGATTTAGGGATGTACCGAATAGTAAATTCACCGAATACCGAATACCGAATTTTCACCGAATAGCAAATTCACCGAATACCGAATACCGAATTTTCACCGAATAATGAAATGGCCGAATACCGAATACCGAAGTTTTACCGAATAATAAATTGGCCGAATACCGAATATTCGGCCGAATATACTGAATAATTACCGGTTATTCAGAAAATGCAAAAAAGCCCAAAAAAAAATAAAAAATAAAAATAAAAATAAAAATATTTACTTAATTTATTTATTTATTCAAAGCTTAGCAGAGCCAAATGATTAATTTGGTTGTTTAAATATTACATTTTTTGACGTACAGAGTACGGACGTATCCATTACGCCAATGAGAAAAGACATTGGCGTAATGGATACGTCCGTACTCTGTTTGTTCTCTTTTCAAAAGAGAAACAATTGGATTTAATATAAGATACGAAACAATATTCGGACCGATATTCGGCCGAATATTCAGCCAAATATTGAATTTTAATATTCGGCCGACCGAATATTGAATTTTGATATTCGGCCGAATATTCGGCCAGCCGACTATTGAATTTTTATATTCGGCCGAATACCGAATATCTGCCGAATATTCGGTACATCCCTACAAAAGAATTAGTATAACGCAATTAAAACAAAATTCGGACCTTATAAAACAGTTTCAAACACATTATTGCCACGATTGAAAAAGGTGAAAACTGACAAATATCCGACAAATTATCAAAAAAGTTATTATTTTCAGAGATTTTTATTTTTTTACTGTATATAAAAAAAAAAAAGAAAAAAGATGAAGTACAGTATAATAATGAACTGTGTTTCGTGCCTAATATGTGTTCTGAATTCTAAAAAGAAAAAGTCAATTTGTGTTCGTGCTTTATGCATGCATGGAGCATCAAGGTGTTACAAGGAGGTACTGGAAAGCTCAACCGTAAGTCCAATTTCATATTTCTTTTATAGTATTTCTTGTTATTTCAAATTTCTCTCTATCTTTTGCCAATCTGTTTACAGATGAAAACTCGATTGCGAATTTTAGGTTATAACTTGCAGGCTTTAAACATTTTTATTGCATTTTTCTTATTTTTTTTTCTTAATAAAATTTCATAAATCCTCAGCATTCCTTTCTATCATGAACATCCGCGCAAACTCATCGATCGCCTGGATTCAACTGCGATTACTACTTAGACAGGGTCGAATAAATTATTCACATCTGTTGCAAGTTGCTGTTTCTGTTTTATATTAAAAAGTGCAACTTTAATGTCGAATATTGTGTAATTTTTTGGTCATGTTGACATTTGACTGACTTGTAGCAACACTTTTAATTTCCTTTTACAATAACACTTTTTCCTACCAAGAAAGGCTTATTTTTGTTTACCGGCCTGCATAAGTTCATTTTCGAAACTAACCGCACCTTTGCCCTCTTCTGAGGCGTGGACTTGTTGACTCTTTGCTGCACACAACAATAACAACTTTACTCCGTTTTAACACATAAGTTAATGGTATAATTAATTTCTATAGGAATAACAAGAAAAGTTATTTTTCAAAACCAATTTCTCTATGTGATGCAAAAAGTTATACAAATCAATAATTCAGAATAGAAAAATTCACTGATTATTTAAAAACAAATAAAAATGGACATGAAATTGAAATTAATTAATTATATATTTCTATAATAGAACTTTAGAACAGTTTTATTTATTTAATATAAAAAGTTTAAATTGTTTTATTATTTTTTTTTTTTGTTTTTTTCTAATTAAAAATTTTGAGATTTCTTGCAGAGATGTGCCAAGACTTGAGCTTGCAAACTAATAAAAGATTACATCATCTAAAAAATAAAAATAGAAATTTTTAATCAAAAAGACAATGATGCTTTCAAATTAGTCTTCAGTTAATTCTATTTGAGGTGCATGTATGTTTTTTTTTTTACAAAACAAGCAATTTTTTGTTTCATTTTTACAAAATTATTTTATTGCTATATAATTACATACTGAGTAAAAAAAATTTTGACATATTAAAATTAGATCTGTTTTTATTTCTTTCCACCTCCAACTGCTCCTGCAATGACACTTGCAATTTTGGCTTTTGCTGCTGCTTCTGCGGCTTTCTTAAGAGCATTCTTTGCCTTCTTACGCCATCTTTAAAAACAAAATTATATTATAGTATAAAACACACAAAAAAATAGAAATGAAAAAACTCACTTCTTAAACTTCTTTCTCAATCCTCGTTTCTCTATTTGATGTCTTTCCTCAGAATCGCCATCATCTGTCACCGACTCGTCCGATTCTTGCAAACCGTTAACTTCAGCATCGAAAGAATCATCCGCAGACACAATTACAGACACCACAAGAAGAAGCACAAAAGCGAGTAAAAGAACCTGAAAAAAAATATATATATAAATATATAAATACTATTTTTTTTGGAAAAAAAATCTATTGATATTTACCTTCATATTGAATGTCGAACTCTTGAGTCAATTGTAAAGTGACTACGGCAGTATCAGCTGCATTTTATATACAATTTAACAGTTCAAGGTGCAAATCGTTTCGTTGTAATCACCTGGAAAATCCGCCCGGCGATAAAGTAGGATATTTTTTTCTGAGTATTAGAGGGACGGAATTCCCTTTATATTTCTGTTTCCACATTTCCATTGAATTGATTTACACTTTTTGATGTGTGAGTGTGTTGTAATTGATGGCACGTGTCAAATAATAATCTCAAATGACGTATAAACTTGGACACGGTTGTGAAAAAGTTTAATATCGATTTAGAGAACACGAAAGGGAACTTGATCCTTTCAAATATTTAAGTTGATAAGAACTTTAAAAGAGCTCTTTAATATTTAATAGTTGTTTCAGTTTCGGTTTAAATTTTACATGTAGTAATTACAAAAACTATTATAAAGGATTATAGTAAATTTTATGAGTTTTATTATTTACTACTCTAATTACATACCTATACTGGTAGATGGAAAATACACAGATGTGATACAGATGAATATTTAAATAGTTTTATTATTCATTAATTCTTTTGATGATTTATAGTTGTCATCTATTACCATGAACTGACATTACCATCTCAACAAAATAATCAGTCCATAACATTTTTTTTTGTGAAATATATGAAAAATTAAAAGAAATTTACAAAATTTTTGCATATTGCGTTTCAAATTACTATGATGACTCAAAGTAAAATAATTTTTTTTTTTTTTTTAAATTAATATCAAATAAAATCGTGTGATCAAACTCACAATTTGTTATCATTATGTAACAGCAAATATGCAGAAAAATTTTTTTATTTATTTTTTTAAGAGTAGGCTGTAAGCACTCAATTTCGTGCTTAATTTACTTCGCGTGGCTAGAAAAAAAAAAAAAAAATAAGATACAACTAATAACCGCGTTACCATAGTAATACTTATTACCACAACACTAAAAAACCGACTTTACCTATTCAATAGCACCACATACATCTGCGTCAAAGGTGGTGTACTGTACATATTCAAACTACTTTATCTTATAGGTAAAAACTATATTTAATTAACTCTGCACACATAAATCAAAACACACGACGCTTTGCACACGCCGTACTAGAGAAATAAACCTCACCTTTTTATATTTTTAAATATATATGACAGCATTTCAACAAGCAATTACAGCCTCTTTTGATAATCAGGTCACAATTGATTTTTATGTCGAAAAGCACAAAAACACGGCTAAAACTATGGGAAAAGGAAACATCCATCATCCAGATTTCCAATAACTTTCGATTTCGAATTGAAGCGTGCAATTGTTATTGGCTGATTTCGTGACGAGAATTTGTCCGAATGGTAATCACCCTTTTTTATTGTTTTGGGTTCAATCCCTCATTTTCTTCCCTCACCGAGGCTTCCACGCATTGCACGCATAGTGCATTATGCAAGTGAATCACGGTCTGTACCTGATTAAATTTATCTATTGTGCAAAAAAACATGGCTATGATATCTTCAGGATATAATTCGGACGAAATTGTGAATTCACCAGGTGCAACTACAGAAATTAATCTGAAAAAAACGAATTTTACATTTGGTGCATCTTCCACTGTTCACCCCACTGACACATCTTCATTTCAGTCTGGGACACCTGAGATTGAAGAAATGGCTTCGAATGAGCCGGGATTTGATATGGAGAACAGGGATCCGAATAATATGAATATTCATCTACAGGTATGAAAGGAAAATTGAAAAAAAAAAACAACTGAAATTTGATGAATAAAATGTTTTGTAGCTGTTGTGGGATGACATAGTGGCTGAACCTGAAGGAATTCGCAGTCTAGACTGCGTGTGGCGGTCGGCTTTTAAAGTATACAAATGCTCGATGGATTGTTGTTACGGGTTTCTCACTATTCTCTTCTCCATCCCAATTGCATTCTGTATTGGAATTAATTTTGCCTGCTTAGCATTTCAGGTAAAAATATTTTTTAATAAAAAAAAAATTATTTTAAATTAATTTTAATTTTTTAATTTTTTTTTTTTTTTTTTTAAGCATGTTTGGTGTGTGGGTCCATTTTTTCGTGAATGGAAACTCAGATGTCACGTTTTGCGTAATTTTTTTCGCATTACATTAAGTAGCATTTGCGGTCCGTGTTGCGAAACATGCGGACTGATATTCAGTCAGATTCGCATAAGACAACAGAAAATGGAGGGTCTTACAGATAAAATATTTGATGTTTAATATGTAAAGTATACCAAAATATACACAGTACAAATTTTATTCTCATTTAAATACTCAACATTTGTATATATTTAATGTAATTTTAATACCAAATTAATTAATAAACACAGTTTATTTCGTCGTATTAATCGTGTTTTGCAATTTGCATATAAATAAATGCACGCTGAAGGCTGAATAATTAAACAGCGAAAAGGTTGCTATAGAAATGTCGCTTATTCACGAGCTGCCATCAACTTTGTTCTGAATTATTGACCCAATAGCGTCTCACGGGCGATAAGTTTAGTCACGATTCACAGTACGAGCGTAATGATTTTGCGCGATAAAATTTTTTTATCTTGTTTTTTAATCAACTTTTATATAAAAATAAACATTAAAAAAAAGACGGCTGGGTACTTGAAAATAGGTATTGCGTAGGTATTGCAAAATGAACTGCATATTGATCGTTTTGTGCTGCTCTTTGAACTAATTAATGTGAATGAAAGTGCTGAGTAATCGGAAATGATAAATTATCTTGTGTAATTAACTCAATGAAGATATATCGATAACTGATAGGTGATTTTTTGTCATATTTGCGAGAAATTGATTTTTTTTCTCCAATTATTGATATTGATATACTTATTTCTTCTTGTTAGTATTTTATCAGGTTTCTCAATATTTCGAGAGAAAAAAAATAATGAAGCTCTCATTAAATCTCTCGTTAAACGCAAATTAGAGTATGAGTTTATACAGTAAATCAACAGGCACGATCATAAATGTGCAGGATGTTTCATTTAATTTAAGAATTTTATAGCGAAATAACTTGTAAACATGAAAAATTCAAAATTGTTTTAATGTTTAGTTGTAGGAAATGATGAATGGGCATTTCCATTATTTCAAAAAATATATTTCTAACCTTGGACTTTAGGATCAATTTCAAAACCACAATATAAAACAGGAAAAAAAAATTAAATTGTAGACTACGATAAAAATAAAAATAAGTTAGTTGATCTTGGTTTGCAGTAGTATTGAAGTCAAAGTGTCACTAGTGTTTTGATGAACAACACAAAAAAAACAAAAAAAAACGGAACAATTGGTTTTTTTTATTATTACTTTACTTTATATTGTTTAATATCACCACCGTTCACAACAAAAGCACAATTGAATTCTTTTTAACATGTGTTGTGAAGTGCCTTTTGGAGTGATATCACAAGTGGTGAAGTAAGAGCTGCAGATCAAGAGATCATCGATGTCTCGTAAATATGTGGTCATTGGATCATTCGCACAAACACTTTCCTCCTCAAATAACCTCTTAAGGGAAAATCAATACAGAAGTTCACTTCAGATGTGCTGCCCATCAAAACAGCGACACTTTACTGCATTGCTTCTGTAAAATTCATTTTATTTTAAAAGTTGTAGCTGACATTAATCTCGGGAGTCGGGTTTCGTAGAGTCTGGTATTTTTTTTTTTTTTTTTTTTTTTAGTTGTAATCTGCTTTTGTTTAAAGAGATCCGATGTGCCACGCGCGTGGAGGAAAAAATCTATATATTGGGTCTAGGAAATTGTTTTCTATGTTAGAATTGACAAGTATAACCATTTAGTAATGTTGAAACACGCAAGCTTATTCTGTTTGGTAGTACGGACTATCATTTTTATTTATAACTTCTGAGTATACACAATATTAATAAAAATTTTTTTTTTTTTTAAAAAACGTTACAATCGATTTTTCTAGATAATGAGGGAAATAAAATTTAAAAAGTGTGTGAAATTTGTCATTTATTTATATTTTATTTTATTTAATTTTTTTAATATTTGATTCAATTTAATCACAAATTGTAAAAAAAATTGATTGTGTTCAAAATGGGAGTGATTTATTTTCATTTCTTAAATCTTGCACTTTGTATATTTCTACTTTTTCAATAGTTCTGTATTAAAATAGAAGGTGTGTAAAAACATGACTTATCTTCTACGCAATCTGTAAAAACAGTAGAAATGATAGTTTATTACTTCTTTAACTTTTTTCCTAAAAATCCTCTTTGTACGCCATTTGCAAAGCAAATTCAACCGAATCCGCCGAAGACGCAATAGAGAAAATCAAAATTGAGATTAAAAAGGCCTGAAAATTAAAAATGCTATTAATTTTTTTATGTAATTAATGTAATTGAAGCAATGCAATTGAACACTAATGTATGTTTACCTTATTCATCTTCAATTATTAAAACCAGCTGCAGTGTATTTACATTACAATTTCATTGTAAATGTCCACATCGTCATAGTAATCGTCGGGAAAATTCGCCTGGCGATAAAACTTAGTTTTATTATCATTAAAGCATTAAACCGTGATTAAATGGACAAAATTCATAGCCATATTTTATGATGCCTGTGATTGGCCACTAGTCTAAGATATAAACAATTAACGCGTATTATTGCATTTTTAAGATGCTTTATTATGATTGCATAAACCAAAGCAATTAAATGAATTAAAGAATACTTCATTTGAATATTGTTGTCAAAATACCAGACAAAAAGTAAAAAAACAGAAGTGAACAATAACTTGGTGATGGTATATGTATATTTTTCGTGAAAACGGTTTTTTTTATTATCAATTTTTTTTATTTGGTTATAAATAAACCAGCTAATTATTAACATTAATTATATCAAGTCTAACTGATTCTCTGTCTAGAAAAGAGATTATCATGCAGTTAATCTTCCATTCAGTCTAGAATATCTCGTCTCATACTCCCTCGCAAAAAAATAAATTTGCACAACTACTTACAGCAGCGCCACCTAGCACCGATTTAGATTTCTATCCAATGACGCTCTTTCTTTCAAATTGTCTGTTATCTAATGTTTGGTCACGTGAACCGATGGTGCGGCAAGCGCACCAAGTTTAATAAATTTCAGCGTCCATTCTGGATGGTGGCATCAACAACAATAATGGATAAGAGCAACGAGGGATTGACGTTAACTGTATGCACTCAGGTAGAATTTGTAATCGGTAATACCGTTGAACTAAAAAAAAAAAAGTAATGTCTAACCCATGACGCAATCATTTCAATAAAATTACTGTACGGTATTGTGATACTCTGTATGCCAATTATTCAATAATGTTGTTTGCTTTTGGTGTTGAGCAGGCAAAACAAATAAAATAATAAAATTGTATTTGTTTTCAGATTCCCGAGCGTCTGATATCTGTAACTAGAGAACATAATGACTTTATTTGGCTTTACAATCGGTTGGTAGAAACAAAAAGTATTACGGATTAGTGGTATGTTATTGCTAAATAAATAATTGTGATAATATTATAATAATTTATTTGAATTGAACGATAGGTACCGCCAGCTCCTCCTCGCTTTGAAGCAGTTGAGTTACAAGACGTTGAAGAAATAATAGCGAGGCACGAATTATTTCTTTTACGGTTAGCTAATCACCAAATATTTAAATGCGACTGCCATTTTCGGAGATTTTTACTGGATGCTGATGTAAGCTTTTAATTGTATATGTCGTTAATCGTTCGCGAGTTAACATGTTTAACATGATTTATCACAGCTTTATGTGCAAAATACTAATGTAGAAGAAGAAAATGCAGACTTGGGAAGGTTCTGTACACCGGATAATTATAATACGGTGGGTCTGAAATCATAAAATTCTGAATTGAAGTTAAATAATATACTTTCTTTCATAATAGTTTAACTTTGGAGTTGACCGCATGATAAGTTGTCATAATGGTAAGGAAAATATTGTTTAAACCGTAACTTACATTTAAATTATTTTATAATTAGCTGTAGCTGATCGGTTCGATAAAGAACCATCTCGCTCGCTTCCGTTACCTAATATCGGAAGTAATGAATTGGAATTAAAGATGTAAATAGCTTCATAATTTCTATTATATCATTTACAAATTTTATTATTTATATAGGACGTTTCAAACAACCGAGAACTTAGAAACATACCCTGTAAGTTTTTTATTGTAATCTATCATGTTCCCACACTGAGCTTGATTCACACTTGTCCGAAAAAAAATGGCTTTTTGGAGAGTTGAATCTATTGTTACGTGATTGATTAATAGGATTTTGGCTATGATGAGTGTGAACCTCGGTGTGAACTCCTCTTTCCGATTGTTCTAAAAGGTGAAAGGGAAATTTTACTAACAGTTTGGGTGTTTGAACCAAACATAACATAACAATGATGAAATCTTATATGCAAATCTTGAGAAGGTATAAGCAGGACATCCGTAATTATGTTTCGTTATGAGCCAGAGAAAAGTGTTACCGTAGGTATTTGTTGAAATAATCCGCATAAATACTATTCTAAGCAAATGATACAAAGTGAGTGATAAGTGACGCTACTCACATACAAAAGTACATTTTAAATCAATACCCTCTCAAGCTGGGTTCTCACTTGCGATTTTTCCGCTTTATCGCGCGAATTCCGCGTGGAAAACTTTCGTCAAAATTGCGCCATTTTTAAAATTGAAAATTTTTCTAGGTTTTTTTGTGTTTTTGCTACATGTGGAAACCTAGAAAAATTTTCAATTTCAAAAATATCGCAATTTTGAGGCAAAATAAGTTTAAAAAAACCGCAAAACGCAATAAAAATCGCGCGATTTTACCGCAAGTGAAAATCCAGCATAATGCACGTAACAAAAAGTGTCCTGTGTATAAAACATGTTTCTCATGGTCTATATCTATATTATTACTTATCAAAAAACATCTATTTTAAATACGCGCCATTACTTTAAAACAATAAACAAAATTCTTTTTTTATACAGACCCAAATTATTCACAGTGCTTTCGACCATCGAAGATCTCATCAGCAGACCCATCCCATTTGATATTTTATCACAAACCGATCCAGGGGTTAAATTGCAAAGTCTGTTTAATACGCCTTGATTAATACGCAGAAATGCATGATAGGTTAATTTTAGGAGTTCCATTTTATTTCACATTTAGTGCTTTTTGATTTTTTGTTATCTCTCTGGTTTCATTTAAAGACTAATTATAATGGATGAAGCAGTAAAAACGTTTTGTAAACACTAAGATTAACTGTGTCTAATTAACCATATGCACTAAGATTAACTGTGTACTATGGACGTTTTTCTTTTTAACAGTATATTTAGTTCTGTGTTTAATTCCAGTCAGCAGTCTCTGTTTGACTGTCCATTGTGCTCCAGACGGATGGGTCTGCTGTTGAGATTTTCGATGGTCGAAAGCACTGTGAATAATTTGGGAAAATGACGTGTTTGTATAAAAGGAGAATTTTGTTTATTTTTTAATTATATTACCGGTATTACTTTTTTGTTTTTTAGGAGTCATTGCTAGTGTACATAGTCCATGCAACACTTGATCAAAACTTCAAAAATCTAAATGTAGTATACGAGTTGATTTTTAGCTCTTATTTATCGTTAACTAACTTAATAATTTTTCTCTTCAGACACTTTCATCTAACAAAACTTCTTTTGATGAGGAATTTATTTGGCAAGCAAAAAAGAGTACTCCGAAATCAACATACAAGATGTGTGAAAAAAGAACAAGGGTTTATATGCATCAGTTACCTCAATGGCCATATTTTTATTGGGATCAAAATGCTATCCAAACACTCTTATCCAAGGTCAACTCTCGCCGACAAACTTTGCTTACCTGTATGAAGATTCTGGGAATGGATGAACAAGATCAGACGGTACTTAGGACTTTGACGTTAGATGTTGTAAAGTCGAGTGCAATAGAAGGCGACGACTTATGTTACGATCAAGTTCGTTCGTCTATAGGAAGAAGGCTGAAAATTGAAACCAATATGAAAATTGGAACAAACGAAAGTGTTGAAAGTGTTGTGAGCATGATGCTTGACGGTACACAGAAAAATGAAGATGATCTTACAGTTCAGCGCTTGTTTAAGTGGCATTCTGAATTATTTCCCAGTGGAGGTAAATTTGTTATTGGAGCATTCAGAGACAACAAAAAGGACGATCCTATGGAAGTGGTATCAGGCGAAATGGGAAGACAGACGGTTCATTTCACAGCACCAGATTCAAGTATTCTGAATGAAGAAATGAATTCATTTTTGCACTGGTTTAATACCAGCAATATTTTAGATCCCATTGTAAAAGCAGCTATTGCACATATATGGTTTGTTACTATTCATCCATTTGATGATGGTAATGGGCGGATAGTTCGAGCCATCACTGATATGCTCTTAGCACGAGGTGACAAGAGTCCCAAACGATGTTACAGCATGTCAGCCCAAATATTCAAAGAAAAGAACGATTACTATGCTGTTCTAGAAAAAACACAGTTAAGCCTAAATGTCACAGAATGGTTAAAGTGGTTCCTTGGATGCCTCGAATGTTCTTTAAGTAATGCACAAGGTATAGTTGACAGTGCTGTAAATAAAGCCAAATTTTGGCAAAATCATTCCCATAAGGAATTTAATAAGAGACAAACAAATACATTGAATCAATTACTTGGTGATTTTCATGGTAAACTAACAATTAAAAAATGGGCAAGGATGGAAAAATGTTCACAATTTGAGGCTGAAAAAGATTTAGACGATTTGGCATCAAAGACTATTTTAATTCAGGATAATACTAGTAAGCATCCAAGCTATGTTTTGAAAAACTAAAGTCATCAATTGTTGTACAGTATAATTTTTATTATGTTTTAAGCATATTACGATGTCTCTCTATGTTAATTTATTTCCTATTTTTACTTCTGATGAGAAATTAAAATGAAATAATACTTTTTTTTACATTATATATAATTTTTTTTTTTATTAAAACTTATTCAATTACACACAAATATATTTCAATACTGATTTTTAAAATAACCACACAATGAAAATGTTAAAATAGTTAACCAAAAAAAAAACATCAAAATAAATGAAGGAATTTCGTGTTAAAACCTTCAGCGGTTTCAATTTCTTTGTTTGAATTATTTTTGTCAAATTTTTTCTATTTACCCATGTACAACATTCCTTAAAATTGAAATGTATTTCTTGACCTTTTCAATTTAAACTTGGCAAATGGCTAATTTCATCGGTGTTACTTCCTTCCATGTTACAATAAACAATAACCGACGCAATAACCATCAATAAGACGATAAAAAGCAATTTTTTCATCATAGAAGAATTCTTGCTCCGCTTCTTATCATTCACCGGCTCGGGCGTGTTCTCAACGACATTCGATGCAAGTTTGCTCACAGTTTCCTCATTTCGACTAAAAAAAAATATAAAAAAAGTTAATAAATATACAAAAATAATTATTTTTTCATTTACTGGCGCATTAAATCTGCATAGAGCGTTCTATCGACTGGAGTATATGATATATTATCCCTCAAACTGCGACGTGGTGTTGGTGTTTCGCGTGAGTAGTTTCGTTTAGATGAAGTATTCTCTGATTCGACAACGTTGTAAATAATTGGTGAATCGTCCTGCTTCTTTTTTCGGTTTCCAGAACTGAAATTAAATTGAAATGAGATAAAAAATATCGAATTTTTTCCAATTTTTATACTTGATATTCGGTGTAATAACTGGTGTCAAGATTTCATCAGATTCACTATCGGAGTATTCATCTTCGGCTTGCTGGTATTGACCATTCTGCATTTCGCCTTCCATTTCTCCCAATAAAATACGCGCCAATTTTCGTTCATAAACTGATCTGGTCGTTTCTACATCAAAAGAACAAAATAATAAATAACATTTTCAAAAAAATTAACATTATTTTATTCGATTCTTACCAACGATAGGACCTGCTGCGACGTTATTCTTCAATAAATACTGTCGAAGTTCATCATCTGACAGTTCATTTATATTTACTCGAACTCCGTCCAAAACGAGCGTCACGCTGTCTAAACTGTCGGTAACTGTTGTAAAAATACTTTTTTCCTGTGAAATGTACAAAAAAAATAATTGTGAATAAATTATAAAATCAATTTTAAAATTCAATTACATTCTTCGCCGCAGCCGCCATGCTTAATTTACCCATGACTAACTAACAATAAGCCTACTAACAGGAAATTTTGTCAACAGGGTTCGATTACTACTACACGACGGCTTTGATTGGTTTGCTCTTGGACGAATACTAGTCCAAGATTTGCTCTTGTTGTAGGCGGAGTTTTTTTAAAAAATATTTTGTATTACGTCATTTGTTTAACTTACTTTCGTGTGACCTTTTGTGTATTTATGCGCATCTTCTTCGTCACTGGAGAACTCCGAAGCACGTGGTTCACGGGTTTGAGCATTGGTGAGGTACTTTTGGTACAACTGGACGTAGACTTCTTTTTTGGAACCAGTCGGTGGTAGAGGAATATTGCGCGATTGCAACTCACTTTTAAGTTTTTCTTTGGACATTGAACTTGATGATGACGACATTTTTAACACCGGTGAAATAAAGTTGCAAATATGAAAACTCTGCAAAAATAGCTTTAAAAATGAACACGCACCGGCTAAACCGAGTCTGCGCCGAAGATAAAAGACGGATCCAAGATGGCGCTGTGTGTAAAACGGAAGCGGAAATAGTGGAGTCATTTTTTTGCGGGAAAAACAGCGATATTCTGTGATAGCGCGATAAGAGCAATAAAAAAAGGTTTATTTTGTTTGTAATTTTTTTTTTTTTAATTTATTGTATTGTCATTTTATTTTTAAAAAATAATACATTTTCAAAAACATTAAAATCATTTTTTTAAGTTTTTGTGTTCAAATTTTAATCCATCGTTTCAAACAGGTTCAAATGATTTTTTTTTAAAAGAAAATATGCCAAAATTCAAATTAATATCAGAAAAAAATCTTTTTTTTAAAAAAATGTATTATTTACAGCGGAAACGGAAATGTGATTGGTTGCATTTTAGCGGGAAAAGCCACCTAAAATGGATGGAAAAATAAAAGTTATGAGCTGGAATATAAACGGTATACGAACATCGAAAGATTCCATCAAAGATTTGTTGCATTCGTTTAATTGCGACGTGTTGTGTCTGCAGGAAACTAAACTCACGAGTAAAATCTTCAACGAATTGCATTTCCATGAAATTAATGGAAATTAATGAATTTCAGGGGATCAATTAGACGAAGAGACCGCTATTTTAGACGGTTTTAATTCTTATTATAGTTTTTCAAGGGTAAAAGGCGGCTATTCTGGTAACACTAAAACGGATTGTATTTTTAAAACATTAAAATATTTATTTATTTAATTTTAATTTTTTTTATTTTTTAAAGGTGTTGCAACTATTTGTAGAAACGAATTTACTCCTATGGCTGCCGAAGAAGGACTCAGTGGTGTCAATTATACTTTTTATGCTAATGAAAAGGATGTTGTGGGGCATTATGGAGATATTTTGGATAATTGGAGTAAGGATGAGTTGATTTCGTTAGATTCAGAAGGGAGATCTGTTGTTACAAAGCATAGAATCAAGTATTAAATATCAATGTCAATTTATTTGCATTTTAGATTAATAATTTTATTCATAGGACACACGAGGGAAAGGATGAATTTCTTACGATAATTAATGTTTACTGCCCCCATGCGTCGGTGGAAAATGGCGATAGACTTAAATATAAATTTCAATTTTTTGAATTACTCAAGCAAAGGGCTCAATTGCTTATAGATAATGACAGGTAATGTAATATGAATAAAAAATGATTTTGTTTATTGATTTTGTTGATTAATTTTTGTTTCTTTTGCAGCCATGTAATTATTTTAGGTGATTTAAATGCAATTCATAAAGAAATTGATTCTGCTCATACCATAGAAGTACTAAAACTTGAATTAAATGAGAATAATGAATATTAATTTTTTTAATTTTGATGAAAGTTTACTAAAGGTCGAGAATGGCTCGATAGCCTCGTAATTTCTTTACCTGAAACTGGAAATTTCGATGAAATACCTGAAAACTCAAGTATAATTCTCATTTTAACCTTGAAATCATTTTTAATTTAAAATGTTTTATTTAGAAACGAAATTTGTGGATACTTTTCGTCACTGCCATCCATTACGCGAGGAAGCCTTCACTTGTTGGTGCACAAAACTCGGTGCCAGAACATTAAATTTTGGAACCAGACTCGATTACATTTTAGCAAACGTTGATTTCGCTCAAAGAACACTCGATTCCAGCGACATTCATCCGGAAATAAAAGGCTCCGATCACTGTCCAGTCACTGCACAATTCAAATGCCATCCAATCGCCTCAAAAACTCCGTTTCTATGCACCAAAAATTGGCCAGAATTTGCTGGCAAACAACAAACCTTAAAATCATTCTTCCAGAAAATTGACAAAACCGAAAAAACAAACAATTCACCACTGAAGAAAAAACAAAAAACAACCACAAACCAAAGAACATTATCAACCTTTTTCAAAAAACAGAACCGGTTAAAAATTCGAATTATTACTACAATCGAGTCAAGAAACGAAAAACACGGAATCCTCTTCACAATCTAGTCAAGAAACGAAAAACAGGGAATCCTCTTCACAATCGAGTCAAGAAACGAAAAACACCGATGCAGCCGACAAATGGAAAAACATGTTCAAAAAAACAACTGCGCCGCCATTTTGTTCAGGCCACAATGAGCCGAGTGTTCTACGAACAGTAAAGAAAAGCGGTGCCAATTTGGGCCGACAATTCTACGTATGTGCTCATCCAGACGGGCCCAAATCGAACCCTCTTTCAAAATGCAATTATTTTGTGTGGAAATAATTAAAGAAACATTTTTATAATTTTCGTAAGTCTTTTACTTATTCGTGAGTTTGATGAACCAGTGAATTTAACATTTTTGCCTCAGATTTTCTCGTTTTTTAACACTAATTTTCACAGTTAGTTTATTTCGCTATATAAATCTAATGAATCGAGAAGCGCACTTCAAAAAGAAATTATCTACACATTTGTATACATTTATTGCTGTTTTTCTTCTAGTTTTCGTCGCAATGATTCTGGCATTGTCGGGGGTGGAGGCCGAGGCATTCGGAAGTATACTTTAACTCCGTCGTAGATGAACCATTGGGCCGCAGTCAATGTACCGATCATGATAATCCTGGCGGTCAATCCTTTCCACATTCCTAAAAACAAGCAGAATCTCATTATAATATATCTTTATATAAAAAAAAATTGTTTCCTTTCAGTTTTAATTGTTAATTCTGTTTTTCTTTTAAAATTCAATCAACAAATTGATAAAACGAAGGAATTTTAATCTCACACACATGATTCACCCATCGACTATATTAAACAAACAAAAACTGTTCGCGTGTATCGACGGATTTAAGGAGTGTGTTTTTGTTTGTTATTTCCTCTTTTCTTACCCATGAATCCTAAGCTTTTAGCCACTTGCATAGCACTGCTTCCTTTAGCTTGATTTAATTTCGATACTACGGTATCGGCGGGATGAGACACGATAGCGCAGAAGACACCAGCTAGAAATAGAAAATGTTTGCATTAATTTCAGTTTAATAAATGGATTTCGTTAAATTTTGTATTTACCAATGTAACCAGCCGCAAATGTGACTATCAGTTGCTCGGCATAGGTACACTCTTCTCTCGGTTTGGGGACAACAAACTTGTACAACGCCTCTACGGTTCGCTCAAAGCAAGCGAATTTCATCATTGTGTATGGAATTTGTCTCATCCATAAAGGAACTAGCCCTTTGTAAAATCTAGATTAAAATCAATTTTATAATGTTTAGAAATTGTAGTGTTTTATAAAGGGTAGCGCCAAGCCCCGCATCAAATGAGCACTTAATATTACATTGATTAAAGAATGCATTTTTGCGCCTAAAATACACTTTTATCACCAACTAAGGGTCCGTTTTGTATCTGAAATGTATTATTCCCTCTTTGTGGTCCATTTTTGCCCATAAAATAAATCATTTGACTAGGAAAGTCTGTTTAGGCGCATAAAAAGCATTTTTTTGGCTAGTAAACTGGAGTTTTTCATCTGTAAAGGGTAATTATGTGTCCATTTACGCGCTAACCCTGCTGTGCATTTGCAAAAAAAAAATGTTTAATTAAAAAATATATCTATTTACTCGATTACTTACCCGCCAATTCCCTCTTCTTTCCAAATAATTGGCGCACCTTGGCGTAAAGTTGCAGCAAAGCCAGGCATCGTTTGGATGCGTACTTTAACAGCTTCCATTGGTGACAAAGCAATATCGGCGAAAAACTCAGCCGAAGCGCTCGCAATTAAGTAAAGGGACGTTCGGTAAAGGTAAGAGTATTCCTAAAAAACAAAAACCAATCATTAAACACCAAATTAAATATTTCATACAATTACTCAATAATTTCCTACCTCTCCCATCAAATTACCGTAAAATACTTTAAATATTTCGTAAAATCCAAATTTACACAGTCCTTGCATCGAATAACCAATAGCTGTCGGGGCCCAGCCTTTGCTCAAACCTCCATAACCCTCTTCTTTAATGGTCACCGAAAATCCATTGAAAATACTACGATATTTCGTCGGATTCACCTAAAACATAAAAAAAAAATCAAAAAATCATGGATTTTTTTTATTTTTTAAAATCTCACTTGAATTCTGCACTTGACTAAATCCAGGGGCACAATCATGGTGTGAGTAATTCCACAACTCAAAATCCCACCCAAGCCACACAGAGCAAAATATTCCATTGAACCGAATTCGCAGCAATATTCCTCTAAACACACAAAAAATAACATATTTAAAAAAATATTTTTTTGTTTATATCTTATGGTACTCGAATTTAAACCTATTTCTTGATTCAGTCATTACCTGTCGCCGCTGCGGCGAATTTTCTTGGAGGGGGTTTTGGGACCAAAGATTGGCTTAAACTGGGTGCCATTGTGGGTGACGGCGAATTGGGTTTGGATGCTTCACATTGCGCTTGGAAAGGCGTTAAGAACGGAGTGTTCTTCGCGGCTTCTAACAGTGACCAATACATGCTGACCAGATCTAGGATGAAAAATGGATATTAGGATTGTATACCGGTAAAATGGCTTAAAAATATCGTAACCTCTAGCTGTCCCAGCGAATGGAACCTGTAGGAAGTGTGGAAAAGGAGGACTGTGATTGGTCCAGCGGATTTGATAATATATTATGTAATGGGAAAAATTGTTTTTTTGAGGGTTACGCAATGTGTAGTTTTTATGTTTACAAATTATTAATTTTGGGAGTATTTAAATTTTTGCAATAAATAAATTTTGGTGAAATAAGTTGTTTTTCATTTGTGGAAAAATCGGGGAAAATGAACGTGAAGAAGTTGGCTGCGGGATTTGTAAAATGGCTGCGACTACGGCGGTAGGACGACTCAATCTATTACAAGTTTGTGGATTTAGTTTTATTTAAATTATATAACTCGATGTGCATATGTAAAAAAGGAATTCCGTAGAATTCGTTAAAATTATTTAAAATGATAAAAATTTAAATTTTTTTTTAGAATGTTGCAAGTTATGTTTCGTGCCGAGGATTATCCACGAGTCCCCGAACGTCTGCAAAGGTAAAATAAAAGAAAAAAAAATTAATTAAAAATGTATGACTTTATTGCATTTTAGATGCTTCTTCGCGATGCCCTTAACACCGCCCTGGACGAAGAAATGGAAAGAGACGAAAAAGTGTTTATAATCGGCGAAGAAGTAGCTCAATACGATGGCGCCTATAAAGTAACAAAATTACGAAAACTCAAAGGTCATTTCAGTACGTCTTACTGCTTTGAAGGTCAGCAAAGGCTTATGGAAAAAATATGGTGACAAACGAGTCATCGATACTCCCATCACGGAAATGGGTTTCACTGGGATGGCAGTCGGTGCAGCATTTGTAATTAATTATTCAAGCAAAACATCATCAAACCTAATTAATTAGCTTATTTTTTCTCTATTAGGCCGGCCTCAAACCCGTGTGTGAATTTATGACCTTCAATTTCTCTATGCAAGCAATAGATCACGTGATTAACTCGGCTGCCAAGACATTTTACATGTCGGCTGGATTGGTACGATGTGTTTGAATCCATTAATATTATTCTAAATATAATTTTCAAATAGATTAATGTTCCCATCGTGTTTCGTGGTCCTAATGGCGCCGCACAGGGTGTTGCTGCACAGCACTCGCAGTGTTATGGTGCTTGGTACAGTCATTGTCCCGGGCTCAAAGTTCTGTCTCCTTTCTCTGCTGAAGACGCACGGGGGTTGCTCAAATCCGCGATTAGAGATCCGGATCCTGTAGTATTTTTGGAAAATGAGATGCTGTATGGCGTACAGTTTGAAATGACGGCTGAGGCGATGGGAAAGGATTTTTTAGTACCGATTGGCAAAGCCAAAATTGAAAAACCTGGTAATAAACATTTAAAAAGTGAATTTTAAAAAAAAAAAAAAATTTTAATGTTTTTATTTGGATTAGGAAATCATATGACCTTAGTCGCGCATTCAATTAGCGTACAAACGTGTTTAGATGCTGCCGAAGAACTAGCGAATGCAGGAATCGACTGTGAAGTGCGTTAAATCAAATTTAATTAAAGAAACAATTAAAATTAATTTTATTTAGGTTATTAATCTACGCTCACTTCGTCCTATGGACACCGAGACGATAATCAAATCCGTCCAGAAGACGAATCGTTTGATTACTGTTGAGCAGGGATGGCCACGTAGTGGTATAGGCGCCGAGATTTGCGCCTCGATAATTGAAAGTAAGTGAATAAATCACGAAATAATTGTTTTAAACTTAAATTTAATATATTGTAGGCCCAGCTTTCGATTATTTGGATGCTCCGGTCGTTCGTATAACCGGAGTAGACGTCCCGATGCCGTATACCAAAGGGTTAGAAGCGATTGCGCTGCCAACTACGGCAGATGTCGTTCGTGCAGCAAAAAAAATTATGAATGTACAATGAAAGTTAAACTAGTCAATTTTGCAATATTTAGCGACAAACATGGGGGGTAATTTTGTATTTTATTTGGATGTTATGATTGAGTTGTCCCCTGCCTGTCTCCGTTTCTTTACTACTTCAAAGTTAGAAAATATTTTTTTTTTGAAATTTTTTTGAAATTATATTTCAATGTACAAAACAAATGCAAATGTTAATAATTACAACATTTATGGAAAATAACAAGCAATATTTAGAAAATAAATTGTTTTTTTAGGTAGAATTTTCTGTGTGGGCATCTTTGTACTGTTGTAACCAACTTTCAGGTGTTGTTTCCGGATATAACTGGAATAAAATGAAAAATTTCAAGAATTTGTTAATTGAAAAGTAAATTTAGAATGTTTACCGTGCAAACGAAATCGAGGACATTTGTTTTTGATATTTCACTTATGGCACGTGGACCCCAACGGTATTCATACGATGGTGGTTCGTTGGTGGCGTTTTTAACGACGTCTAAATACAATTGTTGTTTATATTCGTTGTTTATTAATTTCTTCACGTCGCCGAATTCTTCGTGCGCAACACTGAAAGAAATTATTTGTTTTTTTGGTTTATTTTTGATTAATTTAATTCATCTTACTCAGGCTCGATTCCAAACTTTTTCAACATTGTCCATAATTGTTCTGTAAATAAATTAAAAATTTTAGTTTTTGTGGGCAAATTAGAACTTAAAATTAACATTTTCTTGTTTGAAAATCAGACTTAAACTAGATTGAGTAAGGATTATAGTTGTTAATAATCATATTTGGTCATAATAGTTATGTCATCATTTTAAAATGATAAAAAAAAATTAAATTAAATCATATTTACCATCACTCATCACATTTTCATTCATAAAAATCGCACTCAGTATAATAAATAACAGGCAACTTTTAACCTGCTCATCTTCCGACCTGCAAAAGAAATTTAAAAAAAATTAAATAACTTCTTTTGATTTAATCAATACAATTCATACCACGTGATAATAGGTGTCTCCAAATCATCCTGAATCTTATTAATCAACATAAACTGCCCAGCTCGGCCTACGATCGGTTGTAACACAACCCCAAAGATCTAATTTCAATATTTCATTAATTAATTACCCGCCAAATCTTGTGTACTACATTTTATTTACTTGCGTTAGTTTTTCTTTGGCTACCTCCAAAACGTTTTTAATTGCAGCGCCATTTTCTTTTAATACTTGTTTTCTCATATCTATTTGCTTGATTGGATTTTTTTTCTGATCACAGACGAATATGTAATGGACTAGACTGTCGGCTAGAGAATTGATTTCTGCTCCTGATAACTGAGATGATTTGCCTTGTGTTTGCGTCTGAGATGGCCCATATTCATCGTCACTCTTAAAAATAATAAAATGGTTGGAGATTTTAATGCACCACTAAATAGAATGCAATATTCTTACCGAAACGTCTGAATGTGGTTTCCTTTTCCTTGGCGGCATAATGTGGTGAAAAATGCGAAAAAATGACAGTCAAAGTTTTCGCGCTGTTAACAACGAAGCGGATGGCCGCAAGACGGCTCCCTTGTGTTGAAAACCATCGGTTACCCGCAGCGCCACAAGCGGTATTCTTACACAATTTGTTGTTTGTTTTCTATTTATTTGTACAAAATACATACGGTATTTATTTCTATCATCACGTTAAAAAATACAAGTTGTGAAAAATAATTTATGAACTTAAGCCTTCAACTAATGACAATAAATAACTTCCAAGGTTTTCATCCTGCAAAGAAATATGAATTTACAAAAATGAATGATTTATTTCGATTTATATTTCATTTACTTGATAACCCCATGACACCAAAACACTTTTACTTTCATCATCTTCGCACCCGGAAACCTTAACTAAAACTGAATCAACAGAAATTGAGCCGTCAGTCAACAATTGCACTGCGTAATCTTTTAAATTCCTTCAAAAGAAAATTAAATTAAATAAATAAATAAATTAAATAAATAAAAAAATCATTAAAGTCAAATAATTTACGATTTAATTGTTCTGTAAATCCGACTTGCAGTTTGACTACTTGTTCCTGGATCTTCTAACGTCACTGTCGACGTAAACCGAATCTGATGGAAATTTATTCCCAACTCATTCGTAGCAACTTCCGGATCCAATAAACGCAACGTCTACAAAAAATAATTACAATTAATTAACAATTCAAAATTTTGTTTTCGACCAATGTTACATTATCTTTGCTAACGAGTAAACCATGTAAATGTGACGATCCAGTCGATTTCAAATTCTCCTTTAGCAATTTAAGCGCAACATCGATGAAAATCTTCGGTTTGGTCGGTATCGTTATGGTCTCACCATTAGCCGGTTTATAACAATGTATACCTAAAATAAAACCCAAAAATCATCAAAAACAATCCAAAAATTATTTTGATTGAATTTACCAAACTCTTGAGTAATTTTTTGCTTTAAAAAATCCATTTTAGTGTCTTCACCGTGCACCAAAACAACATTTTGAGGTTCGCATTGTCGAATTAACTGCATTATACCTTTAGCGTCAGCATGAGCAGAAAATGACATGTATTGCACCGACATTTTTACATCGATCTAATAAAAAAAAATTATGTTTAGCCATTTTTTTTTAAAAAAAAATTCTAATTTTACTTACAACTTGCCGCCCCTCGCATTCAACTCGTTTAGCCCCATTAAGAATTTTCGATCCAACAGTTCCAGCAACGCAATATCCTGGCATGATGAGCATGTTTTGCTCAAAAGGAGCCCATTTTTTAAATATTTGCAAGGATAATCCTGCATGTAACATTCCAGGAGTCGCAAAAACGACCATAGCGCCGGGATTATCCATATAAGCCCTGTCAAATGGCTAAAAAAAAAATTAATAATTTAAAATGATATTAATTGATAATTTACCTTAATATGACTGAATTCAAACATGTTTCTATGTACAAATGTTTTTCTTATTTTCTGATTGGTCCATGTGATGAACATTTTGTAGTAATTATTCGCCTAAAATGAAATTTTTATGTTTCTATAAATATATAATACAATTAGCGAGTAATAAATCACCTTTTCGGTGAGTCCAACAGCAAAATAAACGGGAACTTTTAAATTCATTCGGTCCCAATAGGTTTCTAGGAGAATACATAATTCCTGAGCCCGACCAAGAGCAAATACTGGGATAAGAACCTGAATTTGACCAATAAAAAAAGATTAATTATATTTTTGATGGTTGATTAATAATGAATGAAATTAACCTTTCCTCCTCGCTCAATGCATGTGTGAACCTTTTTCAAAAAATCTCGTTCTCGACAGTGTTTTGAATCTCGAATTGTAGTTGCGTACGTTGATTCCGTTATGAGCACGTCGGGGTAGCATTTGTCAATCCATGCAGCACCCAAATGTCGGTCAGGTGTCATGTTATAATCGCCCTAAAAATAAGAGTACAGTAGAAAATTTTTAACATTGTTATTCAGTAATTATATAACTGATGTCGGGTTGCCAGATATTTCAGGTTTTGTTTAAAAAAATAATTTTTACCTCGATTTTACCTTATAAAAACTCAATTTTTCAATCAAAAATTGAGTTTTCTATCACAAAAAACTCAATTTTTTACAATAAGTTTTATTTTTTTTCTTTAGTTCGTTTTCAATGTCTGTTCTTTTAGATAATCCATTTTTTTAGGGACAAGAAAGTGAAATACCCGACAACCCTAGACTAAGACGTACAGTATATAAAACCGACGTTCCTCCAGCCCGAATTAAAAACATCGCAGCTCCCAACACATGACCAGCATAATAAGCTTTAATTTCCAACTCGCTGTCAACCTGAATAAACAAACAATAAAAAAACATAAACCAAACACTTTTTCCCATTAAACTTTAAATCATTAATCATCATTACGTGAACTGTCTGGTGTAAATTCACCGCAGTAACCTTCTTCATACAATCTTTGATCATTTGCGAAGTAAAAAAATTGACTTCTCCCTTCCGCTCAACAGCAACCTTCCTCATATCCTCCTGCACAAACAAAAATTCCTATTAATAAACAAACTCGGCAACAAAAACCAAAATCATCAATTTACCAATAAAATAGGACAAATAGCTTTAGTTGGGTGCGTCATATAAATGGGGCCGTTATAACCGACCATTTCAGTCATAAAAGGCAGCGCACCGCAATGATCCAAGTGGAAATGACTGATTATTACGCAGTCTAGATGTTCAGTCAAGTCGCCGCCATCGGCGATGTACGAAAAGTCAGGAAAACGTCTCTGAAAATGAAATTATTCATAAATAAATGCGTTTTTGTTTGTTTATAATTCAATTGTTACTTCGTCGTTGTAGCCCATGTGCATTCCACAGTCGAGCATGACGTTTTTTCCGCCGACAGACACCAAAATGCAGCTGCGACCGACATCTGAATGTTAAAATAAAGGGATTTATTAAATGGGATCTTTAAAACCGCCATGTTTTGTGTTTACCTTGGCCAGCTCCTAACAAGTGCGAGAAATAATAAAATAAATGTTAGTTTAAGTTTTGTTGACTTTAATTGTTAATTACGTACCTAGTGGTGTGATCTTCACAGCCGTCATTACTTAAATTAACTGAATAACACTAAGTCGTCAATGTGTTACAAGGGTAGCGCCATCTGTAGTTCATTCTGATATTATTTTTCAGGAAAATCGCGACGAAAATAAGACATTTACAAGTTAGTGTTACAAATTTTTATTGTTTTTCTCGATTTATTTCTCTTTAATTTTCGGTGTTGGACATTGGAACATAGAAAAAAAATTGAAATTCTATGGACTTTGATAATTTCAAATTTACGTAAAGCAATTTATGACAGTTTTAGCTTCTCCTCTGAACATCATCATTTTTATAGTCACATGACCAGAGATATTCTAAGCAAAGAACGATCCCAAATTTCGCAATTTTTAATCAACAAGTAATGAAGCAAATGACTTCAAAAACAAAAAATTCAAAAAATTTTCCTTAATCAGCAAAATAAAAACACCGTATAATAAATACATATAACTAACACAAAGTATCTTCCTTCTGCTAGCTACAACATAATCTTCCTTATCCTCCTATCTTCTATCCGCACTGTTCGGCACTGTTGACGTGTTCGTGCTGCCACACAAGTCAAGGCTTCCAATCATAGATGAAAAATCATGGTAGATCTGAGCGGCGGAGGTCCTGATGGACTATTAGAACACGGATTTAGCAATTCCATTTTTATCATTCCAGCTATTATCGTTATTGCACTCATAAGTATGCATTTCTGTACCGTACGTGGTGCATTGACACCTCATCAAACACCATTTTCGCAGAAATCTGACCCTAATTTTAATTTTTCTTACTTTTAATTAACATTTCCCACCAGAAAAATAAGAATTTAAACTTTCTTTAATACAATTCATTAGTTTCAATTAAAATTCTTAATTTAAATGACATATTTGTATTTTTTCAGGCTTTTTTGGATATAAGTTAGTCCAGAGTTTGCAAGACAAGGAACGAAAGAAAGAAGAAAAGAAGAAAATAAAGCAACAGCGAAAAGAAAAGAAGAAATGATTGAAAACTTATAATACTGTATCATTCCAATTTCATTTCATTTTAAATTTGTATGTGGAAATTGTTAATGTGATGTTGTTTTATGAGGAAAATTAGTCTCAATGCTCTGCAATTGTAAAAATGAATTAAAAAACCAGTAAATTAATCAACTGTGTTTATTTTTTCACACACTCGTCAAATTATGCAACTTATTTAGTGGTAGATATCGCCGATTTGTTTAGTGGCGCTAGTTGCGCGTCACGTGACGGCAGAGCGCGGGAAATAATTTGCATCTCTTGATCAATGAATGAACGTACAATGTCAAGGGCCCAAACCTTCTAAACGTGGTCGAATCGACGTATCTACTCATTGTGAATAAATGGCATTGTAATATTCGAACTGCGAAACAAATAGAAAATGGAAGGTTTTCACAAGATCGAAAAAATTGGCGAAGGAACTTACGGTGTTGTTTACAAAGCCAAGGACAAAGATACAGGACGGGTCGTTGCTCTGAAGAAAATTCGCCTAGAAACGTAAAATATTTCTTAAAAAATTAATAAAACATAAATATATTGATTTTTTTATATTTATAGTGAATCCGAAGGTGTTCCAAGTACCGCAATCCGTGAAATATCTTTATTAAAGGAATTGGATCATCCAAATGTCGTTCGGTATTAAAAATTTCATATTTTTTTGTGATAATTTTATTATAATTTTATATTTTATCAGGTTATTAGATGTTGTAAATGCTGATAGAAAACTATATTTAGTTTTTGAATACTTGAATAAAGATTTAAAGAAGTTTATGGACGATTCTCCAACTAGTAGTTTAGACTCAAGTTTAGTTAAAGTAGGTTTTCGTACATAAAATGAATTTTTTTTTCGAATAATTTATTTTTTCTTATGTAAAATAGAGTTATTTATGGCAATTGCTCCAAGGAATTGCTTATTGTCACTCGCACCGCGTACTCCACCGTGACCTAAAGCCGCAGAATTTGCTCATCGATGTCGAAGGAAATATCAAACTTGCTGACTTTGGTTTAGCACGAGCATTTGGGGTACCTGTTCGTACTTACACTCACGAAGTGGTTACTTTATGGTACCGTGCACCAGAGATTTTATTGGGAAGTCGTTTTTATAATACTCCGGTCGATGTGTGGAGTATCGGATGCATTTTTGCGGAAATGGTGAATTTAATCATTTTTTTGAATATAATTTTTATAAATTATATTTTATTTTAGTTGACTAGACGCGCTCTTTTTCCCGGTGACTCTGAAATTGATCAATTATTCCGCATTTTTCGAACTCTGGGGACTCCTGACGAAGCTATTTGGCCCGGAGTTTCAACACTGCCCGATTTCAAGCCTTCGTTTCCGCGTTGGCAAGCGCAAATCATCACCAAAGTTGTTCCAAACTTGATTTCAGACGGACAAGATTTACTTTTGGTATGAAAAAATTATCTTTTCCTAAATTTAATTCAATTTTTAATATTTCTTTAATGTTTATCTACAGAAATTGTTATGTTATGAACCAGGAAGTCGTATAACGGCCAAACAGGCCATTAGCCATCGATATTTCCGTGACGTGTGCTTGAAGGCCCCTTTATTGTGATTTGACATTTCATTTTTTGTGTTATTGTTTTTATTCCAATTTCGTATTACCTTTATTCCATTTTTTAATCGCATTTTCATTATAGACTACTGATTTTCAATGCAAAATTGATAAAATTGTAAATTCTCATGATTTTCATGTATAAATATTTGTTAAGAATGTTAAAACTTGATTATTATTTCATTTCCTTGATGATTTTCTCTTCTAATGATTCATACCGTTCATTCATTTGATCATAAACCTGTTAAGGAAAGATTAATGAATTAAAAAATCGAGTTATTTTTGAAAATTTATGCATTTTACTTTGACGGCTTCCGGAGAGGGAGTCACAGCGCATGTATGGTTATTTAGCTTTATGGAATCGTGGAATGAAAGATGAGGTTCGGCAACGCAGCCGTATTTGGCTATGAGAGCGGCGCCCAAACTGGCAGAGTTTTCGTAAAGTCGGTAGACTGGAGTGTCGAATGCATCGGCGAACACCTGTGGTGAGTTTTGTTTATATATTTAACCTTTTTTTTCTTTTTATTTTAGTTTTACTTGTAAAATGTCGTCGTTTTTCGATGAACCACCTGTTGCTAAAATCTTGGATCCTTTTTCTAATTTGAATCCTAATCGTTTGGCGTGAACTCGTTTTGAAAGAACTTGACCTTCGATTAAAGCTCGCACTTCGACTTCTTTTGAAAACGAATTTACCTAAAGAATTATTTAAAAACTCAGGAACTTTTATCATTTTTACCAAAATAAGTTAATTTTGTCCTAAAAAATCCGAATTTTTGGCCGATAAGATTGAAAAAATTCAAATTGATTTATTTTTGACCTTAAAAGCATTTATACCTTTTGATTTTGCTTATTGAATCTAAATACACCACTAATCTGTGGAAGAATTTCTTGAGTATCAAAATAAATGCCTGTAAAGAAACATAGTTTACATATATTGCCTCGTATATTGCAGTTAATACTAGCCAATATTTCCAAAGTTTCCAGCAGGTGTGCTTCGAAGTAATTCACTAAAAAGCTGCCAAGATCCTTCCGTACATTCATTACTAATTCGTTCACGAACAAACGACCCATTTTGAAAACTACAAACAAACAAATTATTCAAAAACAAATATATATTTAATAATATTTAATATCATTTCTACCAAAGCATGACATAAAAACTGTCCACGTGAATAGGACTGCAAATCACGTGTCCTTCAGTTGTTGGAACGGGAGAATTTGTAACAAACATAAGGGTATCACTTGTTCCCAAACTGATCTAAAATAAAACGACATTAATACTTTAAATAATTGATAAATTAATGTTGTCTAAGCAGACCCACAACTAAGTCTCCTGGCTGGAGCATCGCACACGCCACAGTTGCTAGAAAAATTAAAAATATTCAAAAAATTAAAAAAAATTCAGTTTGTAAATAAAAATTTAAAAAATTGTTTCAATTTACCTGAATTATCACCTGTGAACGTGACAACCGAACAGTGTTTTGAAAATCCATATCGTTCAACGAAATATGGTGAAATTGTACCCTAAATGATAATATTTTCTTTTAATTTTATTGATTTGTTTATTTATAGTAAATTTTAACCAGATTCTTATAAGATGGGACTAATTCGCCCAATCTGCGCTTCAAATCTGGAGCCACAACTTGAACGAGTTCGTCAATCCATTCTTTCTCCCAAATATTCATCAAATTCATTCCTGAGCCGTCGCTGTAATCGATGGGGGCGAAATCGCCAAGAAATAAACTCGCTATGAAACTGCTTATTAAAGAAATTCTCTAAAAAAAATTAATAATAAGTGAATTTTGATATAATAAAAGAAATTTTGTTTATACTTCTGTGTTAGCATATGCTAGGGGTTGAGTTTCGTAAATTTTCATTATTTGCGATGCGGTGAATCGTTCGTAAGCGACTGAACCGGTTTGATGAGCTAATTTCTATTAGAAGAAAAAATTATTTAAATTATATTTTTCAGAAAAACAAGTTAAATTAAAGGTTTTAATAATACTTGAGCACTTCCAGCTGCTTTTTCTAATTTCTTACATTGAGGTGTAGTGCTTCCATCCATCCAAACAGGAGAATTGTGGACGGAAAAAAATTCTAAATTAAATAAAAAATATGATTGTAAGGTTTCTATAATTAAATTTGTTTATTTGATAAAAAAAAAATCAATATTTTACAATAATAAATGTTCAAATATTAAATTTTCTTTTAAGAAAACTGAAATTGATCAATATTTATTATATATGAGAAAATTCAATTATGGTATTGATTTTTTGACTTAAAAAATTCAATTTCAAACCACAGAAGAAAAATTCAATTATATTATTTAAAAATTCAATTTTACCTGCGCTTGCTCAAATAAAAATTTATCCGATTGTAACAATTTCAATTTTTCTCTTGCACCCTTTTTCCAATAAACACTTCCATGTTGCTAAAAAAAAAATTGTAAAATACGGTATAAATTTCACAGAAAATTAAATTCGAAATTGATGTTTTCATACTAACCTGCGCTGCACCTGATAAGCTTATTACGTGACTGAAATCAAACTGAGACGACGCTCTGAGTTTCTCCAACACTAAATCCACAGCTTTTACCCACATAGTGGGCGGACTCGAAACGACCAAATCATCCACATGAACACCGCCACGAGTCCTAAAATAAAAAAATAAAAACAACAAAAATATATAAACATTTCAAATTAAATTTTATATTTTTTCTCACCTAAATTCGGGTAAATCGGAATCATAAAGGACAGCGACTTCAGCAACCACCTTGCACGCATTGTCAATAACTGTCGCCTTCAACTGTTATTTAAAAAAAATAAATCAACCTAAACACTAAAATTTCAAATTACAAACGCTTTTTCTTAACTGATTGAGTACTAATATCGAATCCGATGTAGAAACCACGTTGACACGTCGCCATTTTACGGCATCGTTGATCGGTAACTGAACTTTATGCTCTACCGGTTTACAAGGTCACGTAGTAACTCATGTTTGCGCACAAATCCTCTTGGTAAGTGTTTACGCCACCATTTTTGTTGCTATGGTTACATTAAAAAACATCCGCTTTGATATTACAAACAAATTAATACATAAATGGCTTCAAATGAGACTTTGTACGATTTTATTATCCGAAATAGACACGGAAAAGTGTCGTCAAAGCCGCGAAAGAAGAAACGAAACGTTTTTAAACCACTTGCACCGATTGTGAAACCGAAACTTGAACCGGTCGCTCCGAATCCGAAGCAAACTCGAAGTTTACCCCGAAGTTTACTGATGAGAAAATCTCCAAAAACACCTTTGGAACTCGGGCATGGAAAATCCTTTGAGGAATTCTTTGAGTGGGTGACCAACGGGAATGAAGAAGACATTGATAAAGCATTTGATGTTTTATTTGCTTGAATATTGTTGAATTCTGCACAATATAACATAACAAAAACATTTTTGATTGTTATAACTTCCTGTTTTTTTGTATATTATGATATGTAGTATAAATAAAATTGAGCAGTTAAGAAAAAAATGAGAATTATATAATAAATTTTCGTACCAGAAATCTTACAAATTAATTTCTGATCGGGTTTGAGGCTAAAAAGAGTGACGTTCGAATCGCTTCCCAGCATTGCAATCAAAGCAGTAAAGCACGGGGGCAGCGGAACAAACAAATCTTAATTTTCTATTTATTTATTTATTTTTTTTTTACTATTATTAACAAGAAAACTTGTACTTTTTTTTTTTATAACAATATAAAAAATAAAAATCTTCAAAACAAAGCGAAAAAAGATGGCGGTGGTGAATTCTGCCGCTCTTGTTGGTGTTGACGTAAATCACGCGTAAAGGCGATTTCAGTCTTAGCCATGGATTCACATAAATGACTGTGAATTCCAGGCCGTAAATGGAAGCCCAGTACTTTGTCACTCCAAGTGCGAAATTGCGGTGGCACTTGTCGATTGGTCGTGGCCACTCGTTCGACGCAGTAATCGTGCCATCTCGAGTTCCATCTTCGTAAATCCTCCGTCTCGACCTTGAGTTTCTCTCGCCCATACTTATCAATCATCTCCTCGAACTTATTATTGAAATATTTGTACAGTTGATCATCGGCGTTGTTCAAGCGCCGCAACTTGTCCTCTAACGTCGCATTCATTTCGATTTTTGCGCTCTCTAGCCGCGCATTTTGGCGGAAATAAATGACGTCTTCGATGTCCCAGCATAAAAGATCCTTTAAAAGGATCAAAGACTCGTCAAACTTCTCTGCTATCATGACAAAATCGAACCTGCGATTCAAACGACGGATGAAACGACGCACCGCATCGCTGGAGTTGAAATCGAGAGTTGAAAGACCTAAATCGAAACTCATCTGGTTTTGACCAAAACGGTTCTGATGAGCGCGGGGGAGGATGCGGGGTGGTACGTTCGGTACCGATTCGAGTTTCAATCGCCAGTGTTTTTGTAAATCGAAGTAGGCGAAGAGTGACTCGAATAGAGCGACGGGGTCGCGAAGAATGGTGAGGAAAACGGTGTTTTCTGGCATGAGTGATTCGATTTCTTTTTGATTGAAGCGCGTGTGGTGGCAAAATAGGTTGAAAGATGAGTTTTCTTTGAGTGGCATGGCCATGTCACGTCGGAAGAGTTGGGGGTGGCCCAAGTAGTTGCTTTGGGGGGGTAGAACGATGTTTAGCTCGTTGCGTTCGCCAAAACGCATTAATATGTTCTGGATGGTGCTGCTGGCACATTTGTGGGTTTTCAGGAAAAATATGTTTTTTTTAGCTGCGCAGTGGTTGCCACGTGATTGTGTGGAGTTTGCGAATGGAGTGTCGGAATTGCGTTCTACATGACTATAAAATTAAAATTTGTGTTATTTTTTATATTTTTTTTTTTTTATTTATTTATTTATTTTTTTTTTTTAATTTGGTATACCTGAAATGTATGAATTTATTGCGAATGTGATCTAAGATTGTATATGAAAACCACAACGCGATAAATGCAGCCACACAAACAAATATCACGATGTGTTTCATGCTGAATCTGCTACCTGAAGAGATTTAAAAGAGAAAATAGAAATTAATGAGTTAATTTGCACAATTTCCAGTTAAATATTCCCAAAAAAAAAATCAATATATTAAAAAAAATTGTTTTTATAATTTTTGGACGGAATTTCAATCTGGTTACCGCAAATTTTATTCTTTAACCGCTTGAGAACTGAATCACCATCAGAAATTATAGTCAAATTCTCTACTATTAAAGATTCTTCGTCTAAACAACATTCAGAAAATATTTTTTAAAATGTTTTTTAATAACATTAGAAATGTTGATTCAACATTTTTATCAACATTCTTCAATATTCAACATCATACAATACCTATACAACATTTAAATGCAACATTTGTTGTATCATCGGTCATCTAATTCAGCATTAGGTGTTGATACAACATCTAATGAATGTTGCATATTAACAACCCCATATATTCAATTGTTGGATTGTTGTTTCAGAATGTTGATTTAACATCTAACGGATGTTGTCTATGAACTTCAACATTCAAACATTCGATCAACATTCAAAAATGTTAATTTTACATTGGGTTGTTTCAAGGGATAATACCGGAAATATTTTTCCGCACAAAATACATAACAATATGCATCAAATGATGATAAAATCTATTATTGGCACCTCCACCCTGATAATGACAATCGACAACACTTCGTAGGCGTGCCTAACTGCCAGGTGTACAATACATATGAAAAATCCGTGGGAAGAATATGTGCAAAAACAAATTCAACTGCAAAATGATATTTTAATTCCAATTTTCTTTACGAGAGTTGACATTCAGCAATTATTTGCTTTTCTTCATTTTATTTTTTTGTTTTATCCTAAAATATTTATTTACCGTAATAGAGTCCGAGTAAATGCCAAGATCGGCTTTCCCTGCCAGCATATGAATACACTTTTCAAGCTGGTATATTGAATTAACATTCTTACGTCTAAATAAATACTCAACATTTTGCTCGATGGGACTGCACTGGTTCGCAGGCCCAGTAATTGATTAACGGTATAATTGATTAACTATGATTTTTGGCGAATCTCGCTAATATGATGTTAATAACATCTGTTTGTTTTAGATAATAACATCATTTTTCTTTACGATATTGATAAAGCAATTATCATTTTTTTTTTTTTTGTTTATTATGTGTGTATTTTTTTTTGAATTTATGATTAGAATGGCGCTATTCAGCAACTGGAACAGCAGTATAATAAAATAGACTTAGACTTGTTCATTTGGCAATGTAACAAAAGTACATGGCAAAATTGAGATAAAACCCAAACCTCACAGAAAAATCAATACGAGAAACATTTTTAAGTTTTTTTCATCTTACATTAAATTATATGACCTTTCTATGAGCACATCTCATTGAATTCCATTCAAAATTCAAGAATTAAAAAAAAAAAAACGATTTTTTCTTTCTTTCTTTTTTTAAATTTTTTTTTTTATTAAAAATTCATGAAAAATTAAATTTACCACAAAATTTACATAAAATTAAATCCGAAATAGCATTAAAATTGACTATAATTGAATTTTAAAACACCGCTCAACCCCTAAACAAACAAAAAAATAAAAAATATTTAAAAAAAAAAAAAAAAAAAAATACCTTTGTGCATCTTTTTCTGCATTAGCCCCATTTCCTCGCCCCCTACCTGTAATAAATACTAGCCCTTACTTTTTCACAATTTGAATGTTGAACCGCATGATGGAATTGTCTATGCGGCGCCTCGAAACGCTTTTGACCAGCATCGGGCGAAATGGAAGCGTCTCAGCCATGGCTAAGGTAGGCACAGATTGGTCGTCTTGGCAACACGCTCCTAACCCTACCAATTGTGCGTGCCAACCAATAGGAGGCCACCAAATACAAATGCTTTTTGGCACCTGCCAATTCAGACTAAAGTGGACATTTGGACAATATCTTCATGCTTAGTGCACTACATCAAATGAGTCCAAATCACTTCCTATAAAAAGTTTCCTTGAATTAAAATTATTTCATTATCTCCTCGTTGCATCTCGACGTTAAAGGAACGACATCATTAAAATCGATTACATAAAAGAGGAAGAAAAAAATAAAAAAATAAAAAAAAAATAAATAAATAAATAAATGACCGAAAATCAATGTTCCTAAATTCCTGTGATCGGGATTAGACGAGGAAGTTGTTTGAATTCCTTGTTTGGTTTCTGCTGTTTCATTGTTTTTAAACTCATGAATAAAAGGTACTTACAGCAAAGTTTTTTTTTAAATTTTATTTCTTCATGGTAAATTAATTTTTATTTCATTTTAAAAAACGTGAAATAAACAAGAGAGACAAAATTCGTTTAAAAATTTGATTTGTTTATTGTTTTTTATTCATTCCATAACTGGTAATTATAATCGTAAGCATAATTAAATAAGAGTTTATTTTGAATTTTTTTTTCTTTTAATTTAAACAAAATAATACGATTTTTTTTTAATAATAATATTGCAGAATTGAAAGAAATAATAAAAAAATTTTTTTTTGTTTTTTAAGGATTTAAAAAGGAAGAAAAGAAAATGCCAGAATTGTAAATCTACTCTCATTTCATAGCCAAGTTTGTAAAAAACTTAAAAGGTTTGTTTCGTAATGTTCACAAGCAGACAAATGACGTAGACTATGCCGTTCATTGGGGTATACCTGTAAGTGATATGGTTTACCCGCGCGCACTAAAGCATTTATCAGTTGACCAGTGTGGAAAAAATGGACATTTTCGTCGATTAAACCGTGGATGATAAGTAAACGATTTTCCCTAATTTAAATAAAATAAAAAATGATATTTTTTTTAGAAATTTTTTTATTATTTGATTTCTTACTCGTTAGGAAAAAGGCTGACATAAGACAACACTGATCCAGTTTTATAACCTTGTTTATTGGATGATGGTTCATCCATATATCTTTCAGTGTAACCGGTATCGTATAATGTCCATGATGTGACTGGTGCACCAGCTATTGCAATCTATAATTAAAATTGAGAATTAAAAAAATAACAAAAAACTAATTTCAGGCCGGACTGATAAGATGAGATACAAAAGAGAGTCCAACACAAGAACTAGATGCAGAAAGTTAGATGTACGCTTTTGGTACAGATTTTAAGCATTTTTAGACATTTTTAGTTATCTTCTTATCATCTTCAATGCAAAAATTCATGTTTATTAGCTGCAAAATTCCATAATTTTATTTTTTAAGATAAAAAAAAATTTTTTGTCGCTAAATAAATCTTTTAGTGCCAAAATAAACCTTGTTAACTGCAAAAATTGACTTTATAAGAAAATAATTGCATTTCAAGTTATAAAAAAATATCTAGTTTTAACAAAGAAATGCTTTTATTAAAAAAACCTTTATTTTTAAAAAAATGTCTCTGTTTGCGCTAAAATATATTATAAACTCTCCAAAAATAAGAAATAAACATGCAAAAATAAGTTTTTTTCGTTAGTCCGGACCTGAACGACTCAATTATTTACTTTAAATATATCTGGTCTTTGGGCTAAACCCATTAAGGATAAATAACCGCCATACGACCATCCATGAATTGCAATTCGATTCATATCGATGAAATCCATATTACATCCCAACCACTCTAAAACTTCAGCCTGATCGGCGATTTCCACTGTTCCCATTCTGTCTTTAATGTGACTTTCAAATTTCAGCCCTCGATGACGTGATCCTCGACTGTCTATCACTATCACCACGTATCCTTGATGGGCCAACATGTGTAACCTTAGTTGTCTGCAACAAATATTTGGTTTTTTGTACCAAAATTATACTTTAAAAACGAATGATATACAATTACCGTAAGCCTTTAAATGTATTGGTTACAAGTTGTACTTCTGGTCCGCCATACACAGAAAGAATTGTGGGTATTTTTTTCCCTTCCTCCATGTGTGGTGGTTTAAAAACTAATCCGTATAAAATATCACCCGATTTTATCTGACAGCTGAATAATTCTGGTAACTGATATTTTGTATCTAATTCTGCAATTGATAAAAGTGACATTTAGAAATTTGAAAAATAACAATTAATTACCGTATTTTCTCGAATTACAAGCATCTTAATATAATTCACGTTCTTAACGTCAAATTTCTCTCATTATAGCATCAATTTACAGTAGGTGCGTTTAACCCTGAAAAGGAAAAGTGACTTCTCCTTATCTGACTTATGGAAAAGTGACTTCTCAATAAACGCACTTCAATTGTTCATGCATTTTCATATGTAATATCCCAAGAGCTAGAGTACGATTATGATTATTCGAGATTAATCTCCCGTGCTCAAGGGGTATTCGGGAAGACAATTTTTTGACCCAGGTCAAATTTGACCCAACATAGCCTTTGCAGGGGTCCAATTTTAATGGTTTTTATAGTTAAAACTAAAAATAGTACCAAAGTTAAAAATGGTACCAAAGTAAAAAATGGTACCAAAGTCAAAAAATGGTACCAAAGTAAAAAATGGTACCAAAGTAAAAAATGGTACCAAAGTAAAAAATGGTACCAAAGTAAAAAATGGTACCAAAGTAAAAAAAAGTCATTTCAGGCAAATAAGTGACTTTTCTTTTCAGGATTGAACCCACCTAGTGGTTTACTCACTTTTTAACGTCAAATTCACATGTCATAAAGTTTTAATCATGTTTTTAAAATGTATAAACGTCTCCCAACAACTAATTACGTATTGTATGTCATAATTACGACGAATAATACAATATTTACCGTTTTTAAATACGAATAAAACATGCTAATAAAGTAAAAACAATCCATAAAATAAAAATAGATCAATAATTTATGAAGTGCTCTTGTAAATCCTTAAATACGGTACTTTAAATTTTACCACTGGCTTCTAATAGGTGTCCAACAGAAATTAGCTGTAAGCTGTCAACGGTGAACGAATTATTTGGGAAATAAATTCTATACACTCTACTTGCAGGTAACGTTTTGATGTTGCTGTATACAGTTACAAACATATTGCATTCCTTAAAAAAAAAACCATTAATGAATTTTAATCGTAAAATTACGCAATTAATTTACCGAATCCATAGAAATGGCGTGCGAATAATCAGTTTCGGTCAGACGACGAATAACACCGGGTGTCTTCAAAGATACAACATAACTGGAAACAACGTTAATCAATAATCTAACAATAATTATGCAACAAAAGCTCACAAATGTTTCTCTAATGGAGTATCCTTGAAGGCAGTAAAATAGATGAGTTGTCTCACTTCATCTACCCAAATCTGAACAAAAAATAAATATAAAAATGTAAAAATGTAAAAAAAAAAGAAAGTGTTTTTAAATAGTTTTATACCTCTTTGTCTAATATTTCCCAATCGCCATTGGTTAACATTACTTCACGAATGACACACGGTTTCAAATAATCTGAAATTGAACAGAATTCGTAATTTAAAACATCTATTTTTAATGCATATCCTAATTAAGATTTTAAAATTTAGTGTAATGACATTATGGATATACTTCTAGTTTAATCTAAATTTTAAAACCAGAATTCGTATAATTTTGAGGTTAATTAATAGAGTTGCGAGTTACCAGCTGATTCTAGAAGATTGTTGTGGTGTGTGAGATCGCATGTTATTAAATACAAATGTCGGAAGCCCGTTCTTTCACTAGCCCAAATAAAACTTACTAAGTTTTCATCCACTTGAGGGAAAAAATGAAGAATATCGTGTACCTATTTAAAGAACAAGGATTTAATTTTTTCACGATAATTCAGACAGCGGACAAGAATACTGCATATTTAGGTGCAAAAATAGACCAACTTAGACAAAATAATACAAATTTATGTATAAAAATTTATTCTTAGGCACGTAAAAATAATTTTATGTACAAAAGTTGACCTTAAACATTAAAAAAACATTAAAAACGAAACCTTTTTGAACAAAAAATGCATTTTTTAGCGCAAAAGTATCTGAACAGCAATTGCTTTTGCACTCGTGCCAGCATAACAATAGAGAAAGTTGTCTAAGTTGCCACACCCTAGTCCCGCACTGTCATAATTAATTAATTACATTGATCCACGCTTCTGAATCTTCAGCTAAAAGAACATTAACTGGAAGCCGCATGTCGACATGATTAGATGGCAACTCGAATACAGAATCAACAGGAGTGAATGAGGTAAACGGTAATAAAACAAGCTGCAAATGCTTTTGCCGACGGTTCAGTAACTGCGCCCAAACACTAAAATATTTAAAATAATTTCAATAAGCACTTATTAAATTCAAGTAAGAGACCAAAATCATCGATTTACTGTTTGCCGTCGGGTGTCCAACCAACTCGAACCAAGTACTCCATCCAAGAAAAAATTTCTTGTAATGCATCGACCATTTGAAAATGTTTAAGCTCTGTAATCTATCGAAAGCAAATGACGTCATAAATTAAAAAAGTGTACTAAAAGTTTGAAAAACTCGCTCTGTTACCTCATCGTTGTCATCCAATTGAAATTGGAGAATTTTTAATGTAGATTTCGCATTTGGTGTCCCTTAAACAAGAAATCAAATAAATAAAAAATACTAATTTACGTTATTTATGTAAAAAAAAATATATCACCTGCTCGAGGAAAACGATACTCTTCAACTCCACCATTTTCATTTGCAAAATGTAAAATTTCAACATCAGTTTCATCGACTTCTTCGTATAAAATTCTATAAATTCCAGGATCTGAAAAAAATATGTTAAAAATCGTCAGTAGAATGTCAAAAACACTGAAAAAAGTTTAAAAAAAGAAAAGCATTAGAAAACGTTAATCACGCCAAAAAAAAAGCATTTAAATGTGTTCTGTTTAAAAAATGGTTCAAAATACATTTAAAAAATGTCTGAAAAATATAATAATATTCGAAATTCATCTAAATAAAAAAAAAATTGCTACAAATAAAATCACCTGCTTTCTGAGTTTGCCACCAAAACCCTAAATACCGATTAAACTCTTCTTGTATGACATAAGCAGGAATTCCAGCACTCAATGGATCATCAACCAACCTCTTACAACCTAAAAAAACAAAAACAACTTTGATCAATTCAAACAAATCCGAATCAAACACAACAACAATAATAACCCTTGTGAGTAAATGTCAACCTCCTTTCACTTCCCGACACCAAATGCTGAATCCAAATATCACTATTACAGACATAAGCAACCAAATCGGGATTATAAGGGCAAATTCGAGAATTAAGTCGAGCTCCATTACACGTTGTTTTCAACTCTGACGGATAATACGGAGCAAACTAAAACAAAAAAACAACAAATTAAAACATCAAAACATTATTCTAAATCATTTTTTACCCAAAATCCATCGATGAACGAGAAAAGACTACTACAAGCGGGGAAAACGAATCTCCCGGACCCCAAGTGAACTTCGTACGAAGTAATTCCATAGGTGACCAATCGCATCCTCTCGCACTGCAACTGCTCCTCTTTGGACAGTCGGGCCAGGATGGGCACAGCTTGAAAAGTCGATTGGAGCAACTGGTTCCATTCGAGGTGCAGAGGTGATTCGCCATAATTCGTTTCGGGGACGTCGATGAAATAAAGCGTCGTCTCGCGGCCGCTGGGAACGGGACTGAGGAAATATATGCGAGTCATCGTTCCGGATGGTAATTGGGCAGTTCGGAACTGGAAATTTGACGGCACTTTGGAGGATAAATTCGATAGTTGGCTGCGCATTTCGCGCACATCTTGGCGGAGTTCGAGCCAAGTTTTCGTGTTGGTTTGCGATAAAACACTCGTCGAATCTTCGGAAGTCATTGCGGCCACGTTTAATTCGTACTCCATCGATGTTGTTCTGGAAATAAAGTAATTATTAATTTGTGTTTTTTTTTGTTTTGTTATTTTTTATGGTTTTATTGGATTGAGACTTAAAATTAATTATTTGTGGCATTTATAGTATGGCAGTCAAACCTGTAAGAAAATGCCGTTGTAGAGGTTTGTTATTCTCATGTGGTGCCGGTGGTTTTTTCCATGTTTTTTTGTTGTATTGATTAATTAGATATTTGAGGTTTTTGTTTGATTATGGGAGGTCGCCGCCATTAGTGATGTCAGGATTTAAGGTATTTAGTTAATCGATTTGGTGTATCGAGTTTTGGGTTTGATATCGATTATTTAAGTGCAATTTAGAAATTTTTTGTTTTTGTATTGGGAATTGAAGATTTTGGGGGAAGTGGATTTGTATTTGTTTGTTGGATGGAATGGTCGATATTTCGGCCGATATTTTGGTCTTTTCTATCTTGATCGAATATCTTTCCGATATTTGAACTGAACCGCAGCAAATGAGGAAATGAAAACGGATGTAATTAATAAATACTTATAAATAAAAAACATACGTAAAATTATTTTTAAAATTATTTATTTAAATTTTTATATATATTTCTAGTATCTCAATTCCTGTCTCGATAGCATTACATAACATAACTCGAGTTTTGCTAAAAGGTGGAAACATGAATTGCAAAAAAAGAATTATGTGATTCGTACTAATGTAAGTTTAAAATTAAAAATTTAAAATAATTTTTCTATTTTCTTGACGATATATATTGAGATTTGCATTATATTTGTTGCTTATAAAATAATATTGTAATTTACAGTAATTAATTTTGGGTTTAATTTATTCGGGTTTTATAAACACTACTGTAATGTGGACTATTTTTTAAACTTGTTGTTTAGTTATGACGTTTATGACATTATGGCCCAAATATTTTTACATCCAGATAGAGTTGAGGTGAATCCTTTGGATAATTGTGAACATAGAACAAAATTGCGTTCTGTCTGTCTGTCTGTCTGTCTGTCTTGTCTATCTTGAAAAACAAACCAATACATCAATAATAAAAAGTTGTATTGCAACAAAGCCTTGCTTGCGGGCTTGCTTGTCTTATAAAGTGTGATGTTTATGTTGGCTGCCCCTCGGGCTGCCCACTTTTGGCGGATCTATTAAACTGGATAATGTAAAAATTTGAGTAAATAAATATAATGTTGTGACGGTCGAATCCCGTATTTAGCTTATTATTTTGTCACTAAGTGGCGCTGACTGTTGAGTCGCGCCTCATTCAAACTTTATTTATTTCTGGGTCTATTTCTGGCTAAGTGATTAAATGTATTAGTTTTGACCAGTAAATATTTCATGTGTGTGTGAATTATGGATTATGATGAGTAATAATATTTCTTATTATTTCTCACATTTGATGGAAATTATTTACAAGTTAGAGAAAGTTGTTGTAATGATTTCCCTACAACAATGACTCTCACAAGCAGTTTGGAGGTTAGTCACACTTGTGACGTATTTCCTGTCTGTTAGATGACCCTTGACCCTGATCAAGCAGAGTTCACATGAGCTTTGATAGGAAGTTGTCCCTATTGGAGTATTGGTCCAACTTTACCTGTGTCATCTTTAAGCTTGTAGTGACTGTCTCTGATGGCCATGCTGGTGTCCAATTTGGCATAGTCTGATCACCTATGGAGTGTTCACTATAAAAGAGCTTGCAGAGCTCTATTTTGTCCCTTAAAGTTCACTTAAAGATGTATTCATATTATGCTTAGAGATGCTTGCATTTATGTGGTTTCAGAAAGCTTTACAGTTTACGAGCCAGCTGGTGAAAAACTGTAAAGATCGTAGCATTTATGTCACGAAGGTCTATGTATCGTGTATATAACAGTTGTGACGGTCCAAAATCGGAAACAACTTATTATTTTAGCAATAGATGGCTCTGACGGTTTGCCAGCGTCACATTCAAACGCCAGTTAGTTATTATGTCTATTTTTGGCCTAATGATTAACTTGCTGAGTAAATAATTCATATGAAAGTGTACATTTATTGAGTTATGATAAATAATAATATTTCTTATTATTATTTATACATTGGATGGAAAATCACTTGCAAAAGTGATTATTATTTAGGGAAAGTGTTGTAATGAATTCACTACGATACTTACTCTTTTTGTGCATAGCTTGGAGATTAGTCACACCTGCGACCTATTTCTGGTTTGTATAGATGACTCTTGACCCTGGTCAAGCAGAGTTCACTGGCAGGATTCTGGCAGGAAGTTGCACCGATTGGCCCAACTTCTTGTATTTCATTGTTATGTCTGTAGTCCCCGCCTCTAATGGTCATACTGATGTTCAATTGGACACAGGCTGACCACCAAGAGAGCGTCCACTATAAAAGGGCTCGCAGAGCTCTATTTGGTTCCAGATTCAGATACCCTTAAAGATATATTTATGTTGTGTTCAGAGTTACCGAGTCTTGTTGTGATTTCAGGACGCTTTTAAGACTTATGAACTGGCAGGTGCAACAACCATAAGCATCGTAGTAAGCCATATGTATCGCAGATCTCCACCCTGACATAGTGTAGTAACCAAACATGGTCTTTTCAGAAATCTTTTGAAATAAAATATTTTTACTTTTAATGATAACTATTAAAATGGTCTTTAATGTAAATATACCCTGTCATTATGCATTAATGGCACCTTAATTAATCCTAGTACCGTATTCCCTTGGAAAGAACGGCATGCCGGATAATAGTAAATCCGACCAGAGTGCCAGAAAATTCGAATTTTCCCGCATGCCAGATAAAGTGAGTATTACGTTTTACAGCACCAATTCGATTTTTACGGCATGCCGTAAAAATGACCAGATGTCAGATTTGCAAAATCTGGTCAAACTCGGTTTTTCCGGCATGCCGTTCTTTCCGAGGGAATACGGTAAATACAATTTGTCAAATAATAAAAGTGTTTATTATTTTGTATAAAATGTGCAGTGTTGGCACCGCTACTGAAAATAGTAGCGCGCTACCGCTACTGTAGCGGTACTAATTTTTGTAGCGGCAATCGCTACCGCTACTTTTATTAGGAAGTAGCGATATGTCGCTATCGCTACTTTCTGCTACCGTCCGCTACTTTCCGCTACTTTTCGCTACTTCTCTGATAAAAAATTTCTTTTTTTTTTTACTTTTTACTTATTTTTTAACGAAAAATAACGACATACAGTGTAGTAATACTTGAATACTGTCATAATACTAACCATTGGCTAGTATTATGACAGTATTCAAGTATTACGTCACTGTAAAACAGTACAAGTAAAGTAGCGATAAAGTAGCTAAAAATATTGCTTTTTTTCGCTACTTTATTGAAGGTGTAGCGATTTTTCGCTACTCGCTACTCTAAAATAAAAAGTAGCGAAATACTAGCGGCGCTACAGTAGCGATAGCGGCGCTACCGGTAGCACCGCTACTTGTAGCGGTAGTGGAGCCAACACTGAAAATGTGTTATTATTTTATGTTTGATTATAAGTTTTATATTATTCTTAGTGAATTGTGGTACTTTTTACTCCTTATTATTGTCTTTAAATAATATTAATCAGTGTTTAATTCCAGTCTTTCCTAATTGAGGTACACGAACTGAGGGGACGTAACCGGCGATCCCCACTTAGGGGAGACTAAGTGCTTTTGCTCTGTCTGGGCCTTGCAGCTGGCTTGCGAACTGAGTGCAAAACCAACGGTTTTGAGCCCAGATCCTTTGTCTGGTTAATTAGTGTGGTCTGCGCATCACTGCACACAAGAGCTAAGAGCCCATAAAAGATTGCTTTTCACTGGATTCTCTAGTCTAAAATCATAATCAAATAACACATCACACGATTCATCCTCTCTGAAAACAGTTAGGCTGATAGTGGTCAGTTTGATCTTTAGCTCAGCATACGCTATCTCTTGTACATCACAAGTGCCAGCATTTCATGCAATTGTGTTCAAACACACTTGCAACCCAACAGTCATTAGGCGACTATTTGAAGGGATTCTCACTATCCACCTATAACCCCATCACGTTTCGACGCGGGATCGTGTATACAGGAGACTACTGGTATATCTGGTTAATCCTAGACAACCAGCCACTTAGAATATAAGACTCTGTGTAGCCACTCGCGCCAAATTGAACTTGGCGCCGATTAGGTTTATTAGTCAGTGATACTCCCAGCGAGCACGACAATAGTCGGGCTATGTCTCAATATTGCCACGATTACGGTCATGGCGCATAGAGTACAAATCATTAAGCTCAAGAATAACACAAGTGTCAAATATCAAAATATCAAGTTTCAAGAGCGCTGCTGCAAGGGCTTGCTACAGTTTATATACTTGAGCCAGCCCTGGTTAATTAGACAATCAACTGGGTCGATCACATTAGTATGTCATCCAATGACACATTAAAGGGGCCCATACAGTGGAGTATCCAGGGGAGGCCACCATAGGGAAGACAGCAGAAGAAACAATAACAAAAACAGAGAAGACAGTGTGGAGTCACTCGACTCCACCGTCATCATCGTCGCGCACAGGAATGTTTACATTTCCTTGATTCAGTTAAGTGATAAATATTATATTGATATAAACTCTATCCAACACTTCGTGCACAAAACTGAAAAGTGAACTTTTTTGCACTGTACTGAAAGTATGTATATATTGTGGTACTTATCTTATTTTAATTCTCTAGTCGAGCTGAGTCGAAAAATCATTGTTTCGTAGCCAAATAATGTGCGCCACAATACAAAAACCCAAATGTAAATAATTTTTAAAAATATTTTACAAGCATTTTTGTTTGTTAACAATAGCATACACATTTTGAACCTCAACGCAATAATTTTTTGATTCACTTGTCAGCTCAACTAGAGGATTAAAATAAGATATCACAATATATACTTTCAGTACAATGCATAGGTCATTAACCAATGGGAGTTTCGTGCACAAATTGTTAAATAGAGTATAGTTGCAGATATTTGGCAATTCTTTAATCTATTTATTTGCAGGGCTTTCTTGCATCGCCAGAGTCCCTGGCTCCGTTGCTGGGCAACGGGAAGAGCCAAGAAGATGGGTCGGCCAACGTTATCTAGTGGTGTTTTTCGTACTACCAATTCAAATAAAACTAAATGTATAAAATTTATTAATTTAATTTTAATTTAATTAATTTATTTTATTGTAAATATTCGGAACGTCACAATGTATAAAAGTTACACAAATTGTGGTTTTTAGCGTCTAAAAAATTTCTATTCAGAATAAAGTTGCATAAGATTTTCGTACTGTCTATTTCCCCGAACAGCTAGTAGCTATAATTTCTATTTCCAGTCCACTTTACCTAGCAAGGTAGGTCAGACCGCCGCAGGCGTTAGGCTAAGTCATGAGAATGGTGAACTGGAATTTGAAATTCGTTCGGGGAAATAGTCTTGGCGTAAAATTTTACTAAAGGAATGCACTTTATTTATGCTATAATCAGTGACAGCATCTAGCCAGCTGTGGGTCTCACGTGATACCATAATACAAAACACAATAAAAACAATTTGATAAATTCAGTATTCACATAACAACGGAAACTGCAGTATTACAACAAAAAAATACTGTACCTGCATTAGTTTTCTAAACTAAAAAAAATGGCATCAAAATTCGGCTATTTGGATGCAACAACAACTGTATTCATGTTGTGTGACATTCAGGAAAAAATTCGACTTATTATTAGTCATTTTGAGGAAACATTGACCGTTGCTGTAAAAATGGTAAAAAAAAAAGTACTGTACCGGTATGACAATATTTTATTTTAATTTTTAATTTTTAATTTTAGGTTAAAGGTGCAAAAATGTTGGATATTCCTTTGATCGTCAGTGAACAGGTAAATTTCATTAAATTTTTAAGAAATAAATTTAAAAAAATAAATGAATTTCGATTCAATTTCAGTATGCTAAAGCTCTGGGTTCAACTGTTTCTGAATTGGATGTGAAAAATGCATTTGGTGGAGTAATTTCAAAGTCGTCTTGTAGTATGTTGGTTCCGGAACTGGTCAAGATGTTCGAAAATGAGTTAAAACATGTGAAAAGTTGCGTTTTGTTTGGCCATGAAGTAAGATTCAATTTTTTTTTTTATTTTTTTTTTTTAGTTTATTGAGTTAGGAATTTGGATACATAATAAAGTCAAAAATAACTTACAAAAATAATAATTAGCCAATTTAGCGAGAAAAATTAAAATCATACCAGCCTTAACCGTTTATGTGAACTATTATTGTTCCAGGCACATGCATGCATTGAGCAAACTGCTATGGATTTGTTATCTCTTGGAAAGGAAGTTCATATTGTAGCAGATGCGAGTTCTAGCCGAAGTAGACAAGATCGGATTTTAGCATTTGAAGTAAACAAGTTTTAAAACCCGGAAAATTTTATTTTTTTCATAATTTTTTTTATAATTTTTTTACAGAGATTGGGTCGAATTGGTTGCTTTATTACCACTTGTGAATCGTTGATGTTTAAATTTGTGCCGAACAAAACCCATCCGAAATGCTTCGAAATACGAGAACTTCTTCGCTACGTTTCCCCCGATTCAGAAATTGTGTCCCCGATATGTTCACATTGTCAAAACTCTAAAAAAATTACCTAATAAATAGTGTAATTTAATATTTAAGTTATGTTTGTTTGTATGCACCATTGTAGGAAAATGAATTGTAGACTCACTCCTAAAGTCCTATTGGCACAATAATTAACTAAAACTAATACTACTTCAGGTCTTGGTGTTGCCAAAATATAAAATATAATTTGGAAATTAAGAACAGCTCGTTTACTTAACAAACAAGAGTTATTTGTGGGTTTTATGCGGAAAGTAATAAGTATAAATATTCTATATTTGAAATAAAGATTAAAAAGTGATTATATTTTACAAAAACGAATTCAAGTTTTAATCCAGCTGTGGGCATTACCAATCGCAATAAACTAACATTTTTTAAACTTATAATGGCATCAAAATGCCAAATCAAGCTATTTGGATGCAGGCACAAGTGTGTATTTATGTTACCATACCGTACGCGATATTCAAGAAAAAGTAAAAAAAAAAATTTTCCATATATTTTGAGGAAACTATTGACAGTAATGCAAAAATGGTATGAAAAACAACAAAAAAAAATTATTGTGAAATGATTTTTAGTCAAAATACAGTAAAACCTCCGCGGATGGGACACTCCGCGGACAGGACACCTCTGTGGTCGGGACGATATTGGCTGGACCCGACCCGATCAATCCCGACCAATAGAAATTTACCTCTGCGGACGGGACACCTCTGCGGTCAGGGCAGAGGACACCTCGTCCAATTCCGTTCGGTCTAAATGACCTCCGCGGACGGGACAAAACAATAAATTTTGCATAATTATTTTTGAAAAATTAGAAATTTTTAGAATCTTTATTTAAAAAAATGAATTTGTTTGCGAATTTTGAATTTTTGATTTAAAATTTTGAATTTTTGATTTAAAATTCTGAATTTTTGATTTAAAATTCTGAATTTTTGATTTAAAATTCTGAATTTTTGATTTAAAATTCTGAATTTTTGATTTAAAATTCTGAATTTTTGATTTAAAATTCTGAATTTTTGATTTAAAATTCTGAATTTTTGATTTAAAATTCTGAATTTTTGATTTAAAATTCTGAATTTTTGATTTAAAATTCTGAATTTTTGATTTAAAATTTTGAATTTTTAAAAAATTAACTTGAAACTGACCAATCACAGACCATTACCTCTGCGGATGGGACAAAGGCGAGGGGTCCGACAATCGGGATTTGACATGAGAAAAATTCGAATCTTTGATAAATATTTGGGATTCGGCAGGATTCAGAAGATTCAAAAATTAATAATTTGATACCAGATTTAATGTTTTTTAAATTTTGGGTTGTTAGTAAACTGACAATGAAGTCGGTGTGCTTTTTACAAGCATTTTAATACAAATATCGCGCAAAATTGCAACCTGGCGCTGCAAGCAGTGCACCAGCGTTATCGATTACAATATCAACTACAAATATCGCTATAAAATTATCGATATTAATTTATTTTAATCGATAATAAAGAAATTTTTGTGATTCGGGATTCGGGATTCCGAAGATTCAGAAAGACTGTGAGAAAGATTCGGATGAATGTCGGACCCCTCGGACAAAGGGCTTTTGTCCCGTCTACAGAGGGTCCCTCTGTGGACGGGACACCTCTGCGGACAGGACAAAGTATGGCTGGACCCGAGGTGTCCCGTCCGCGGAGGTTTTACTGTATAGTCAAAAATGAAAAAAATTCCCAAGATCATGTATAAATCATTAATTTCGAATACTACAATTTTAATACCCGGTTTTTGTTCTTAAACACATGTGTGTATTGAACTGACTCTCTCTCACCTGGAAGAAGTTCACATAGCAGCAACTATAGAACTATCGACACGATCGAATTTTATAATTAAATATTAAATATAGTAAACAGTGATCAGAATCGCAAATCCGGTTCCTGAACTAACAATTCTTAAAACGTCGTTAAAAACACCACTCTGTAGTGGGCTTTGTGGTAAGCCCGGTTTGACTCCTCTTCGCTCGCAAACGCGCATGTACTTGAGCAGTTTTAAGTGGGGGCGACTTATACATATAATCAACCCCCACTTAAAACGGGTCAAGTATATAAAACTCGAATTAGACAAAAAAGACCAAGATGTGTTCCAAAAATCCTCGACTTATACGCGAGTATATACGGTAGTCGTCCTAAGATAGATGGTGACAATTGATAAATTGTGTGTGCAGCTATCTGGGGCTACAATATAAAATGAAATGATAGCATCGAGAGACTAGTAGTGCTGCAACAAAGTGTCTGTATCTTTTTATTATGCAAAAGTTTTTTATTTGCAAGCTGCGGTATTTTATGTGAGTTTTCAAATTGTAAGTTTATTGAAAAAAAAATTATTTCCAAAAGGTCGGCAACCAGCTGTGGGCTATCATCTATACAATACCAGCCGCAATCGATTACATCCGAACAATTCATTACTGTACCTAAATACATATATTAGGCAATTGCATTACGGTACGGTACTTATTTGATCTAAAAAAATGACATCCAAATTCGTCTATGGCTGTATGTAACTATCAGGAAAAAGAAAAGCATATTGTTTGCTATTTTGAGGAAACTTTGAAAGCAGCTGGTAAAATAAGATTCCCATTGTTGCTGTTATATTAATTTTCCTTTGATTAAGATTTTGTTGGAAACAAATAATTTTAAATATAAAATCAATCACAAACTATCGTTTGTATCTGAATCAACCCTTTTTTGTTTTAGCACAAGTGTGCGTTGAACAGACTATGCTAAGGATTTGATATCTCTTGGAAAGGAAGTTGAGGTAGATGCAACTTTAAGTTGCAAAGTAGAACTAGACATGATCAGAATTTTGGTATTCAATGTATGTTGTTGTGATTCGATCCAGTATCGTGAAATATATAAATCCGAACACTGGGCGACACAGTAAAGTAGACCCGATTAAATAATAAAATATAAAGGCTTTATTAAAGCTACAATAATACAAGATCAGGTGAACCCCAATCGAATAGTTAGATAAAATGGCGGCGCTGGATTCGTCGTCAGGAGTGGATGCCAATTCGACGGATGGGGATCGAATCGGCTATTCCTTGGCTCTGCTTTGGTTGTCTAGGAAGTTGTTGGTGCGTCCAAACGATAGTTTGGCCAATACGGGAATGCATGATACCAGTCCTGCAACCGATTTAACTTAGTAGTGTTGTACGTTGGGGATGGGCCAACGTGTACGTCGAGTACCAATTCGACGTTCTTCTACGGGCTGGTCGACAGGAGATATTCAATTGCTCGAATACGACTAAAGGGACCAACTTCAGTTCCGATCCGTTACGGGTATGGTCGTGTGATGCGCTTGGGTTAGCGTGATGCCGAGAGACCAACTCGTATCTTAACACGTGGTTGCACGAGACAAAGGAAGTCGCGTGCAAGTAGGCCTAACTTGTAGGTGATGGGAAGTTCTCGACTTTTCTTACAAGTGAGTTAATTTGTAGTTATAACGGGATAGTTCCCGTTCTAAAACTACTTGAGATCTTGCAGTGTATAACATCGAGCATCTATCCTCGGTCGCTCTGTGTAAAGTAGTTACTAAGGCCTGATCGGGTTGATTCGGTTGATGTTGTTCGGTACTGGTGTGGGTAAAATCTTGTTCTTGTAAGCCGAGGGGATTCTTTTATAACCTTGGCTTCATGGGGGGCGCGGAAGGGAACGCTCCCCCTGCATTCCAGCATGACGTGGTTCCGCTCATGAGGGCCTGCTGTGTGACTCCTCATGGGTTCTTTTGGGTGACCCGGGGCAGGATGGCTCCCGCCAGGTTTTCGGGTCACCACAATGTTAAAATGTGAAGAGTTAATTTTTTAATTTATATAATTCTTTTTTTTAAATCAGAAATTGTGTCAAATTTGTTGCTTTATTACAACGAGCGAATTAAAATTAATGAATTAAAGATCATCTGAAGTCCTTGAGAATTTGGTGTTCCCGGCAAATGCCTAAATCCTCGCCCCTAGTGGTAAATTAATTAACTAATTCTGTTTAGTATTGCTAAAATGTGGATACATTTCAAATCCTTCAATGTTAAAACAAAAATGTTTTTTTGTTGTTGTTATTTTTTCATATTTTAAATAAAAACCTTGTGTTGTCTTATAACAGTTTATAATTTTTATCGAAACTATAGTAAATATTTACCGGGATAAACATTATTTCAATATCGGGTTTTCTCACTAACTGAAAAACCAACATTTCACAAATCGATTAATCTCTCGATCAATCTGCAACGTTGTTCATATTTAAAATAAAGATGGCATCTAATTTAGGTTTTCTGCATACAGAGAGCAGTGTCGTAATGGTATGCGACATCCAAGAAAAAATAAAAAACGTTATCAGTCATTATGAGGAAACAATCGCAGTAGCTGTAAAAATGGTAAATAACAAAAATTCAAACTAACGACATTTTCATATTTTAATAAACAAAATCATTTATTCGTGCTGAAGATTGAAGCAACAAAAGTGTTGGAAATACCTACAATTGTCACTGAGCAGGTAATAATCATAATATACTAATAAAAAATTATCATACTTGTGACTTTGTGAGCAGACAATTATACATTTTTTTTAATTATAATAAATTGAAATTTCAGTATCCAAAAGGTTTGGGTCATACAATTTCAGAATTGGACGTAAAACACGCATTAGGTGGCGTAATAACCAAAACAAAATTCAGCATGTTTTGTCCAGAAGTACAAGATCTTTTCCAAAACCAATTAAAACACATTCAAACATGCATTTTATTTGGTTATGAAGTAAGATTAAATCAATAAACTTTTGTAAGTCTGTTAGTTAACATTTGTAACATTTATTTATAGACACATGTGTGCATTGAGCAAACAGCCATGGATTTAATATCACGTGGGTTGCAAGTACATGTTGTTGCAGATGCAACTAGCAGTCGAACGAAACAAGACCGACTTTTAGCATTTCAGGTATATTAATCTAAATAATAATTTACTTAATTATTACTATATATATATATATATATATTATTTTTTTTTATAAATTAGAGGTTAGGCCAAATTGGTTGCCACGTTACAACGAGCGAATCTGTGCTTTTCAAATTAATCGGCGATAAAAATCACCCAAAATTTAATCAAATTCGAGATCTTGTTAAAACTCCATCGCCCGACTCGCAAATTGTACACTAAACTGTCAATTAAATACTGATTAAGTAGATTACAGCCAATATCAAAAGGAATATATCATTTAATTAACTCCAGACGAACCAAATCCGCTTTCACCACGACCAGTTTGATCTAAATCCTAAAAAAAAATCAAAAATTCAAATAAATTTTTAGAAAATCGATTAAAATTCATGAAATTACATCGACTTCCTGTAACGTTGGATAACAAATTTTTTCGCAAATCAGTTGTGCGATACGATCACCTTTAGAAACTAGAGAAAAATTTTTGAATAAAGAATATAATTCACTTTTTTTAATTAAATAATTACAAACCTTTGAATTCCGTTTTGCTGAAATTAAATAGAATCACGCCGACTGTGCCTCTGTAATCTTGGTCGATTACTCCACCACCGACGTCGATAAAGTGTTTCAATGCCAGACCACTTCGTGGAGCTGTGTTTTAATAATTTTTTAGTTTTTGTTTCGGCATTTCGTGATTTTATCCATTTTTTCGTACCAACTCTTCCGTAATAACCGTCGGGAAGTGCAATTTGTAGGTCTGTGGAAACCAAGAGTTTTTCCATCGGTGGAATCGTGTATTCATTCGCGCTTGAGAAATATAATTGAGTTATTGGGTAAATTGTAATTCTTGAGAAAAGAAAATGAATATTTACCTCCTAAGATCATAACCAGCGGCGAATTCGGATCCTTTTTTCGGCTCGAAAGCATTTTCAGAGATACGCTTGAATTTGATAATTGGAATTTGTTCCGGCATCTTAGTGTAGAATCGAGAAGTAAAGAAATAATGGAATGGACGAAGCAGTTTGTCGAATGTGTGACCTATGCGAGAAATGGAATGGTGAGTTCTATTGTGTTTTCGCGCCTAAATTAAATTTTGGCGGGCGAATGCGACAATTCTTACATGACGTAATATTTGATATTTTGGTATAAGAAAATAGGAGAATTTCTGATGTAAATTAACATTTTACATATTATATATAATAAAAAAATTATTAATAAAAACAATTATTTTAAACTTTTGCTTAAAAATAGTTCTTTAAGATGACCGAGTAATTTCCACATTCTTTAAAATGTTACCTTGACCAATTCCTCGTTCTGTATTCACAATTGAACTGGAAATTGAATCACCCGCAGCCATATTTGATTCATTTAAAAGGCAAGCAAAGTGCCGTTTAATTTAACTGATTTAACCTTTTCTTCGACGTGCCGCTAGGAAAGATGCCTTTAGTGATAATTTGTGGGTATCCCAGCAGTGGAAAAACTACTTTAACCAAGAAACTAAAGAGTTATTTTGAAGAAAACACAACTAAACCGACACGTATCGAAATTGTTACCGATTCTTCATACCCGAAAAATGAAACATTTTCAGGTCAGTAGTATAATAATAAATCATATTTGCACTTACTTACTTAAATTCAACATAGTAAAGCCGAAAAATGCAATTATATGATTATATCAAGAACACAGCAACAGCAAGTGCTGTTAATTAATATTTTTTTTAAATGCCATCTATTGACAGATGTTAGGAAAGAGAAAGACATGAGAGCTAACCTTAAATCCGAAGTAAACCGGTAAATAAAAAATGCTGTAAACAAATCTGTTTGGCTAAAATGATTTTTTTTTTCTGCTCAGATTACTCGGAAATGGAACCATCGTCATATTGGATTCTTTAAATTACATTAAAGGTTATAGATATGAATTATTTTGCTTGGCGAAATTAATGAAAACAACAAATCTTGTGGTAAATTGAAGTACATAATTGTTTTGTGTTGTTTTTAAAGAAATATTTTGAATTTTAGATTCATTTAGATGTAAATAAGGAAACAGCTTGGCAATGGAATGCCACAAAAGGCGATTCAGATGTTTATACTCGAGAAGTGTAAAGATAATTATAATGTAATTAATAATAGGACATTATATTTAATTATTGTTATTTTCGTTTTATTAGGTTCGATGCTCTTATTCAGAGGTTTGAAGCACCTGATTCGAGAAACAGATGGGATAAGCCGTTAATAACAGTTCAAAGTGATGGAGAAATATCGATGGATGAAGTATCAGATGCGGTTTTTGCAGTTCAGAGACTAAAACCGAATAAATCGACACAATCGGTTTGTACAAATTTTTTATTAAATGTGGTTTAATAGTTTTCTTAATAATTATTTTGATTTCAGATTCCGTTAAATTCAAGTAATTATTTATATGATTTGGATCGAAAAACACAAGATGTAGTTAATGTATGAAAAGTTTTATTATTCGTCAAATTTTAACACAAGGGTTACTAATAAATGATTTTTTTGAAAATTATTTCCAGTTTATTTTAGAGGCTCAGAGATCCGGCGAAATGGGTGGCATCAAGATACCAAACTCGAGTGTACAAATATCCTTTTTATAAATATGATTTTCGATTACTTTTAATGTCGAGATAAGGGTGTGGTAATTGAGGCAGTTAAAACTTTGAATGCAAAGTGCATTTTTGGTCTCAGAAAGTATTTCTAGACAAAAAATTCAGATTTCGGATACGAAAATGTACTTTTTGTGCAAAAATAATCCTTTTAGACAGAAAAGAGACACTTTGATTGTTCTTTTTCGTCTAAAAATGTCGATATGTAACAGTAATAAGTGCATTTTTCGACCCAGAACCCTTCACTCCGACTCTGTTCAGATTTTATTACCACCAAAAAAATTCTTTCCTTAATTCTTGGTCACTTAAATTTAACGCGTGCAGTTAGTGCCGGGGAACTTGCTAGGCTGAGAAGACAATTCATTTCCTACAGCAAATCTCATATGACCGATGCAAACGTTATAAATATGTTCATTCAGTATCTTAATACCACGATTACTTAAAAACCCATCATTTTAACATTAATTTATGCTTTTAATAAAATCAGATTTATTTCACATTCATCCAGAAAACAAATTAAATTTAAAGATAATTTTTAGTTCAATTCATCAATCACATTCTATCAATAACAGACAAAACTATTGTATTCGTACAATTCAGACGTGCAATAGGAAACCGACATGATCCGTACTTAATTCACCTAATCAACTTAAACATCGGCGGACTCCAAAATGGAACCACTATATGCCAAGTCCCAATAATGTTCGACGCCATTCTTCTTGAAATGATCCCGCGCATGATTTTCCGTCGGGCAAACTTTGAATTTCATATCGCCGAAGCAACGATGTTTCACCGTGCCTTCCCACACCAGATGGCAGCGATTGCGGCGATCTTCTGAGCCATCATCTAAAAAAAAAAAAACCTTATTATTATCAATTAAATTAAAAACAATATCAATATTATACCAAGATCTTTAGAAATGTTATCTTCGCCCCATTTAACTCGATGTAACATTAATTTCTTGAATTTCTTTTGTTGTTTTGGGCCTAAAAAAAAAAATTAAAAAAAAAATTAATTACATTAAAAAATAATATTGTTTTCGTATTTACCGCCTTCAACAACCACAACATTGCAATCTCTGTACAGCACAACACAGCCGCTCATATGTAATTGATTGCAGTTTGTTTCCACTTTGAATTTTTTCGATGGATTTGTCAATTCCCGCACCCTGTAGACTGTGACGCAAACACCCAATGAAAGATCTTCCCTCATTTTCTTCACTCTTTTATCCCTCCGCTGTTGAGTTGTCAATTTCCTCGCTGCATTTGCTTCCTCGTGAGCTCTATTAATTGAAAATTTATATAGAAAAAAATTGTGGTTTTAAGGTTAAGAAAAATTACTTTTGGCGTTTAGCCATTTGCGCTCGAACATGCGCTTCGATTTTTGTTGGGTCTTGCACCGCTTCGGTGCCTAGTACTCTCATCAAATTCGCCATTCGGACTTTAGGTTCGGGCGGAGGATCGAGACCGAGACGGATTTTTTCTTGTTTTTCCTTCCACGCTTCTCTTCGGTTTTGTCGTCGCAGTTTTTTCTGTTCTTTTTTCGTCAAATAAACGGGCAAATGGACCGGTTTTGTAGGCTCAGCTATTAAAAAAATAATTGAAATATTTTTGTTTCGATTCTTTCGAATTATAATTCGCAAATTAAACTCACAAGGTGGCCGCATTTGAATGGGATGTTCAAGCAAATGTGTAATTCCTTCGAATTTTTTATAAGACGGTAAATCTTCATGGTTGAGTACAAACTCGTATCTGAAATAAAAAATATTATTAATTGAAAAATGTTATAACATCGAATTTTTAATAAATATTACGTATCGGATCGAAGAATGACAGCGTCCCACCACTCGACCTCGGGTATTTGATCGTCCAAAAGTTCTTTTTTCGGTGCTATAAGCGCTAATTTTGTTGCTGATGAAATTCCGGTCTTTTTCGCCGCTTGCGAAATCTCCTGTTGCAATTTTTCGAGCTGCGCCTGTAAAAATGATGTATTTTTAATATCCGGTGTTTGGATATATCAATTCGTGTTACTTTAGTTCTTAATCGTTGTGCTAATTGTTCAAATTTGCCTTTGTCGTGAAATTTGAATATTCTTTTGTTTCTTTGAGCTAATTTTCCGGCGACTCTTGGATCAAAGTATCGATTGTCTGCGACTTCTTCTTGAACTTTTTCTTGATTCATTTTGAACTGTTCTCTACGTTTCGCTCGAATGTTCGCCTGAAATTTAATAATTTGTATTAAAATTAGATATTTCAATTTTAATTTTTTTTTTTTAAGTTAGAACCTTTAATGTTGGCATTCTTTGAGTCAACTGTACTTCTTTTCCCGTAACGTCGACCGTCCTTCCTTCATCATCTAAAATTAATGGCGTTGGTCTAACATACAAAATATCAAAATAAATAAATAAATAAATAAAAATTTATAAATACATTAAAATATTTTTTAAAAACTTACTTAGTTGGAATTATTGGCAATTGTTTCCTGTTATAAATTTAAAAAACATGAATTTATACAGTGATGAAACAAGCAAAGAATTAGATAATTTTTGAGTCTAAAAAAATGCATTTATAAAATTAAAACATTCATTTTTAGATCTACTAACCCAGTTTTTAGTAAATTTTTGCTCCGAAAAAACGTATTTTTGTACCTAACTAAACATGTTTGTTTTCAATAAAAGTTAATTTTTGCATCAATGCAACAAAAATGCATTTTTCCGACTAAAAATGTAAAATTTTTTATCAAAAAACTCAATTCAGGGCTGTAAATCTATAACACTTACATATTCGAAACTCCACTAGGTAAACTAGGTCGCGCGCTAAGCCTCGCTTGAATCTGTTTCTGTAACTCAGCTATTTTCTTCTGTTTTTCCATTTCTTCAATAGGCACAGGCAATTGAGGTAAAATAACAGGCGGCCTCAAAATCGGCGGTGGAAACGGCACCGTCGACGGAATAGGAGACGTGAGCGCCGCATTAACTTTCGCCACCGCGTGATCAAATTGAATTTGATTCAACGCCTTTTTCCTCTCCTCAATCGTCCTCTGTGCCAACGCCATCATCTCTTTTATCTGCATTGTCGTCAACTGCCCGGGACTCGGTTGCCCCGGCTGCACTAAATTGTCTTCCATAATCAATTCTTTTGCTTTTTTCGACTCGAAATCGTTATTTCCGAACTCCTATTTACAAAATCCCAATATTAATCATCAAATGAAACCCAAAATTCATAAATTAATTACATTCGTTCTCTTTCTCGCCTTGGGTTTGTTTATTTTCAAGTCATCTAAAGTCTCGAATAATTTGTCGCAAAGTTTTGCGGCTTTGGTTTCGTCCAGGATCGGCAAAGACGCCAATTTGTCTGCAAAAACAAAGAAATTTTTAATTTTGTAACGGATTTGAAAATCACGGTTAAGAATTGTAGAAAAATTCTTGTTTGGTATTATATACCCGTTGTTTTTTGCTTGTCAAAGCCATTTGCTAAACAATTTACAGCCGTGTTAACTAATGATGGTTCGTTTGTGCCGAAAAAACGTTCCACTGTCCGGTCAATCCAGGGCTTCAGTTCGTCTAGATCTTTCTTCGAGATGGACATTGTAATGTCCAAAAACGTAGAAACTAGAATTTTAATTGCAGAAAAATTAAAATGAATTGAATAGTGGTCGTATATCAATTATTGTATTTACCGGCTTGAAATCCTACTTTTGGCTCACCGAAAACGTTTCGTTACGTTGTAGACGAAAGCGACCTCTATGGCGATGTTTTTAATTGAGTTTAGTGATATCTTAGATTATCTTACAACTTAGTAGATATAAAGCGATTTAAATTGAATAATCATTATTTTTTGTGTGATTAGATCACAAATAAATAATAAAAAAGCCGTTTTTGAAGACGATTTTATTTAAGTCAGGCATAGGTTGAATGAAATCATGTTACAACGGCGCTTACGAGTCACCATAGCTGAGCAATAACAAACCAAATGTGAAATTATAAATATATAAATTTAAAAAATGAATATTTTATAATCTCTTCATTGCAGAAACCTAAAACATATTATGGGAGATATAAATTTACAAATTATGGGACAGTATATACCAATTCTAGTATAGTTATGAACTCACAACTATACTGGAACAAAAAAATATAGTACCCCATCTTACAATACATATTTATTCATTTAAATTTTGATTTATCCAATCAATATATGATGTTATACGCGTGTAAATGGCTGGTATACCTGGCACAGCACACTGAAAACCAGTAGATACAACCCCAATAAGCAACCAATGCTGTGTCAATCTATCTGGTATAAACATGGGACCCCCAGAATCACCCTGTAAATAAAAACCAAACAAATTTTAAATAGAAAATGTAATTCGAATAAAAAAACAACAACAACAAAAATTCATACTTCACAAGCATCCTTGGGTGTATCACTTCCTGCACATATTATAGTGTCCGTAATCCCCCTCGGGTACCGGCGTCGAGTTCCACGAATAGATAGCAAAGTATCATTGCATTGTGGATTAGGAACCACTGGCAGATTAACTTCTTGCAGTTGTTCACTCAAATCACCATCAAACTTGATTCTACCCCATCCAGCTACAGTAGTCATTGTCGATAGGAATTTCTTGTTTCGAGCCGTAGGAGGCGGAAGACATATCGGGCGAATTGACGTCCCAAATGATACCCGATTTCGTAATCGTATGATTGCAATGTCATTATACCAAACTGATTCGGAAAAACCAGGATGAAGAGTTATCTTGTCCACATCATGGCTACCTGCCATTGCTAAATTATGGGCACCCATAAGAATTTCAATTTCCCGCGCATCCAAAGTCCTAAAATAAAAAATAAAAAAACGAATAAAATAGAACATTAATTTTTCTTTATATTATATTCACCTTCCAATAAAGCAATGAGCCGCTGTAACAACATGTCGAGGTCCAATCAAACTCGCGCCACAGAAAAATCGTGCAAGAACATCTCCAGGGCCCCTGTCTAAAATCGCAACCTAAAATTCAAATAATTCATTACCATATTATTTAGTAAATAAAGTATTATACTATAAATATAATATACCATCCAAGGTCTTGAATTGGAAAGCGAATTTTTTCCACCAACTATCAATGGTTTTTTAGTCAAACCTGTTGGTTCTCTAACTGGGAACGGTAAAAGTGGCCTCACTTGGCGCCCGGAGAAATCTTGTTCATCGGTTTTAGCACACACTAATAAATAAATAATAATAAAATCAATTTTTTTTTTTTTTTTACTTAAAAAATAAATACTACGTAATTTACCGGCTTCAGATTTAATAATAATAACAGATGGGACTTCAGTTGTAGTTGTTACAGTCGTTATAGGTGTAGTTGTAGGTGTTGTTACAGAATTTGTTGCAGGACAACAAACTAATGGCGTTTTCCCTGCCCAGCCACATACAATCGGTGCTGAGTTTCTAATATTTTTCAACACAGATTCGCAATCAGAAATTTTCTTACAAACAGTTTGAATGCAATTTGGATGAAGTGATGCATCAGTTCGGTCAAAACCTTAATAAAAAAAAATTAATTAATTAACCATCAAACATTATAGTTAAAAATGTCATAAATTTCACTTACCTTCAACGAAAAGATGGAGATTTACCAGAATCAAACAAAATTGAAGTGCATTTTTAGAAATCATGTTCAACATCTGATGTTATCCAATCAAAATCTTAATTTTTATTCTAAAAAATTATAGCCTTAGGGCAAAATTATGCAAACACTGACGTCCTTCCTTCTTAAAACGGATATTTTTAAGAAGAAAAAATGTCCAAATATAAAATTGAAAATAAATGACAGGAAACGGAATTTACGCTTAAAATGAGTCATTTTATTTCAAACGATACAGAAGTTTTAATAGTAAAGGGAAATTGACCACACCCCTTATTTACAAATTTTCTCACATAGTTAATTCCATAATTGCGTTTACAATGTCGTTATTGTTGTTCTTAAGCGCTTTAATCGCCTTCGACCTCGAAACATTGGCCTGCGACATAACCAATTCGATGTCTTTGGCTTCAACTCCACTTTCATCGATCTAAAATAAATAATAAATAAATTAATAAAAATAACAAAATTAAAAAAAAAATCAAAATATTTACATCTTCTTCCTCAGATTCCTCCTGAATCGGTGCCGAAACAGCTGCTTGCGTTGCTTCGCCGACCGAAACTGCTTCTGGTGTTTTGAATTTCTCAGCTGCGACCATCTGAGCTTGTTGATTCAAATCCTCGATTTTAGCTTCGCCGAACACGATATACGTGTCGGACGCAGGACTTTTGTAAACATCGGGCTTCGTAATAACGAATAAGATGTTTTTCGTGCGTCTAATGGCCACTCGACCAACTCCTTGCACCTGAAACACACAAAGTACATTAAAAAATAACATTTTTAAAAACGTAATATTTTATTTTACTTGTTTTAAACCCAATTTCGACATAATTTTTCGCGCTTTCTTCTCACTACGGCTTTGTTTCGCCTTACTCGCTATTTCTTCATTAATCCCAGCAGCTTCAGCCAACTAAAAAATCAAAATTTCACAATTTTAATCAGCAATTTACAATTTTAAAGCGTTTTGTTTTATACCTGACTGTGTCCCTGTTGCAAGATGGATTCGGTGAACGCGTCTTTCGTCATTTTGCGATCGGGATCTTGCAGATCCGGTAAATCGGATCCACTGTCCGATTCGGTGCCGGAACCACTGTCTAAAAATAGTTATAAAAGTATTTTAGAGTAGTTTAAAAGGTACGTATTTAGATTAGGCCTTTTTACCATCATCTTCCTTTTTGTCATCAAGCATGGCATCCATCACGGGTTTCTTTTCTAGTTCAGCTGCACTCAGTTCAGGCATTTCTTGGTGTACGAACGGTTCGAACGTAACGTTGAAAAGAGCAATGAGAAGATTTTTGAGAAAAATTTAAGTGTCTCACTTTTAGATCAAGTTAATAGCCCCGATCAATGAAAAGACCACGAAAACGGCGTGACACACAAATGGCGGACGTATAGAGCGCAAACAACGGCGCTACTATTAAAAGATTCAGATTGAAACTTGAAAGTAATTAGCACAAAATAATTCTGTAGATTTTAATTAAGAAAAATTTAATTTTTTAATTGGAAAAATAAAATTTATTATGCTTTAAAAATTAAAAAATTAGAAAAATAAAACGCATTTGGTAGAAGGCGACATCTAGTGTGTGTGATTTTAGTGATGTCATTTTTCACTTTGTATACGCTTGAAGGCACATTAAAAAAAAATTAAATGGGCATTCTGAATGAAATTGAAAAGACATCAATTCTTATGATTGTCAGTCCAATATGTTTCAATAAAAAAAATACAATTTATTTTGTTGATGAAATCAAGAATACATATTTTTCTCTCAATAAGCAAAAGACAAAACATACCAAACATAAACACCAAAACTGTGAAACAGCTGTTTAAACTAACAAATGGTTCATCATCTATTCATTTATATATATATATATATATATATATATATAATAAAAATTAAAAACTAAAACTAAAACCCTAATATTTACAATTTAAACATCATAATTCTCCCAATTCTAAAAAAAAGAAAAACAAACACCCAAAATAATATATCAACATAAATAATGACCATTTCATGCATTTAGAGAACACCATCAACCATTTTTAATGAGTTGCAAACAAACTCGAGTCCCGCCCTCGCATCCAAACTCAACCAACGGAAAATGACGAGGGCGGTTTCAACTCCCGTCTATCAGCACACTTTCACGATAATGATGAAACGCCATCACGTAAACGATGCAAAACCCTAAAAAAAATTTAAAAAAAACAATTTCCAAAAGAAAAATTAAAAAAAAAAAAAAAAAAAAAAAAAAAATAAACCTCCTTTTAAAATGACAAATATGTGCAACATTTTATAAACTTGACGTATTAGCCCAACTAAAGCAGATAACAGAACGCGCAGAAAAATGCTGAAATCGTAAACTCGCAATAAATCCTGCGACAAATAAATTTGATGGATGAGTTAAGGATACGGTGAGGGGAATTTGCCAGTCAACCTGTGGCGCCAGGAACGCGCCTGGAGTGAATTTAGAGGGGCAGGGGGGAGTCAAGGGGGAGGGAGAAGTTTAAGTTCTTCTTAGCTTCTGTTTTGCGGGGGCGTGAGAGCGCGACAGAACGCGTGAGTTGCAATTAAAAAGTGAAAGAGAAACGCAGGAGCCACTTACGGATCCAATTACGGGAATAGATGTGTAAATTCTGTTAGGGGGCGTATTAAAAGAAAGCTAATGAGTCAGCTACTGACAGCGTTAGCGACTGCGCAAACGGAAGTTCGGGCCCATCGGCGCCAAAATAGCATCTTAATTAACACCCAAGTTGCTTCCAAATGTTGGCCGAGCTCGAGTTGCTTCTGGCGGCTGATTGGCGGCCAACGAGTCGGTGCTTAATTGGCCATTACCGACTTTGGCTTCTCATTAAACACTTTTGCCGTTTCGATCCATCAAGACCGGTAGTCGATCGCTTCTGGTCATACGGAGTGGAGTGAGTGATTCAACGGCATCAGAGATGGAGGTGAAGAAAGAAATGGATGCTGCGGCGAGTAGTAAGACGAGGTCGAACAAAGAGTTTACTATTGAACGGATATTGGGACGGATGAGTCCGCCGTGCAGCGAGCAGCAAGGGTCGTCTTCGGCTAGTTCGGGGCAAGAGGTGATGAGTGGGCAGGAGCAGGAGTTGGATGATGTTGATGTTGAGGATGGTTCAGGTTAGTTTTGGAAATTCATTGTTTTTTCTTGTAATTTGGTTTGGTTTTGGTTTATTGGAGGAGGAAAATTGGTATTTTTTTTTTTTTAAAATTGAGTTTAAACTATTCAACAATTCGTGCACGAAACTGCATTGTACTGAAAGTGTATAGTGTGGTATCTTATTTTAATCCTCTAGTCGAGCTGAGTCGAAAAATCATTGTTTCGTAGCCAAAAAATGTGCGCAACAATACAAAAACCCAAATGTAAATAGTTTTTTAAAATATTTTACGAGCGTTATCATTTGTTAACAATGGCATGCACATTTTTTGGACTACGAAGCAATGATTTTTCGACTCAGATCAACCAGAGGATTAAAATAAGATATCACAATATATACTTTCAGTACAATGCTTAAACCATTAAGCAATGAGTTTCGTGCACGAATTTGAGTATTTTTGCAAAGTTGAATTTTTTTTTGTGCTGTTGTTGGGTATAAATTATCATTTGGTAAAAGAGTATTTCAAGAGTTATTTTGCAAATGAGAATTTTTAAGTTTTTTAATTTTTAAAAACATATTTATTAAAATTATGGTGATAAGAAGTATTTAAATTGTTTTATAGCTTTGCATTGTATTTTATTTATATAGAAAGTAATATAGTAAGTTAAATATAGACACAAAACTTCAATAAAATCAGTAAATTTTCAGTTGATGAAATTGTGAAGCATGAGATGATGACTTTTCATCACAAGTTTGCAAAGTTTCGGAGACTTATTTAAAATCAAATTTGGACTTTTTAAGCCAAATTGGATTTTTTAAACCATATTCGATTTTTTAAACCAAATTGAATTTTTTTAGCCAAATTGGATTTTTTAAACCAAATTGGATTTTTTAAACTAAATTGAATTTTTTAAACCAAATTGGATTTTTTAAACCAAATTGGATTTTTTAAACCAAATTGGACTTTTCAAAATCAAAATGGACTTTTCAAAATCAAAATGGACTTTTCAAAATCAAAATGGACTTTTCAAAATCAAAATGGACTTTTCAAAATCAAAATGGACTTTTCAAAATCAAAATGGACTTTTCAAACAAGCAAAGTTTTGAACTTTTTATACAAAATTTGCATAGTTATTAAACATTTTAAACTAAATTTGCATGGACATTTTAAACCAAATTTGTAAAGTTATTCGACATTTTAAACTAAATTTCCATAGTTATTCGACATTTTAAACTAAACTTCCACAGTTATTCGACACTTACCATATAGAACATTTTAAACCGTACTTGCAAAGTTTTAAACATTTTATGCAAAGTTTTAAACATTTTATGCAAAGTTTTAAACATTTTATGCAAAGTTTTAAACATTTTATGCAAAGTTTTAAACATTTTATGCAAAGTTTTAAACATTTTATGCAAAGTTTTAAACATTTTATGCAAAGTTTTAAACATTTTATGCAAAGTTTTAAACATTTTATGCAAAGTTTTAAACATTTTATGCAAAGTTTTAAACATTTTATGCAAAGTTTTGACTTTCCTTTGGACTTTTTAACGTACTTTCAAACTTGCTCATTTTGTGACATAGCTTTATGATTTACTTTCAAATTTAAACATTTTTTGGTCTATAATACCTACACTATACCAAGTACCAACATTATTTTTAAATTCCTAATTACACAAAATTAATATCCATAACCAATTACCGACTTTGCAGCAATTAATTTCTACAGCATCAAAATTACAACCAAAATGATGTCCCTTTTATTGCTAAATTAATCCCCAAATCAGATAACGCTTGAACAAACAAAACTTAAATTGACTTCAAAGCGCCAACCAACCACAAGTGAAGTAAATTGAGACACTCATTTTTGGCAAACATTCACTCAATAATTTAAAACCAAACAAAAAAAAAATAAAAATAAAAATAAAAAAAAACAAAAGCCCAAACCGAGTGATTAACTGCACGAGCGAATGCAGATAATGAGCAGCGCAAAATAGCGACAAACCAGAAGCGCAAATATTTAATTTAACTCGACGATAGATGGGGCCAAAGGGACTTGTTTTCGGTTCATATTTATCGCCGCATCCCCCACATTCCGACAGCCCCCGAGAGACATCATTACGAAACGCGTAGAAATCGAGTAAATTGCAAGAACGCGACCCCCCGCGAGCGGGTGGGATTCTTTTGGTCATTTGAGTTGACCAAGAAAGTGACGCTGATTCCCCAAGACAAACTCTAGATTAGAAAGGGGGAATTGGAGCCGGTGGAGAATGAGGGGAAAGAAGAGAAAAATGAAGTGCAAATGTGAGAATAATTTGATTTTTGTTTGACAGATGAAAACAACAGAGGAAAAGATGAGAGGAAGAAGAGACCCAGAACGGCGTTTACGGCGGCACAGATTAAGGCACTCGAGACTGAGTTTGAGAGGAATAAATACTTGTCAGTGTCCAAGAGATTATTGCTGTCTAAGTCGCTCAAATTAACGGAGACGCAAGTAAGTTTTAGGTTTACATCACTTGGAATTGGTGTCATCGGTTGCAGTTTAAGTTGAGTACGTCACCAAAGATCAATTTACTAAATGTATATATAGTGTCAGAAGTATTTCATTATACGAGACTAAATTATTGCATTCAAAAATTGGTACTATGATAGGAAGCAATAGCATTAGGCCCATAAACATTATAACCCATAAAACCACCCAATGTTAAATTAACATGTTTGAATGTTCAAGTTCATAGACAACATCCGTTAGATGTTAAATTAACATGTTTGAATGTTCAAGTTCATAGACAACATCCGTTAGATGTTAAATTAACATGTTTGAATGTTCAAGTTCATAGACAACATCCGTTAGATGTTAAATTAACATGTTTGAATGTTCAAGTTCATAGACAACATCCGTTAGATGTTAAATTAACATGTTTGAATGTTCAAGTTCATAGACAACATCCGTTAGATGTTAAATTAACATGTTTGAATGTTCAAGTTCATAGACAACATCCGTTTGATGTTAAATCAACATTCTGAAACAACAATCATGATATGCAACATTCATTAGATGCTGTATCAAAATCTAATGCTGAATTAGATGACCGATGATACAACAAATATTGCATTTAAATGTTGCATAAATATTGTAGAATGTTGAATATTGAAAAAATGTTGATAAAAAATGACATTATTACGTTGAATCAACATGTTTTGAATCTAATGTTTTAAAAAAAATAATTTCTGAATGTATTTTCTTGTTTCATTGGAATAAGTAAGTTTATTTTTTGGTTATCTTATTTGAATTTGTTAGTTTCGTTTAAGTTATCTAGTACTGGTAATAAGTTAAGCGTATCTTCTTGGTATTTTGCTGTAATATCTTTAAATTGATTTTTGGGTTGGTTTTGTCTATCTTGGCATTTTGGTGAGTTTTAGCTTTCTTTTAGTTGTTTGTTATTATTTTATTTTTATTTTTATTGAACACTCCGCATGAAAAACCCTATAAAAAACCACACAATCAAACAAGTTTATTTAACACATCTATTAATTCCATTTCAGATTAAAATCTGGTTCCAAAACCGCCGCACCAAATGGAAACGAAAATACACCAACGACCTCGAAGTCATGGCGCAGCAATACTACTCCTCCATCGGCATGTACACCCCGCACCGACCAATGTACATCGGCGACCGCCTATGGCTCTTCGACTACGCAACAGCCCAACAACAACAACAACAACAACAACCGAACTACAACCTAACACACATGCCCTGCATCCACCCCACCCCAATCACCATGCCCATGGCCCCTTACCCCCCAACACACTCGCATAATTCACACCCAGCGTGATAATTCAAAAAAAAAATCGCGACACCATCACGAGGCGGAGACACGGGCACAGCCAATCAACTCCAGGAGCACATCACCAACTACCAATCACAGATAACTTTAAGCAACTAAAGATAAATGTTGATGTTTAAGACGATAAAAATTTATGGCTTTAATTTAAACGTGTGTTTTAAGTGCGAAAGGACACCGGATTGTTCGAGTGGGAGGAGAGTGGGGAGAGTCATCAATAACCCGCTAATAAGAGGGCAACACGCGTCCCTAAACGCCCGGAAACGTATGTTTGCGGATCACGTGTCACTCTTCATTAGAGCAGAGACGCCAAACAGTCGCCAGTTATCCCACCCACCCATCAACAGTTATGCAGCATCCAGATGATAGAAATAAATGAGAATATTGGAATTGTATACGTGATTTTTATTAAGTTAATTTATGTTTGAGTCAATAAAGTGTTTTCAAGTATGTAATTGGTTACATAAAATATAATAAGAGTTTTTTTTTTTTGTTGAAGGGGGGGGGGAGAGGTGGAGTTTTGGTTTAGATTCCGTTTTTGGTTAAAGCTAAGGTTTTTAAGATGAATTTGGCGGCAAGTTGCTGAGGACGATGTTGCCAGGCTTCAAGAACTGATTTCGATTGAGTGATTTGGTCGCCGTTGATGCGGTTTACTAGAGTGACGCAAATGATGCCTCCTAAAGATAAATCAGTTGGTTAGTTTGTTTTTTTTTTTGTTTTTTTACGTATCTGCTTTGGGATTTTTAAGAGCAAAAATGAATTTTTAGATGTAAAAATGAGATTTCTAAGACCAAAAATGAATAAAATCTGCTTTTTAGCATAAAAAATGCAAAAAAAAAAGTGCTTTTTAGAACCAAAAAAGTAAAAAAAAAGTGCTTTTTAAAACGAAAAAAGTAAAAAAAAGTGCTTTTTAGAACCAAAAATACAAAAAATCTGCTTTTTAGAATCAAAAATAAATTTTTAGATGTAAAAATCGAATTTCTAAGACTGATTTTTAGGCCCAACGTTAAATTTTTAATGTAAAAATCCAATTTCCAAGACGAAAAAATGCCAAAAATCTGCTTTTTTTGAACAAAAAAGCCAAAAAAATAATTTAGATGTAAATATTCAGCTTACAAGAAAAATCTTAGTGTAATAATCTGTAATTCCCCCATTCAAGACGGGGCAACCCGTAGATGAAATAAAGTGAAATAATAATAATAGTGTAATAATCCTTATCCGTAATTATTAATATATAAAATAAAATTATTATTTTAAAAAATTCATTTCAACGCCCTATTGGCTTGCCGCCTTTGTGCAATGAACAGGCGCGCTGTATTTAGCCTCATTCTTGCCATACCTTTAATGCCCGAGCGATGACAAAAAGCAGCAAACGCCGACGCTTCCATTTCGATGTTTTTAACACCGCAATCTTCGAGTTTTTTCAGAAATGTAAACTTGTCATGCGCGCTATAATCGCAAAATGCGCCATCCAAGCGACCTTGTCCTTCGTAAAAATCATCAGTCGCCATAGTTGTTCCGCGAACAACAGGAAATTGCAAATCAGACGCGCAACTAACGATATCGTTAACCAGAGTTTGGTCAATAATGCACGGATGACAAACCTTTTTACCTAAAGTCGCCTGAAAAATAAAAAATAAAAAAATTCAAATAATTGAATCAAATATTAAAAAAATTTTTTACCACTTCATGACATGAATCCAGCATGCCATTAACGCATTTGTCACTAACTACAATGGTTCCAGGCTCCAGACCTAAATTCAAAAATAAAATTATTGTATTTTAATTTATTTTTTTAAATCTTTTTATCATTTACCGATCCCTCCAGACGTTCCTATGCGTAAACATATGGGATTTTGCACTTTGGCGTAATGCAAAAGCTTAAAAACTTCATGTAAGAGAATGGAAATTGATGGAACTCCCATTCCATGCTAAATAAATTAAATTTTTTTTTTTTAGTGTATTAATGAATATTTCGTTTTTTTTTTGTTTTTTTTTTTAAAGTAAACTTACGCTAACTGAGAGAACGGGTCCGCATTTGTACAAACAGTAACGATTCGCTTTGCTACTTATATCCATAAGTTCAGACTCAGGCAAACAAAGTTGATTTTGGATGAAATGGGCGAAGTTTTTCATTCTGTTCGGTGCACCGCCCATGCAAACAAACTAAAAATAATTATATTGTAGTTTCGCATAAAAAAAATGCTAATTTAATCCCGCTTTAACAAATTGCTGTAAAAGTGTAAACAACACCTCAATTCGACCGATTTTACAAAGATTCTGTGTAAAATTGTTGTATTGTTTTAGAGTCGATATTGTCGTTCTACATATTTATTTGCTTGATTTTGCTTATATTTCAATAAAAAAATCTAACCTCGTTATAACGAAATCTCTAAAAAAAAATCGTTTATAACAAATTGTTTGAAAAATCAGCAAATTGCCGTATCACGTTATCTTTCAAAGTCTAATTTAAACAATGGGTTTTAGTCAGATAATGATCGATATCGCACCTACTTATTAATTCTCATAATGACAGATTAAGATACTGGTATTTTAACAATTGTTTAGTGTATCCGGTTCAAGATTTTTACAATTCGTTACATCGGGTTGCGGCTTTATCTTGATTTTTGCGATTCGTTACGAGGTACGGCTATATCTGGCTCACTACAAAATGCTGGGTACCCCACCCAATTGGGTACCCAATTTTGTCCTGGAAAAAGTAATCAAAAATCTTTTTTTTAATTTTCACAGAACAAATTAATTTTTTTACGGAACAATTTTTTTTTGCTGGTAATCCTCCAGCTTAAAACCATTTTGCAATAGGCACACATTTCAATTGGCCGACAGATTTTCACTTTTTTGATTTTTTTTTCACTAGTTTGCAGACAGACATATATTTATACCAGTTAAGGTTAGGTTAGCCCGCTGCAGGCGTTAGGATTAATCTCGCGTAGCAAGATTAGTTTTTAGGTTTTTAGGGAGTGCTGATCAGTCGCCCTTGCAAACCATCGACCGATTGCCTAAACCAAAACCGATTTGCCTACAATTGAATTTTTCGAGTAGTTGATGGTTTGCAAGGGCGACTGATCAGCAGTCCCTAAAAACCTAAAAACTAATCTTGCTCCGCGAGATTAATCCTAAAGCCTATGGCGGGCTAACCTAACCTTAACTGGTGTAAATATAGGGTTAGTACAAAACATGGAGCCCCATGTGATCCATGGAGTGCTCCAATTTCAATCTCCAGTCCACTTTACTTAGTAAAATGAGGTCAGCCCGGCGCAGGCGTTAGACTAGGACATAGAAAACGTGAACTGGAAATTGAAATTGGAGCACTCCATGGATCACATGAGGCTCCATGTTTTGAACCAAGCCATAAATATGTCTGTAGGCAAACTAGTGGAAAAAAAAATCAAAAAAGTGAAAATCTGTCGGTCAATTGAAATGTGTGCCTATTGCAAAATGGTTTTAAGCTGGAGGATTACCAGCAAAAAAAAATTGTTCCGTAAAAAAATTAATTTGTTCTGTGAAAATTAAAAAAACAAAAATATTTCTGTGAAAATCTGTGAAAATTTAAAAAAAAGATTTTTGATTACTTTTTCCAGGACAAAATTGGGTACCCAATTGGGTAGGGTACCCAGCATTTTGTAGCGAGCCGCTATATCTGGATTTTTGCGATTCGTTATAATGAAGTTCGAAAAGCGAAAATACACACCTTGACATCATGAAACTCCTTATACAGGTTGTGAGTTTCAGTATCCAATGATAAATGATAGAGATTATCATGTAGCATGTCTTGGATGTGCGGGTTTAAATTTTTTATTGGTCCGTTGGTTTTACTGAAAAAAAAAATATATGTAAATAAATATTAATAAAAATAAAAAAATAAAATAAAAACGACAAAAAAATTATTCATATTAATTATGAAATAAAAAACTTACTTTTTTTTGCTGTTCCTCCATGGTTAAAATCGATTAAAATGAAACTTATACAAATTGCTGAACTAAACTTAAACACAGATGTGGAATGGGAATGGCAAGAGGAAGTTTTCAAGAGCAAATATATGCCTTGTGAAAAGGGTAAAACCCAGCAAATCTCTCACAATCAACGATAATATTTAATTTAATCAGGAAATAATGTTTTTTGATATCACAATTGTCATAATTGTATAGTTACTGAATAGCCTTAGGTCACGTGTTTTAGTCCTATTCAATTTCGTTATCCCCGGCTGATTATATTGCGCAATTTGACACAGATGTTTATTTTATGATTAATTTTAGTAATGATATGTTTAATATTTACTATTAGCGTTATGCAAGTGGAACTGAATATTCAGATAAGTAATTTAAAGCAAATATTCAGTAATTGTAAACATGAGGTTGCACCTTGCACCGAAATTCCTCAAATTTGTTGCAAAGTTGATATTAAATTAATTAAAAATAGATCAGTTTGACAACGTATAAAAACCCAAGTAAATATTGTGTTTAAAAAACTCTTAATTCAATAAGTATTTAGATATTTGACAATACCGGCATTCTTGATCTGCTCACAAAACATGTGGGTAAGGGGATACAAATTCCAGTATAGATGTGAATTCATATTTATATCCACCAGGTTTGGTTTAACCCGGAAATGTTCTTCACAACTACACTGGAAAATGAGATGATTACCCCATTTCTGTAAAAAGCCGGCATCTCAACGAAAAAAAAGTGTCTTAACAAAATGAAATTTTTTGTGTGTTCTTGATTTCTACATAACATTACACCTGACGTAATACTTAAATCTACCTACTTTGATAGCTTTAACTTGGCCTTAATTTTATCTAATCATTCAAGTCTGAAATTGAATCGCATTGAAATTCAAGGAAACTCTGCCTTTTATGTACATTTATTAACACCAACAACTTTTGTATTTGCATAAAAAAAACTCGCTGAAATTATACGGATTTATTCATTCTATACAAAATAAGAGTTTGTTTACATTAAATTCGATTTTTTCGGAGATATCGCCTCCACTTCTTCCTGCATTGGTTCGGAACAAGAAGGAAGTGAAATATTATCCTCTTGACCCAAATTATTCCTTTCCATCTTGATTTGCGGCGATTTTTGCTCCTCTACCACTTGTTTATTCGAATCCGGCTCATCCGACACAACATTTATCGTTTCTTCCACAATTGGTTTCGATTCTACAGTAATCGGTGGAGGAAGAGTCGAATGAAGTGGACACGAGGGGCCCTCGAGGATTTGCAAAACGGGTCTACTGCAGTCGGGTGATGCGTCACAAGGTCGATAAAGAACTTGATAAGCATCGGAAAGAATGTCTACAAATAAAAAAAATGAAAATAATTAAATAGATGTTACAAACGAAATTTTTTTATTTACTAGACAGTTTGCGATTTCTCGTACGAGATAAAAAAATTAACGACAATGTGTAACGAAATTTTTCAAAAATCTCGTCAAACCATTAAAACAAAGGGACGAGATTTTTAACAATATCTAGTTTTTTACCATTTTCGTAATGAAATAAATCTCGTACGAGAAATCGCAAACTGTCTACTAATGTTAAATTAATATGAGATTTTAGAAATTAAATTCGTATTTAATTTAAAATTCGTATTACGAATGTGCGAAATTTTAGAAATTAAATTCGTATTTAATTTAAAATTCGTATTACGAATGTACGAGATTTATTTTTCAATTCGTTCGTATATAAGTTGATACGACATGTGCAAGTGGCCATCAAACTTTGCAGATGAGCATTGTTCTGCAATTTGAAGTGAGCATGGTAGCCATCTTGCCTTTAATGGGCTTGGAGTATTTTCTGTATTTATTTCATTTTTATTAATTTATTTCATGTTCATAATAAAATCTCGTTCGTAATAAAATCTCGTTCGTAACATCGCAAACTGTCTAATAAAATCAAATTTAAACACAAAAAAACACAACAAAAATCGTCAAAGAATTAACAGAAATAGCAAAAACAGGTAATTTCTCAAAAAAAACTAACAAAAAAATGTTTGAATTTGTTTTATAACTTACGTTGAACACAATGTTTACTAAAAGGTAACGTCCTGTTTGTACAGTTTTCATTCAGGCACTGCGGCTGATTGGTTATTTTATTTGCGGTTATATTGTCTGATATTGCCATTCGTTTTTCCTTTTCTCGCCAATGAAGAATCAGTTCGTTTCCGTGGCGTTTGTGGTATCGAGTTGCTGCTTTGAGTCGTTTGTAGTGTCTGATGGCTTCTTGTGTGTCACGGGGTGTTTCGTGGACACTACCTGGAATTTCAATTAGAAATTAAATAAAATGTCAGAAATTTAATTTTTAAACTTAATTGTTGATTGGAGTACCCATGGTTTCTTTTTCGTGTTTTAATGCATTTAAATGTTTTCTTTTTTTCTCTTTTAATTCGTGTTGGAGTCGTTTGAACTGTTCTATGTAAAGTGATTGGAGACGAATTAATTTGTCTCTGGTTATGAGTGCGGCTTCTTCAGCAGTGTAGGTTCCGGCATGTCTGAAAGATTAGATGCGCCAGATAATTGCCATTTAAATGTTCTATATGCTAAGAGTTGCTAGGTTTTACGGGAAGTCGAAAATCTAAGACAATCAAAAACAATTTAATTTTTTTACCAATAAAAAAATTGTTTTTAATTGTTACGTTAAATAATGCAAATATTGCAATCAGTACATTAAAAATAAGGTTTAATTTAACCGTTCCATTAAAATATACAATTAAAGTAACTATTCCATTAAACAAAGCATTAATTGCAATTGTTGCATTAAAAAAAGTATTAATTGCAATTGTTGCATTAAAAAAGTATTAATTGCAATTGTTGTATTAAAAAAAAGCACTAATGACTACTTCTTTATGTAATAAACGTCTAGCAACCCTATGCCATATACTTTAAAGGATCTTCTTGTTCGGTATCAATACTATCCGCATCACTGTCTGCATCATCAACCCACGACTGACCAACGATAGGGTACTCCTGCTCACTTTCAGGATCGCTAAACAACTCTAATTAAATTAAAAATCAAAAATTACAATTTTTCAAATCAGTGTAGAAAAATCCTCGACTACCTTGAGTATAACCAGCAATAGCAGGCAACCCAAAACTGGAAATATCATGCGAACTAGTGTCATTTGTTTTAGAATCAGACATAGTTTTGTTTTCTTCGCTCGCAAAATACTCCAATTCCTCCAATAACGTCTCGGGAGTCTCTATAGGTCGGTATTTTCTCGATAACTTCAATCGAAACAAAGCTGCTTTCTTCTTATGATCTTCACAGTACGTGCTATAAAATAATTTACAAGAAATCAGTTAAAACATGCGATTCTTGCAACATTTTATTATTTTACCCGTCTTTTTTATCGCCTTTAGCCGCTGCATTAGGGCATCTTTTGCCATTTTTCGGATAAACATAATTACATTGTTTATATGGTGCAGTTTTATCTTCGAGAATGTGTCGAATACAATAACTATATCCGTCCAATTTGTTTTGGAGACATACGCGTGCAGTAAACGAACACAAATTATCATCGATTTCCATATTTTAATTACCTGAAAGTAATGCTAGAATCAAGTAATGTGAAACTAATGTAGATATTAACATACTCACACAATATTAGATACTCTAAATTCGATTCTCAATCGTTATTTTCTTATCATTTTGTCTAAGGAAGTGAAAAAAAATGGCCACCAAGTGACATTTTAATCTGTTTTTTGAGTTTTCCACCAGACGGCGCTAATACTAGACCTCAATATTCAGAGGAAAAACGGGTAAAAACAAGCTGGTGTGCTAAATAATTTTGAAAAAAACATAAAAAATTGAATTGTCTGTTTTTTATTTTTCTATTGCACAATTTAATGTATTTTCAATTAAAAAATATTATTTCAATAAAACTTGGAGCTGTCAGAACGAGAAACTTAAAAAACTTGTTAAAACACTTCTTATTTTGTTGCCATTATTTTTATTTTATGTAGTGTCATAAAGAAAAAATTTTTTTCTTGATGTACAGCGCATCGGAAACTTAAAGTCAACAAAAGTCCTTGACCGATAATGCCCTACGAGCAAATATTCAGTCTATGATTGATTACAATAGGAAATTAAAATTTTTAATTCATTCAACCAATCCGATCGCGACCATGATGACTAACCACGGGGAAACCCAACATTTCAATCTACGTCATCATTTATTTATTATTCTATCTGCATGGCGCAGTACATCCCAGTGCATTTCAACCATATAGGTCTATGATTTCAACGAGTAAACCCTCGACTTAACAAATCCATAACTACAAAATAAATTGTCACCGGCCGCAACGTGCAAGCCATGACCTTGGTCGCAAAATTGCCGCCCGCAGCAGCGTAGTACAGTGCTGAAAAATGGCTTTAAAATGACGTCATTTTAAATCAGGTCAGCTCTATTCGCGATACGATTGGTAGAAATTAAACCAAAAATATTTATTTTTAAAAACAATAATAAACTCCAAACACCTGAAAATTAATATTTTCGATTTTGAATTTAAAAAATAACATTCTTTTACTTTTATCCGGTTTATTTCCGAAAATACGATGAAAATCGGACAGATCCGGTTCGTGTAATGTCTAGTGTCGCCTCTGTATTGGTGTGTAAATGGCTAAGGAAGAACGATGGTATTTCCCTAAAGATGAACTACAAAACACAGTTAGTCGTAAAGCAGGTATTGATGCGGATAAAGAATTATCGTACAGGCAACAGGCGGCTAATTTTATACAGGATATGGGAATACGGCTACCAGTGTATCCTTTTGTTTACGCGACCCTCACTCGGGACTTAGTGTTACCTCTTGTATTTATGTTTTTCCTCTTTTAAAACGATTCAAACCATATATCAATGTGTATACATGCTCAAAGATAATCTCTAAAGTGTTGCGCACTTTGTTATGATGCGTGATTACGAGTATAAAATGATATAATCGCTATTTGGTCGACTTTAAGCGTTAGGCCTAATTTAACACTTGCAGTTGTTGATGTAATAGGGGAAATAAAAACCCCGCGTAACTTCCTTAATTTTAAAACTAGAAATCAACTATGCATAAACACAGCAATTGTTTATATGCATCGATTCTATATGTTCCATCCGTTTTCGAGATTTCATCGAAATGTGAGTATTTTTCAACACTTTAAAAACGTTTAATTCGATAAATACGAGTTATTAATGTGTTTTTTTCTTTCCGTTTTAATTGCAGGCAATTGCCACGTGCGCTTTGTTTCTAGCTGCTAAAGTCGAAGAGCAGCCGAGAAAATTGGAACACGTCATTAAAGTCGGCCAAATGTGCTTGTATGGCTCAGCGCCTGTAGACAGTAGCGAAGTACGGTTAATATTATTTACTTAATTTACACGCCGGCAACTGATGTTTGTTTACATGACTAGGCTTATTTGGAACAAGCTCAGCAACTTGTTATGAATGAAAATGTAATGCTTCAAACCTTAGGTAATTAAATTATCGAAAAATTTGATTTTTTTTCAGTGTTTTATGCGAAAAATTATTTTTTCAAGGTTTCGATGTAGCCATTGATCACCCACATACACACATAGTCAAGTGTTGTCAGCTGGTTCGAGGTGCGGTACATTAAAAAAAGGATTTAAGTTTGGTTTAATGTATTTAATTTGTTGTTGAGATATTTTTGCAGCCAGTAAAGACCTCGCACAGACGTCGTACATCATGGCGACAACCAGGTGGGTATTTTGAGTGGGTGGTTTGAGGTTTTGTGTATTAATTTTTTGTTTTTTTTGCAGCCTTCACTTAACTACCATGTGTCTTCAATACAAACCCACAGTGGTTGCGTGCGTTTGCATCCATTTGGCATGTAAATGGGCCAATTGGGAGGTACAAGTGGTTTGATTTTCACTTGTGCTTTGGAAAACTGAAATATATTGTGATTATTTCTTAAAGATTCCTTGTTCGAGTGAAGGAAAGAATTGGTTTTGGTATGTTGATAAAGCAGTGACGTTGGAGCTGCTCAGAGGTAAATTGTTTAAGGATTTGTTTCCTTATGGTGAACATTAGAGAAAGAAAATTTATTTAAACGGAATTTCTGTTTATTTAAGTTGTGAGGTGGTATGAATTAGAATGAAAGGTTGGGATTTAGTAATTAAAAATGAAAAATTTGGAAGTAAATTCAGTTGTGGTTTAATTTATGAATTAAGGCGACAAAATTCAGTTGGAATTTGATGAATTTAGTGATAAATTTAGTGAGTAAATTTGATGAAAATGTGGATTGATAAATTTGAATTTTGAATCAAAAATAAATTCATAAAATTCTAACTTCGTTGAAAATTTGAATTTTGGAATTTGATTTGATTCAAACTGCTAATTTATAAATATAATTAAGTTCAAAATGCGAATTTACAAATTTCATTTGATTCATTAAATTGAATGTTTAAGTTGATTCAAATTTTGTTATTGGATTCGATAAAATACTGTATGCAAAGTTTGATAATGGAAACGTCACTAAGTTATAACGAATTAAAAATTTGAATCGTCATATTTCACAGAATTAGAACTCAATTCAGCAATTAAATTGATTAGAATGTGAATTTTGAAATTCTGATTAAATAATTGAAGATTGGACTTTAATTTGACTAAATATTGAAATTTAGACTTTAATTTCACTAAATATTGAAATTTAGACTTTAATTTGATTAAATATTGAAATTTAGACTTTAATTTGACTAAATGCATTAAACACAATCAATCTTTCTCAAATTTTTACCAATTTCATCAACTTTGACTCCATTAAGCAATCAACCCATTAAATTTTCTCAAAATCTCAATGCAGAACTAACCGCTGAATTTCTCGCAATACTCGACAAATGTCCCAGTCGGCTCAAGAAGACATTAATGAGTGCTTCATGTGGGAAGGTAAAACCAACACACCAAAAAACAAAAATTCTGACTAACACTTATCCCTCTTACAGCAGGAAGGTGGTGCATCGCGGCGCTTGAGAGCCGACGTCCTCGCAGTCGGAAACAGTTTACTTTCTGGCCTAACCTCATCATCCTCATCCAACTACTCAGAAAAAAGCTGTTCACCCATCGTCCCTCACAAAAGCGACAAACACGGCGATGCCGGCGACTCGTGCGACGCCATGAAACACTCAGACTTCAGCGAAATCGCCACCATCGAAAAAATGGCGCGAAGCGAGAAGCAAAACGAAGCCATGATGAAGCACGCCGCAGCCTTCAGCCACCACCACAACCTCGCTGCCGGCGAACGGGCCGCGCTCAAAGACCAGACTTTAGCATCGGTGAAACCTCAGCCCGTGCCGCACCCGGTCGGCCACCACTCGCGGACCAGTGTCGAGCCCAAGCTTCCTGCTTTGGCGTCGGCAGCGCCGAAAAAGAACCACCGGTCGGAGAAAGTGAAAACGCCGATCGCTATCAAAGAGAAAGAACGAGTGGACAAAATGGCCGCTCACAGTAACAAGTACTTTAAAAGTAATTCGCCGACAGCGGGCGCCAGACACGACAAAATGAGGCATAAAAAGGACACGGACGCCGCTGTCAGCAATCACATGAATCCTTCCAATCTGTTGTGCCCCAACGGCAAAGAATCAACCAATAAACTGATCCCGGTCGAGATTAAATCGCCCCGCCTGCCCGAACACGAACTAGTTACCCAAAGGACGGAACCCGAGGAGGAACTCAGTACAATCGACGCAAAGTGTCTCCGGTTGCCGGTATCCGAATCCAACATTCAGGCGGCGGTGCGACAGGCGATCAGACTCGAGAAACAGTCCGTGGAACCGATGATTCTGCCACTGGATGTTCCCAAACATCCGGGCGAGAGAGTGCGGCAACCGCAGGAGCGACACGAGAAGCGGGAGAAACACAAACACCGTGAAAAAATGTCGAAACACGCGAATGCCGCTCAATCTGCGCCCTCTGCGCAGCAAATGGCCAATCCCCGGATCAAATTGACGATACCTAAAGAGAGGCTGAACGCGCCGATCGAAAGCAACGGCGGCGGGGCCACGACCAAGCCGGACACGGGCATCAAACTGAAACTAAGCAAACAAATGTATACCGCGCCGCAGCCCAAGGACCTGGCGAGCAGCAGCGGCGGCGGGGAAGCGTTGAAGTTGAAAATCAAGCTTCCCAAAGCTGCGAAAACCGGATATGAAGTGAAAAACGAGCGGAAACGCGAGGCAGAAGCGCCGCTGAATCCCACAACCTCCCCCAAAGTGCCGCGAATGGAAACGAGGCTCAGTCGGAAAGAGGACGACGAAACTACTACATACTATAACATGGCGGCGCAGCAGCAGCAGCGACTACAGAGTTTGATGAATGTCAATCCGTACTTGCAACAACAAGAACTAGAACAACACAAATTGCTTCCCACTGTCGATCTGTCGGCCAATAACGTTCTGTCGCATCACAGGAACAAAATGGCGCCGCAGTACAATGTGAATCCGCAACAGAATTGCGTCCGCAAACAGAAAAATCACTCGAGGAGTCAGCGGTCGCTGCCTCCGATGCAGATGCCGCAGCAACAACATTCGTTTCAACAGATCAACGCGGGCCCCTACCCGTACACACAGTTTTTTCCCGTACACAACATGATGGGGGGATTTTACCCTCCGCAGCAGCTCGGTGCGCCGCGGCCACCCATGCAGCAGGTCGAGGGACATTCGTTCCATCACGGCCCGTCGTTAGGGCCGCCGCCTCTGCCTCGGGATCCGCCGCCCCCGATGCCGCCACCTCCGCCCGAATGATGACGATTAGCGAGATAGAATTATAATTATTATTATTATTATATATTGATTTATATTAAACAGTTAATAATATCTAAGTAAAATAATGGATGTGAAAATTGTTGCAATTTTTCGTGGAGCCCGGAGCTCGTGTTGTCGGGTGTTTTTTTTTTTTCTTCTTCTTTTTCCATCACGTTTCATCAGAATGTTGGACATTTTTGTGATTATGTTGACTGTTGAGAGGGTGCTTGAATACTATTTTTTTTTATTTTTATTTTGTTTGTCTTTTTTGTTATTTCTATAAAAAATTGTAGACGAAATAAATTTTCTTGACGATGAGTCGAACTAAGAGATATATGCTGCTTTTATTACGTGTGATGGTTGGAATTGAGAGGAATGTGATTTTGTGATTTTTGGGGGTTGATTTGAGGTGTTTTTTGGTGTTATGATGGGAAAATGTGATAAACGGGTTTTTGATTACGTGATTTGTTGGATTTTTTGAAGATTGATGGGAATGGAAATTAATTTGTGATTTTATTGAATGACAATCGATTTGTACTATATTTTAAATGTAAAACTGATTATTAGAAAATCAAAGAAATCCAAAGTGTTTTTTGGATATGGATTTATAATTCTGGAAAATCAGGAAAGGATACAATTCTAGCGTTTCAGGACAAAAATTTTGTACAAAATCGATTGTGTAGAATAATATTTTTTAATATAATCCTTTATAATTTTTTTATTATTTATTTATTTATTTATTTTTTATTTTTTTATTTTTTTGTTGGGCGGGATGTGACAGGGTTATAATTTTTTTATTATTTATTTTTTTTATTTTTTTATTTTTTTCTGGGCGGGATGTGACAGGGCATTTTTAGTTAATCAACTGAGAGAAAGATGTGAAATATTTTGTTTTCACGATTTCTATTGGAAAATTCCCGTAAAGGTGCATTTTCAATAATCGCGCGACAAAAATCGCACGCTTGTTGATTTTCATGTTTTGAAGCAAATTATTTGCATTACGCATCTGAATGAAATGTGTTTAATCGTGCAAACCAACTACCCAAAGGCATCAAGTGAGAACACGTGTCTTCATGTAAAAATATCAAAATCTAAGAAAAATTTACACTGAAAACCATTTTTGTTGAATTTTAAAAAACATCCTGCATAAATTAAAGACAAAAAACACTATTGTCCAACATTTACACTCCCGCTCCCCCTCAGACGATAAAAATCAAACAAATTGACTAAATTTATTTATTCATCGTGAACACCAATTAGAAAAACAAAACCACCAATTTCCACAACCCGAATCGAAACACGCGACACCTGTCGCCATTTCTATCTATTATTGTGTTGTTTGGTTTATTCATACCATGTTCCCTTGCCAATTGACACGCCACATAAAATATCGAGTCAATGGACTCAACACGCTGATTGGCTCCTTGCCCTCGTCACGGCGCACAGTGCGTTCCAAATACAGTTCGGGGGTAGATTTGTGATTGATTGCACGTGTTTTAAAGGTAGGTGCCGCTCACTCTAGTCACTCGTTGGACATTTTTCTTCCCTTTTCCACCAAACTCAACTACGAGATGGAACTATGGAGCACTAGGGACTCATCCATAACAACTGTAATGGATGTGGAAAAATTAAAAAATAAATTAAAACGCTAATTGGCCTCGTGGCTCGTTCCAAATCCACGATTAATCTCCGCGTGATGATGGCGGCGCCTACCGTCGACACGAGCTAATCAGGCGTAATCGACCTGCTCGCGCGTCTCGTTTGCCAGCACCCACACCCCACACCGAGCGTTTTATTCGAATATTGTTCGCTTCCCCCACCCATCCCAGTTGGCAGCGAGTGCGGTTTGCGTCTAATTGATCTATCACAACACGCCAATTGGCTCGCTTTCTCATCGCATGCGAGTCGGTCGACGACGCCGTTGATTTATTATTGCGTCCAACGAGCGAAGAAAAAGTCCCCCAACGCCCTATTAGGAGGCGCGCACTGAATATTTCATGCGCCTCGAAGGAACTCGACGTTGTGCCTTTAATTAGGCTTAATTACATTGCAAATACAAATTACATGATAAAATGCATTCCGCCACGCGATGGCGCTAACTTGAGATGCCGCTGTCATCGGCTCATCGCGATGAGACGATGTTCGGTGCTGCGCGCGCATCGATCCGGCCAATCATCGCCAATTAACTAATGCCATTTCGGATGCCTATGGGCAATAAGTTGAAGAGCGCAGTCGCGCATTTCCCGTGCGGGACGGTGATGGACGGCCGTGGGGGCTCTCGGTGGACACGCGTTCGCTGCAATGAGTTTTCGTATATATATTTTAAGAGAAAGTGGAGACCACTAGAGCACGCTTGCTGACAGTCGCATGCAAATGATAGTTGGGGTGGCCCGAGGGTGTCCGGTGAGGCGCCTGCGCAGAGCGCGCAACGCCCAATAAACACCGCGTGCCCAGTGATGGATGTCGGTGCTTTATTTACTTTGCAAATGGCGTCGCGGGCCTGCCGTGGGGAGCCATTGGCTTGTGGGCATCTGTCAAGATGCGCTTCACGATGAGTTTGGAGCGTTGTTCTAAAAAAAATTGAAAGTTTTTCAATTTTGGCGCATTTTTTTAAAATTTATTTTTTTTCTTCTTTTTTTTTAATGAATTAATTTTGTTGAATAAATGAATTAATATATATTTTTTAAAAAAAAGGGCGTTTGAACTTTGTTCAGGTAGGGATAAGACACCTATAATTAAGGTTGGAGCGTTTTAAGATTTTAATTTGGCGGTGGTGTTTTAAGATTATTAATAAACTAATTAAGTGTCTTTTACTGGTCCTTTGGGCGTTTTGCAACTTGCAAATAAAGCGAGCTTTGCTTCACGCATGCGTTTATCGTTGTTTTCTACTGTTATACACTTGTGTGACTATGGATTGTTTGTTTGCGGTGGCAATAATATTATTTTGTATATTGAAAAATTATATAAAAAAATAAAAAAATAAAAAATAAATTTAAATAGAAAAAAAGTCAAGAAATATCTTTATACGCAAATTTTCTGCTCTAGACGGTTGGGTCAGCTGATGAGATTTTCGATTATCGAAAGCACTGTGAATGATTGGGATATTGACGTACCGTATGTCTGTACAAAATACTAATGGAAAAAAATTGAAGAATTAATTTTTATTTATTAATTTTATTTAAATAGAAAAAAATGTAATGGAAAATTATTGTTATCGATAGCACATTTTGTCGTAACCAAGTACTTGTTGTTGATAAATTCCAATAGTTGGAGGCCGATGTCAATATCTATTAATTTCTATTTTTTTTTTTTTTTTTTTTTTTTTTTTCTCCTCAAATACTTTTTATCAATTATCTCCTAAGTGGTGTTTATTTACAACTAAATACATCATTAATCGACTTTGTTATCGCAGTTAAACGACAACCGCACTCAATTTCACATTTCACATTTCACATTTCACAACAACCTTGACTGAACCAATATAATGTAAAACAAGAAAAAAATTTCCAATTAATTATTTAATTCCTCAAAAAATTAACCCTCACAAATCTTAAATAAATGGCGGCCATCGCAGTTTTGTCCATCTTCCTTATCACCCCTCGATCCAACCACCTGGCGGTCGAACAACACAACTCTGGATCGCGCTGGAAGCGTGTCGTGTATAGCTGAGCGTTTGCGCTTATCGTGGCGTTGGTGAGTTAGTGTCGGCTCCACCAATGGTGCGCGCGCACCCATAATGAAGCTGCCGTCGCACCGATTAAATATCTAATTGCCCGCGGGGCCGGGCACTCGTCGCCGCGCGCCGACATGGCCGCCGCCACCTCATCGTCCTCTTCGTCCAAGTCTTTCTGCATCGAAGCCCTCCTGGCCCGCGAGCCGAACTGCGGCCGCCAGCAGACAACACCGTCGCCGCCCGTCACCAGCCCTTCGCCGGCTTCGCCCGACACCACGCCGCGCCCCGTCTCGATCGCCGCCGAAGATGACTCTTCGTCCGGCAAACCGAACTCGCCTCTCCCGCACAGCGCTTTGGTGCCACGACCGGGGCTACTCCAACCGCTCACCACGTGCGCCGCGGCCGCCGCAGCCGCCGCCGCCGGACTCGGGGTACCGCTCTTCTCCGGTCATCCGCTCTACGCCTACACACATGCATTGGGTGCGGCACCCATCGGTTCGCACGTGGGCAACATTCCCATGATGGCCGGCAGTGCGTTTCACGCACCGTCCGCCGAGTTAAAGAGTGGCCACATGCAACTCGAGTGGTTAGCCAGGGCCGGAATGTTTTATCCGCGTCTTGGAGATTTCTCAGGTAAGAAATTCTTTTATTTTTTAGTAGTGAGAAATTAACAACAGGTGGGTTTTGGTGTTTGACTATTTTTTTTTTAGGGTTTTTTAACGTTTTATTTGGGATTTTGTGTTTTTTTTTGTTTTTTTTGGGGGGAGGGGGATTTTTCTTGGGTTGGGTTTCTCGAGCACCCAATTAGAGGGCGTTTTTCTCTCTCTTTCTCTGTTGCCGCATTCACACGCCGCCATCATTAACGGGCGATTTCTTTCTTTTTTCTTTGTGGTAACAAACTCTCCGTTATGAGCGCATGCGTGTATGAACTCACACATCATTTTGGTGTGACTGAAATCTGAGGTGTTTATTTTGGAAGGGGAGGAGATATAATAGAAAGATGGTTAGTGTTTTAAGGGGATGAGTGGAGGTGGATAGACGCCTAGGCGGGAAAATTTATTTGTTTATTTATGTATTTATTTATGTATTTATTTATTTTTTAAACGAAATTATTTTTTGTGTTTTGGATCATTATTTTCATGTTTAATTTATGTTTTTATGTTAGATTTGGGCGGTAATATGAAGATGACAATTCATTTCATTTTTATTCGGATTTTATTATTTATTTCATATTTTTTTTTTTTTGTTGGAAAATCAGTTTTTGTAAGTTAATAATATTGGATTTATTCATTTTCCACATTTTTTTGACGTAAAAAAACGACAATTTTCTTATATATCAGTTTTTACTTTGATTAAATTCCCTTTTTTCATTCAATACGAAACATTTCCATCCAAAAAAATTTCTTTTAAAGACAATTTTTAACTGAATAAATTCATTTAAAACGATATAATATCCCGAAAAATCGAACAAATCTCGACATTAAACAACAAATTTCCCTTAATTCCACATTAAATCGAACAAATCTCGACATTAAACAACAAATTTCCCTTAATTCCACATTAAATCGAACAAATCTCGACATTAAACAACAAATTTCCCTTAATTCCACATTAAATCGAACAAATCTCTACATTAAACTCTCCATCCTCACATCATATCATCCACGCCGATTAACCCCCCCCCCAAAAAAAAATCATCCAAAACTCAACGCATCCTTTAAAAACGTGAAAAATTAGTCCAGTCACGTGCACCCGATGCCCACTCGACGCAGTAAAGGTGCGTTGGAGGTCTCCGACAGGTCTTCAGAGCAGGTGTTCTTCGGCCATCGAGTCGGTGATCGGCGCTCGTGACGACCAATAGCAGAGCGAAGCCAAACACGATCGATGGACACGAACCATCTCTCTTTTTCTCTCATCTTTCCTCACCATCTCCACATCCCAAGAACTCATGAACGCAGGTGTAATGACGACACTATAAGCCGAGCAACAAGCAACGCACTTAGCTGCTCATCAATATTAATCAGATTGCGCGTCCTCGCTAATTAATTTTCTCAAACGAGGGCAGCTCGAGGGCGAGCAAAACGAGGGCGAGAAAGAGATAGAGAGAGAGAGAGAAAGAGAGAAAGAGCGAGAGGCGCAGCAAAGACAAACCACAAGAGAAAGAGCGCATTCGGCTGCTCATTCTGCCATCTTTTGTTTGTTTTCATTAATTTGATCATTAGGAGCTGTGGCAATGCGTCTCGAGGGAAATCTTAGTGGCGCGCGTGCTAGCGCCACTCCTGATGACACCGCCACGAAAAGAAGTGGCTACTTCCGGCGCCTGGAGGCCCATCATGTCTCGCCTGAGGGCTAATGGTCAGCTAACTGCCCACGCCGAGTGATTTCCAAGCAGAGATGTTGGCGATGTCGTTTATAGTTGCACATTTACTCTCGTGGCGCCCTCTCTTACCTCTCCCCCCCACCCCTTTTTGCCATTTTCGTTTTCTTGCACTTGTTCCAAGTCGCATTTCAGTCGTTTTACGCGTTCGGGAGGCGAGTCCGCGTTTACTGTTGCTATGGTAACAAATCGGGCGGTTGCTAAGTGACGTGTGTGATGGCGCGCGAACCACCAACCGCAGTGAACGCGATCTGTTCCATCCAATTAGCGAGAGCCAATGAGTGCGCTTGTAGTGGGGTCCCGGGCGGCGGGGGCGGCAGTTTGGCGCGAGCTTTGCTCGTGTGTTTTCCATCATCCTTGGGGCGAGTTGCATAAGCAAATTGAATCGAATGCAACAAACAGGAGGTGCAAGAGTAGTGGAGCACTGGTTTTTATAGGTTGAGTTAATCTCAAGATGGACGCCGTGTGCTCTCGATTTTCTTGGTTCGGATTGACGTTTTCCCGTCTGTTCTCTGCTCTCCCTTTTTCGGTCTGTGTTTACTCCATCCCTCCTCCTCCTCCTTCTTTTCTCTCACGCGTGGCAGTTAAAGGCCACCAAGTGGAAATCCTGAAAAGCACCCCCTACTGTTAACACGAGTGCTTCTCTGCACGACAATTTTGTTGTGAGTAGATGGATTGAACAATCCACTCTGAATTT
>JH431734.1:637516-648829 GCA_000239455.1 Strigamia maritima | reverse complement strand
ACCAAGAGTTAAAAATCAGTAGAGCAGAAAAGAAAGATGTGCTTTAAATATGGCTTATTGCGCAGCCGTTCTGTTATTATAATTTAATTAAGCTTTTGAATCCAGTGGGGTGCGGGGCGTCGATCCTCGGGTCATGGTCCGAGCTCTAATTTAATTGGCGTCATTTTCTGGCTTGTTAATCACAACACCAAGCGACACGTAAAGAGGAGGGGAAAGGCAAACTTCACCCTCCTCCGACCTCATTTGAATATATTGAAGAAGGGAGAAAGAGAGAGAGAGAGAGAGATGGTGTTTGGACACTGAGTTTTCATGGCCCATCTGTGCCTCATTTTCCTATTGTGTCTTTTCAGTACAACCTCAGCACACGCTTCTCGGCAAAACGCGACGTCCCCGCACCGCGTTCACCAGTCAACAGCTGCTCGAATTGGAGAACCAATTTCGTAACAACAAATACCTGTCACGACCTAAACGATTCGAAGTTGCCACTTCACTCATGCTCACAGAAACCCAGGTAAATCAAACTGTCAGTGTCTCCAACTTTTTTTATTTTATTTTTATTTCTTTTTTTTTTTTTTTTTCTAATTCTATCCTTCGTCGCCTTTTTGACCACCCTTCTTCATCTCATTACTTCCTTGTTCCCTCCCCTTGCCTGATTTCTGTGCATCATCCAATCCAAACAAAACACACATAGCCATCTGTCATGTATACTAACATGATGCGCAATACTGTAAAGAATTACAGGCAGTAAAAGTTAGTTAGTTGGAAAATTGTTGTAAATGATTCTTCAGTTACTTTTCTAGTATTTAATGTTTTTAAAAGGGTGATAATTGCGGAATTTGCAGATAATATCTGGAATAAGTGGTGTAATAAGTCTTCTATAGGACTGTGATATGAGCTGAAAGTTGATTGAAGTCATTTTATGAATGTTTTTGTTTTTAAAAGCTTGTAGAGGAAATTTAGGAAACTATACTCTATTTATTATTTCGTGCGCGAAACTCCCATTGGTTAATGACCTATATTGTACTGAAAGTATATATTGTGGTATCTTATTTTGATCCTCTAGTCGAGCTGAGTCGAAAAATCATTGTTTCGTAGCCAAAAAATGTACGCAACAATACAAAAACCCAAATGTAAATAATTTTTTAAAAATATTTTATAAGCATTTTCATTTGTTAACAATGGCATGCCCATTTTTGGACTACAAAACAATGATTTTTCGACTCAGCTCAACTAGAGGATTAAAATAAGATATCACAATATATACTTTCAGTACAATATAAGTTATCAACCAATGGGAGTTTCTCGCACGAAATGATAAATAGAGTTATAGAGAATGTAAAAATGTAAATCTCTGGTTTTGAAAGAAAGCAGTGGACCGTATAACGGTTTTTCTAGATTCTTCATTTGGCTCTTATGCACAAACGAATCATAAGATAATCGCTAAATTTGTTTTAGATTTTTTAAAGTGTATATAAAGATTTATACAATGCTTAGACTATTTACTGTAAATTCTTGCAGCACATCAAACTCAGTATCTCCAAATGATAATAAAATATTGAGATATTGAGTGGACATTCTTATCTGCAGTCTTAATGGGTCGGATCCATTTAGAAAACTAGTAAATAATACTAATTTACAGTAAATAATCGTAAATAATACTAATTTACAGTAAATAATCGTAAATAATACTAATTTACAGTAAATAATCGTAAATAATACTAATTTACAGTAAATAATCGTAAATAATACTAATTTACAGTAAATAATCGTAAATAATACTAATTTACAGTAAATAATCGTAAATAATACTAATTTACAGTAAATAATCGTAAATAATACTAATTTACAGTAAATAATCGTAAATAATACTAATTTACAGTAAATAATCGTAAATAATACTAATTTACAGTAAATAATCTTAAATAATACTAATTTACAGTAAATAATCGTAAATAATACTAATTTACAGTAAATAATCTTAAATAATACTAATTCACAGTAAATAATCTTAAATAATTACTATGTATTCTAAATTTAGAGTTAACAAGAAACTCATGTCTCTTAACACAACATCTGTAAATTTACAATACAGTATGACATAATCATTGTTACTTGTATTGCATTTGGTAATAAGTGTAAACTCATACAAATACATGAGATATTTTTAATTTTTTATTTCATTTGATATGTGCACTGTAAAAATGTACAGTGCGAGTTACTGATAAATTTATAGAGTGGTTTTTTACAGTATGTTGTTTTATCAGGTGAAGATCTGGTTCCAGAACCGGAGGATGAAATGGAAACGCAGTAAAAAGGCGCAACAAGAAGCGAAAGCGAAAATCGAGAACAAAAGCAAAGAGGCTGTCGAAAGAGAGCGAGAACGAGAGGTGCCTCAAGTGAAAAACAGTTGCGAGGACCGCGGCAGCAGTCACGATCACGAACAGCGGGACACATCGCCGCCGCCGCCGCCCACACAGCCAACGTTCAACGGTCAGTTGAAGACGTCGACGACGACGACGGCAGGACCTCCGCTCACTCGACTGCCGCCGGACAGCGAAGGACTTTATCGGCCTTATGTCGTATGAAAACGTGACCTTGATGATCGATGACCGTCCCACGCGCTGGAGAACATTTTTAGTTCTGTTGCCACGGCAACAAGAGGAAAGTGTTTTCTTCTTTTCTTGTCGAGGGTGGATTCCCGTGTAAATAAATTTCTTCTATGATCGAAAATCGTTCTTGTCCTTTACACACAAAAAAAAAAGTTTAAAATGATCGTAACTGGGAAATCTGGACGTTTTATTCATTCAGTTTTCAATTTAATAAAAATGGGAATTTATTTTTGTCTGAAAAATAATTTATAAGGAAAATATTTATTGAAGTAATATCAGAAGTAAATGAACCATTTACTTCATTTACTTCTTCTAATATTGCTTGAATTTTTAAAAAGGTTCACATTCCCGGATATGGCAATGCTTACATTACAAACAAAAATGATATAAAACTAAAAAAGTTGGAAATGTTCACTTAAATATGCACATTTTACTAACATTTACTAAATATTAAGGGAAATGATTTTATTTTCGACAAATTCAATCCATAATTCTAGAAATTTTAAGTACGGGTATTAAAATTTGTTAAGAAATGTTCAAATTTAAAAAAAAATCTAAGTCAAATATCTAGAAATGTTCGCATTTTAGAGATTTTAAGTGAAATACGCTTAGAACAGCTAAAATTCTAAGTAAAGTGCGTCTAGAATTGCTCAAATTATAGAATTGCTCAACGAGAATTGCTCGAATTATGGAAATTCTAAATTAAATATGCTTAGAATTGGTCAAATTCTAGAAATTCTAAGTTAGACATGCCTAGAATTGCTCGAATTCTAGAAATCCCGAGTAAAATACATCAACTAAACTCTATCCTTTAGTCGAGCTGAGTCGAAAAATCATTGTTTCGTAGCCAAAAAATATGCGCAACAATACAAAAACCCAAACGTAAATAATTTTTTTAATAGTTAACGATGACACGCACATTTTTGGACTACAAAGCAATGATTTTTCGACTCAGCTCGACTAGAGGATTAAAATAAAATACCACAATATATACTTTCAGTACAATGGATCATTTCTAGATATTTGCAGTTAAGAAAAATAAAATTATTTCACAAAAGGTAAATTAAATAGCACGACAAAACACATTTTAGAGAAAATTATAACTGGAAAATTTCCTGATTTTATAAAACAAAAATTCATTTTTCAAATCATTAATTTTTTTTTTTTTTGTAATTTTATTGGAGTTAATATTTTATTTTTCAAACTCCAATATTCTAGCCAAACTTCAGTTTTTTAACAGTATTCCATTCAAGCTGCAACTGACATATTGACAAATTACAGCGAATAACTTAAACTCTCCACGACAACAAAATTGGTATAACATTAAAATTTATTCATAATCAGTAACCATTTATCACAAGCCGCTATAAGACGACATCCTAACAAGAGCATTATGCAAGCAATCCAATCAAACTCTATTTGATTTGATTAAACGTTAAATTCGATTCACTGATTCGAATGACTCCAATTGGCATTTGATTCCTGATGCTCATTAAGCACACGACAAATTCCCCTATTAATGTTTTCTTCATTTCCTGTAAATCTAATCGACTTAATCCAAAAACAAATTTAAAAAAAAAAAAAAAAATAATAATAATAATAATAATAATAATAATACGCCAAATCCACTTAAAAATCATCTTCCAGAGATATTCCATCATTATTAACATTATTTATATTCAACCGTCACCATCACCACTTAAATAGATAAGCCGCACAAACCAAAAAATATTCAAAAAAAAATACAAAAAAAAAAATTAATGATGTGGAAAATGAATTTTGGTTTTAGAAAATCAGAAAAAAGAGAAATTTTCCCGTTTCGATGACATTATTTGTATTCAACCGACAGATAAGCCGCAAAACCAAAAAAAATAATTAACAAAAAATTCCAAAAAAAACAAAAAAAAATTAATGATTTTGAAATTTTGGAATTTTTGTTTTATATAAAATCAGGAAATTTTCCGGTTCCGGTGTCGGTGAAATCGCGAGTGGCACGAGTGGAGGTGGCTGGTATTCACGTTTAATGGTTGCCGCGCTGCGTCTAATCGCGTGCCAACTTTTCTAATTTGCTAAGTAATCCTTCGCACGCGTTGAAATTCAAATGCAATGCGAGTTGGAGTAATGGGCGCCGCTCGCGCAAGAAATGGGCTCATGTTGCGCGCGCCATTTGCCGCCGCGTTCGGGCAATCAGACGCCATTAGGAGCGGCCATCAGAATGACGAAGAGGCAATCAATGGTGCTTGGCTGGCATTTACACGCCAAATCTCATCATCTTAAAAGCGGAGAATCAAAAAACATGGCGCTCGTATCATGCATTTATTCATGAGCTGCTAAGAAGACGACGGCTAGGCGGCGCCACCCACGCCCCGCAGCTTCCTCCACATCCCCATCCGCATCTCAGTCTCTCTCTCTCTCTCTTTCTTCTCCTCCCCCTCTCATTCCACTCACTCCAGCCCCCGTTTTCTGGTGTTTTGAGTGAATCGTGTGTGGCCATTTTGACGGGGTGGATGAGGGCATCAGCTGCGCGTGTCCTCTTTATCCGAGGTGTAAACACGCAGCGCCAATTAAGCGCTGATTTTGTCGCCAGACGTCTCGGGTTGAGTTTTAATTTTTCATTCTCGACATCATTATTGAAGCGATAATAATAATAAACGAGTTTTTATCTTTTATCTTGGTTTGCGGAGTACTTGAAGTTTCTCCGTTGATTTTTTTCTCGTTTTTTTTTTTTTTGGTTCTTTATTATATATTTGATATTTTGTGTTCGAGTGGAGTGTGTGCTGTATTGAGTATTGCGTGGGAATTGTCGTCATGCGGTGTTCGGGTGATAACTGCCGACTTGACTGTTCATACACCACTAAATTTCAATTTTGTGCGACAGATTAAAGTGGGAGTTAAACAACGATATAACTAAATTATGGGGGTTTGAATAAACATATGTAGTGCTGGGAAATAATTAATAAAGTGGATTTTTTTATTTGTTTTTTTTTTTTTTTTTTTTTTTTTTGGCGGGATAAATTAATTAAGATGTTCGATAAATCAATGAAAAATGATAAAAATGTGAAAAATCAATTAAAAGTCATTAGAAAAAGTAAAAAATTTATCAAAATCATGAAAATTTATCAAAATCATGAAAATCATGAAAATTTATCAAAATCATGAAAATCATGAAAAAATATCAAAATTATAAAAATCATGAAAAGTTATCAAAATTATGAAAATCATGAAGAATTTATCAAAATAAAGAAAAATATGAAAAATTAATGAAAAAGTAATGAAAAATTAATCATGAATATATGAAAAAGAATATATGAAGAATATATGAAGAATATATGAAGAATATATGAAGAATATATGAAAAATTAAAATTAAATAAATGTTATAAAATATTTTAAAAAATCAACTAAAAACCATTTAAAAAAATCAAAAATCAAAATCAATTAGAAAACTGCTCCAAATCCATTAAAACTCGTTTTATTTACATGCCAATAAACAAATTACACATTTAATATCAAACTAACATGTCTTACATGAGAAACAAATGACTAAACCATGCAATATCTATTCATATATTCAATTTTCACAAAAGAAAAATTTAAATTTCCAATTTTCTTCTTCTACTCATCCGACGAAATTCAAACATTTGAATTAGAAAAAAAAGTCGATTTCCCTTAAACCAGCTAAAACCTAAAGGCGAAACAGAAAAAAAAAAAAAATTCTACTCAATCGTCGATGTTACTTTGATTATCTTTCAAATCGATATTGAAAATTCTTGTTTGAGTGTCCCTAATCAGTTTATGCACACCCAGCTAGCTGCAGCTTCATCGCTCTTTCTCTCTCTCTCGCTCCCAAGATGGTTTCCTTCCCTTCGAACGAATACCAAAGTGGCTGGGGGCCGAATTACCGCAAGATTGTAGCTTATCGCTTTATTGATATGGCTATTTGGCGCCTAATCGGATTGGACGCGGCCGGCATTCCCGTTCGCCAGATAGCGACGCCGTGTGCATAATCAGCGCCTCGTCGACTGTAAATCCAATAAGGAGCCCGCGCGTCGCTCGTTTGCCTTGCTCTCCACATACCGGATTAAGGCCATTTATTATCCAATAGTCTTCCTTATTTAATAGCGAGCGCGTGATAAGATGCACGCCTCATTCACGGCGAGTTACAATCGGACTGGCTTCCGTCTTAAATATACACATTCTAGCCCAATCTATGATTCTGGCAGGTGTGCAGGTGCGCATAATTTTCGAGTGCGAGAATTTTTGCTTGTTTTAGAATTCGGTTTGGCCAAATGGGGTGATCGAATGACTATAGTAATCGTTTGTAATTAAGGTTTTAAGAATAAAAATTAAAAGTACCTAAATGGACTGCGTGTCTGCGTGATATCCGTTGGGAAATGGCTGAGCCAAAACAGTACCGAAAAAGACTAAAAACATCTGAAACAGTTGTCAGTTTGGGGAATGACTAAAAACACCTGAAACAATTTAGGAAATGGCTAAAACAGTTGAAACAGTTTGGGGAATAGCTAAAAACATCTGAAACAGTTTGGGGAATGGCTAAAAACATCTGAAACAGTTTGGGGAATGGCTAAAAACATCTGAAACAGTTTGGGAAATTGCTAAAAACATCTTAAACAGTTTTGAAAATGGCTAAAAACATCTGAAACAATTTGTAAAATGGCTAAAAACAGCTGAAACAGTTTGGGGACTGGCTAAAACATCTGAAACAATTTTGGAAATAGCTAAAAACATCTTAAACAATTTTGGAAATAGCTAAAAACATCTTAAACAGTTTTGAAAATGGCTAAAAACATCTGAAACCATTTGTAAAATGGCTAAAAACAGCTGAAACAGTTTGGGGACTGGCTAAAACATCTGGAACAATTTAGGAAATAGCTAAAAACATCTGAAACAGTTTGGAAAATTGCTAAAAACATCTTAAACAGTTTGGGAAATTGCTAAAAACATCTTAAACAGTTTGGGAAATTGCTAAAAACATCTTAAACAGTTTTGAAAATGGCTAAAAACATCTGAAACAATTTGAAAAATGGCTAAAAACAGCTGAAACAGTTGCTAAAAACAACTAAAACATTCCTGGAATAGCTAAAAAAAAACGCTAAAACAGTTGCGTAAATGTCAAAACTCACCCAAAACAGCTCCGGAAATGTTAAAACTCATCTAAAACAGCTCCGGAAATGACTAAAAAAAAATCCAAAACAGTTTCAGAAATAACTAAAGACGATAAAAACAGTTTCAGAAATAACAAAAGCGTCGGAAATCAGAAAATAATAATTTTAGTGATGCAAAAAATTAAAATTAGCGTAATTCCTAAAATTCCCAAATCAAATACACCATCTTATCTTTTCTTCAACTCGATTCGAAATTATACCAAAACCTGATTAGATTGATTTTAAATGCGCTCATCGTGGTTTATGGCGACAAATTATACCCGGCACAATCCGACAACGCTCGCTCGATTAAGGAGTTTTCTCTTCCACTCGGCATCTCTCTCTCTCTCTCTATTTCGTCCACCTACCCACCCTCCCCATCACTCTCCCCAACCCCCGCCGCCTCCACACTCGTACACATACCCTACACACCCTGCTTTAATGCAATTTTGTAATTGCCTCGACACGAGCGATTGTGTGGCAAACACCCGAGCCAACACCATGATTGCGCCTCTTGACATCCGCCTAATTCGGTTTGGCGACGGTGGCGCCACGAAAAAAATTCGCGAGAGAACCAACACCTAATTAAATGCAACGAGCGACAAATGAAATGACGAACGTTATACGACCAATACACATTTAGCCTAACTCGAATCCACTGGTCACCGCCCCTCGACTCCACCCCCGTTTTAGTTACCCACACCGAAATCTCATTTGCCCACATCCCCTTCCTGTCTCGGTCCGTGCGGGGGCCGCGAGGGGGAGCGCGCGCTGTCTTTCTCAGGTAATAAAATTTGGCAACGCACGAGATGAGCGTTATCGGATTCCCGGCGCTCTGGCTGACGTCACTACCTCGGGCGCAATTACACGGACGAGTGAGTTTTTCCCTCAGCGCATGCGCTGCTCGGAGACGCGTGCATCGCTCGGATCAGATGAACAATCATTAGTACCTGGTGATAAACGAATCACGGACGCGGTTACACTTGCCCTGTCCATCAAATTCAGTTTGCCGGTAGCAAAACGCCATCTGGTGTTGAGAGGCGCTGACGGAAAAAAGAGGGAAGAAATTGTGGTCACGTGATGAGCACTTTTCTTCTTTTTTTTTTACGTAATGCAATTTGTAGTGGCTGTTGGTTACGGATCGTAATTAAGGAGGAAGGATTGTCACGTCGAAGACCGATGATGCTAATTAAGCATAGACGACACGTCATTTTGTTTGATGAACCGAGTAATTAGACGTATTTTGTTATTTTCGGTTTGCGACGAATGCGAAACTCAACGATTTGTAAATCATTATCAAAAATTAAAACTAAAAAAATATTTTAATATTAATATTAAATATATAGAGCCATTATAGTGTCATCGAAGTTGTAATTGCGTACTTAATTTCGTTTTTCAGCGCTTCGTGTGCATTATAAGTGATATAAGGTACGTAAAAACAAAAATAAACATTTTTAGTACACAATGTTGCCGCTAAAACAAAAAAGAAATACAAAAAGCAGCAAAATTTTTAATTATTTCTATAAATTATTTATTTATTTATTAAATTTTTACTTGTTTTTTTTTTTTTTTTTTTTTTTTTTTAATTATTTTCAATTTATTTATTATTTATCTATATTTTTGCTCAAGTTTTTGTGTCTCTTGGGTTGTGCGGCAGGTTGATGTTGGCGTCCGTTTCTCTGTCAAACATGAGTATGTGATGTTCCCTTGGGTTTTTCATCTCATTTCCATTTCATTTTGTTAGTTCATCGCCGCGTTTGATAGATCAACTTGTCATCTAATTACATTATCATTTCAGATCTGTTCAAATCCCGTCCTCTTTTCACCTGCTCTTTGCTTCGCGCCCCCTCGCGTCTTCTTTCGTCGTTTTTTGCTTCATCACATCTCTTTTCTTTTCGACTTTTCCATAATATAGACTTCTATCTATCTTTTAATTGGATTAATTTCGTATGTATGTCGTCTATTAGTCGTTTGCTTGTGAATTTCAATGAGGTATTTACACATCAACCAGCTGATCTAAGCTTCCGTAATGGCCACTTGCAAATTAATTGCGATTTCCACTAAAGCGCAGCATCTGTCGGGACAAACTACACGAAAACAAACAACCCTTTTTGTAGATTTTATTAATTTTATTAACTGAGTTTTATTTGTATACAAAACCAATATTATGTGTAATTTTTTTATATTTGTATATATATATCTTAAATCTTAATCTACTTATATTATTCGTGCTCAAACGATTGCAGTTGGTTGGCTAAACATAATGATACCCTGAGAAGGAATAATAATTTGCTACTATAATAGTTCTTAAAAAAGAAAATCATGTGTACTGAAATGTAATAAAAAAAAATACGAAGTTGTGAGTCTATCTTATTTCGATTCCATTTGCTCAATGTGACGGCAGAGACATCTAGGGTCCTGCAGCTAAAACAGTTTTCTAAAAATTTTACGTTTTGGTTAGTAAAAAAGAAAAATGAAAGAATTTTGCTCCAACAATTTCCAATCCATCATACCATCAATCTGGTTCACTGTCAACAGAAGGAAGTTACGGAATAAAATAATAATTTTGAATAAAATGTATTTTATTTTTATAAGATGGAGCTGGAACTTAGCACAGGGTCTGCAAGAAGTAAGAACTCTCAATAAAGTCCTCAAGAAGCGAGCATAGACTCATTATTTTCAGCACTACATGATTTCCAAGAAGATTAGACGAACATGATGAGCATTGGTTTGAAAGCTCCGTCAGGCGGTAAACTCTATTCTCTCCCTCTTTCTCTCTCTCTCTCTCTCCGTTGAGAGGCTTTAAGGTTAAATTTGGTTTATAGGCTTATTGGTTGATTCGGCAAAAAATTTCAGTTGTAAATTTTAATTTTTATTGACAGTTTAATTTTTTACTTGTGAATTGAAAAAATAAAAGGAGATACATTTTCTTTCTACAAACATTGAGTTTGCTTTCTATTTCTGCCATTATTAAAATCAAATACCAAAAATTATAATCAAAGCTCGAGACACCAAGTTGAGTGACCGGGTCTTGAGAGCACTGTTGTTTAGCGCCATCTGTTGTGAACATTTGTAATAATTAAAGAAAATAAGTTGTAATTATCAATTTATTGTAAATTTAAAAAAAAACAAAAAAGTATTAATTTTATTGAATACTTTCAAATTATTAAAACATTACAAATTTAAACAGTTTATTAAGAAATCGTCACTAGATGTCAGAACAAAGCAGCCGACTCGAACTGGCAATAAAAAAATACAAGTCAATAATTTGTCAACCGATGGCGCCACCATTTCTAAATCGTATTTACTCTGCCACTACATTACACAAAGTTCAGCACCTCGTTCATTACTGCTGCACAAAAATAAAACAACAGTGATCCACTTGTTATTTATTTACGTAGCATTAACCAAAAAATAAAAAAAACAACTTTTAAAAAAAAAAAGAACTTTAAAATGTGCCCTATTTCTAAAAATACAAACACATTTATGTCATTTAGAGAAACAGATGACTCTTAATTTGGAATTAGGTTACTGGAACCA
>JH431734.1:589076-619570 GCA_000239455.1 Strigamia maritima | reverse complement strand
TTTCAATTCTTCGTGAATTTTCGAGCCATCACCTGCCTTAGTTTTACTTTACTTGTGCTTTTAGTGCAAGAAATTCACAATTTTATTAAAATCTGATAATAAAATAAAAACACATTGCTTGAACTGAGAACAAAAACAAAAAAGCAAAGAATATTTGTTTTTCCTGTAGATGTGTAATTTAATGACTTCTGTAGTTTTTGGATTTTAAAAATGAGTAATTTTTAATTGGCTTCAAGAAGAACATCAATAATATTATTATTATTAACAAACAAAAAAAATGTATAAATTACAATACTTTTCTGACAATTCAATTTTTGCTATAGCAACTTAAAAAAATGAAATCACCAAAGAACTTAAAAGTATGTGTGTGCTTTTTTTTGCATTTATCACAAAATAAAAAGGAATGCAAAATGTTATTCTTTCGTACTCGTTGTTGGCGTCAACTGAATTCCATCATCCAAAACATTTGTGTTTATCTTTGGCTTCAGACGTAGGAGTAAGATCAACATAACAATTACTCCAAGGACACTACCAATTGCAAACAGACCGATCCCTAGGCCTACTAACTGACCTAGAAAGAGTAAATAAATGTTATAAATAAAGAAAAACATTTGTGTCCTCTTTTATTCCTTCGATCATTAATTTGTACGGATAAAAAATTGTATAGGTTTCTGTAATTCATATTTTCAGCCTGAAAAGTCAATTAGACTGATTTAAATATTACATTTTGTTTAAAGGTTATACGACATCACAGTTTTTATTGGTCCATTGGATCAAGCATCGTTTAAAACCCTTAAATAATTTTTCAGAGATTTTTTGAAAAATACTTATTTCCCGGTTTAAATCCAATGCAGACGACAATATGAAAAAGAGAGATAAAAGCGAGACCAAATCGAGAATTTGCGGGATTGTTACCAGTTGTGACTTATACTCCATTCATTTAACATGGGAAATACCAATTGTGACGACAGAAACCGATAATTTGAAACAGACTAAATGCATGTTTTTGACAGCTAGTTTCAACTAAAATGACTTTTCGAAATAATTATAAAACCCCAGTAGAAATTTATTAATTTTTAAAAGTTGGTCTAACCCGTGCTCCATAGGTCTAAATTGCTTTGAGGTTGGTTGTTATTAGGCGCTGATCGTTTTAATCTTTTTCCGGAAGTGGTGTCTTTCTGCGAGCAAGGGTCAGCATTGTCCAGCTCGAGAAGAGAGTCCGGAAGTGCTGTGAGGTAGAGAATCTATGGGATTAATAAAAGTAATGTAAGTGGTTTTTCATTTTCATCGCTTTATTGATTGAGTAATGAATAATACCTCTTGTGAATTTGGTATGCGACCGGCAGTCACCAATAATGAGTTGGAAGTTACAGCACTTTGAAGAATGGTCACTGCGGCTGACAGTTCAACATTGTTTGCAGTCGCTGGCGTTGTTTTGTCTAGGAGAGTGAATTGGATGTAAATTTTTTGTTGGTTGTATTCGGCCTGTAAAAATGTTGGATATTTTAAATTTAATTTTATATTTTTTTCTTTTTATTTTTAAAGAAAACTTACTTTAACTTGGGATACTCTGAGTAATGTCACTCGCATTTCACGTGCAAGGACAATTCGACAGTTGCGTGCAAACGTCGTAAAACTAAATGTAGATACATCAGGCAATGTAACTAAACATAATGAAAATAGATGAATGTAAACAACAAACAAATTTATTAGAAATTCGAAAGATTTTTATAAATGTTTTGTTGAATAGGTAGTTTAAAAAATAAATAAATAAAAACAAACATAATAAATTATTTCTCGAATTTCTCTATTCAATTTTATTCGCACCTTGGAATGATATTTGGAAAACTTTGCGTTTATCTGGACCGAAGCAATAATCGACTTCGAAAAATGATAACTCGTCATCGTTAGGATGAAAATGAAAATAATTTCTAGTGGTTTTCTCTGCCCCAGTAGGTTTCTAAAAAAAAAAAAAAGTTAGTTTTATTATGCATTTTTTAGCTTAAATTTTAGGTTAAATGTAAAGTAAAGTAAATTACATTAAAGACGTTTACTTATGTAGCATCGGTGGTTCAGTGGTAGAATGCTCGCCTGCCACGCGGGCGGCCCGGGTTCGATTCCCGGCCGATGCAACTTTTTTTTTGTACATAAGCAAGCAGTTCTGTTTACAATATCGTTATAAATTTTTTTAATCTAATATTTTATGATTTTTTTTTGTGCATGTTTTGTATTTTGACATGGGTCTTAGATTAAAACATGGGGAGCAGATCAGAGTATGAAACTGTATTTGTTATCCTATTTAATTTTTTCTGTTTCAAATTAGGCTTCAAATTTTATTCTAATTCCTGTGTCAATCCAATGGCAAAACTTTGCTGTGAAAACTATCGTTTAGAGTTGAATTTGCACCATTGATGATTTAATTGAATTACTTTTAAAAATTACGAGTCATTTTGCTTTTTATCTTCAACAAAAATTAAGTTGTTGAGACGTAAGATGGTTGTTAGTGTAATATAGGTTTTTTTTCTACTTACATGATTGATTATTACGGTTTGAACAGGAGTTCGAGTCAAAGATCCATCTCCATCACTCTGATGCCACGAGTCATCAAGGAAACTCCATTCAATCACCACATTGTCACTCTTTCCTGACCATGAATCGCAAAGTCGGTCTCGAATAGTATACTAAAGATATATTAGTAATAATTGCAGTTTTTTAAATTTATTATCGATTTTAATTTACTTTTCCCAGGTATTCCAACTTATCAACGTTCATCATGAATATGTCTTCTGCTAGACTAATTTTTGAATATATCTGCTCGGTTACTGAGCAATTTGTGCTGTATTCATCGATAAAATAAGCGACTCCTATTAAAACATCAAAAGAATGTTAGAAAAATATTTATTAGGTATTATTATTATCATTATCATTATGTGAACCTGAATTGTAATCAATAATAGTGGATAGATCCGAATCAGAGCCATAATCGTCCATTCGTTGCAGTTTTGCTGGTAAATTGTACCATAACTATGCAACAGAATTATAATTACCAGTAACTGAAGTGTAATTATAGTTTCCTAACCTTTTGGTTTGTTAATGTAACTTCTGGTTTGCCTTCGATTTGAACTTGAGTTTCAGTAAATACAGAAAAAATGTTTGGAAATGGTGGAAATGGTTTATACTTTTCATCATTTTGACAAAATACTCCGCGGGGCGGCTGAAATTGAATTAGTTCAATAATTTATCAAACTGTAACTTGTATTTTTTTTTTTTTAAAAAAAACGTTATTCAATGCGTATTATTACTTGAAATAATTCTTCATTTAATGGAGGATTCGATTGAAACCATAAAAAATTCGTCACAATCAACACTGTTTCATTCACAGCTTCATTATCTGGATTTGGCCAAAATGTTCCAGAAATTTTTGTCTTTAAAGGAACACTTTTCTCGCCACTTGGTGTTGGAATAGTGCTTGAAAGATCTATAAAAATTAAAAAATACTAAAAAATTACAAGAAAAACTAAAAAATTAACAGAAAAACTAAAAAAATTACAAGAAAAACTAAAAAAATTACAAGAAAAACTAAAAAAATTACAAGAAAAACTAAAAAAATTACAAGAAAAACTAAAAAAATTACAAGAAAAACTAAAAAAATTACAAGAAAAACTAAAAAAATTACAAGAAAAACTAAAAAAATTACAAGAAAAACTAAAAAATTACAAGAAAAACTAAAAAAATTACAAGAAAAACTAAAAAAATTACAAGAAAAACTAAAAAAATTACAAGAAAAACTAAAAAATTAAGAAAAACTAAAAAATTACAAGAAAAATAAAATGAAGCGTTTATTTTTTATTTACAGCTATTTATTCACGTTGTTTAACCACATAATTTTTTCTATTTATTTTGGCAATGAAAAGATAAAAAATACCAATGCAGCAATGATTCACAGCATAAACCAAACAAAATCCCAAATTCCAACTGAAGACACCAAGAAAAAAACCACGCGCAGGAAAGCAAAGTAATGACAAGGGTCAGCGTTATGGGGTCGGTAATAAAAGGTAATAAAACAGATATTTACCGGACCAATAAAAGACAACATCGAAAGTTCCATCCACCTCGGGCAAGTAAAGACACGCCTCCCACATATCTGCTTTCATTCCTCGCACGTACGATACTGTCCAGTTATTATATTTGAAATGCAAATCCGAATTGTACCGAAGTAAACCGCCAATTAATGCTAAATAAGACGTCGTATAATCTTTCATTTGCACACCAATTATGAAATTATCTTGGTTGTAACTGAACTTAGACACAATACATTGAGCTGATGCTTAATTTCAAATAAATAAATTATATAATATAAATAAATAAAATAATTTTTTTAAAATGTTTTCTGATTACTTTCGTATGGATCGTTAGGCGTCCACCCCACAACAGTGATAAGAGTTCTAGCAAGGCCATCGTATATAACTCTCGTTTCTTCGCCTTGTAGTCGCCACGTTAAAGCTCCTCTCATATTCTCACCATCGTAATACTCAACTGCATATTTGGTTGTGTTTGTCCTAATATCTGTTACCTCCATTTTGGCCATGTACGAACGGGGTAGTTGGGGTATAAAAGGTCCTATAAAGACGTTTAGTTATAATATTATTTATATATTTCGACCAACCATACCACATGTTTCTTCCGGGATTTCACAAATGTCTTTTTGGAGTTCGCCATTGCAGAAAATTGAAAGAAATGTTAAGGAAATGACAAATAGTGGCGGAGTCATGATTATTCTTTTTTAGTTAAGTATTTTTTTTGTTGTTGGTTTTGCTTTTATTTATAGATAACAATAGATTACAAAAAAGAAAAAAATATATAATCATTATTTTTTTTCAAGAGTCAAGGTACACGTGATTGATGCGGGTCATTCACAGCAGCGCTCTCTAAATTGTGTCTGGCTCGTCTTTGACGTCTTTGACGAAGTTTTGCTTGGAGGTCCATCTCGACTCGAGTCTTATCCAGATTTCGATCGATGTCGGTAAGTTCTACTCGCTTAACATGCGCTGATTTTATCATGTCGATTTTTTCTGGAAAGAAATATTTGTAATCAACATGAATTTTAGGTTTATGTAATTATTGTGTTATACCGATACCGAAAAGTTGTTCTCGGGTCGGTGGGGGCGCTAATTCTTCTCGTGAGAGGGGTGAAGGCAATCTGAAGTCCCTCGATGCTCGTGCCGATGATATTTCATTCTGAAAAATAAATTTGAATGAGAAATGCATATAGAAATGTGTATTTTTTTTTTTTATTTACCCTTTGGTACCGCATGCTCTCTGGCATTTCGTTTAAAAGGAAATCGCTTTCCTCAGAATCGCTGTCGATGGTGATATCTAAAAATAAAAATTAGTTATATAATGTTTTTTTAAATTTATTAATTATTTATACTACCTGTGTCCATTTCAATGTGTCTTCCATTTTCTTGCAATTTAATCCTGATGAGTTGAATGCGTTCTCTTCTGAGCGCGACTGCTGTGGTTTTTACTTTCTCACTTATCGCAGCTAAATCTTTTAAAATTGTGAAATCCAAAACGAAATCAAACCATTGTAACAAAGCTGCTGATCGGCGCCACGTTACTGTGTACACTTCCAAAGCGTGTAACTGTCTTTCAGGAGATTGCATGTCGGTGAAAACGTAACTCGTTGCCTGAAATAAATAAAAAAACTCAAAAAATGACCAAAAATCATTAAAAACCATCAAAAACCATCAAAAACCATCAAAAACCATCAAAAACAATCAAAAACCATCAAAAATCATTAGAAATCATTAAAAATTAATGATTTTCGATGAGTTTTAATGATTTTCGATGAGGTTTAATGATTTTTGATATTTTTTATGAATTTTTATTAAAACTATGAAAAATCATTAGAAATCATTAAAAAATCATAAAAAATATCAAAAACCATTAAACCTCATCGAAAATCATCAAAATTAATCGAAATTTATCAAAAAATTACTCAAATAGCTGATTTTTGTTTTACTTGTGAGATTATTTCTACTTCCTGTTGATTGCAATAAGGGAATTTAATATTAGGTAAATATCTTTGAGCACCCTGGATGTTTTGTGTTGCTGCGATCAAATTATTGCGGGTTTCTTCTGCCAAACCAAAACGATTTTCCATTTCTCTTTAAAAAAAATATCATAATTTGATTTGTTGTTTTTGTTTTGTTTTAACTTACGAGAGTGGTAATCGGATAAGGTGTGTCCATCTATCGACTGCTGCTCCCATTTGCTTAACGGCAAATTCCACCATCACTTCTGCTTGGCGCCATTTGAAGTTTGCGGCTTCGATTTGTTGTTTCTGTGCATCCATTGCATCTAATTTCTCTTCCAAATGGTTTTCTTCTGAGCTTCCATATTCGCCACCAAAGATGCTTCCTGAAAATTGCAGTTTTTAGTTGTTTTCTTTTAAATTTATTTTATTTTTAATTGTGCTACTCACTTAGAAGCATGTCCTCTCGTTGATGGAGTGACTGAAGATCATTCACATCATCAGCGAGGCCTGCGACTTCTTTTCTTAGTTCTTGAACGTGTCTTTTAGAGCCTTCGATTTCTTTCCGAAGTATTTCCTGAGAAAAAAATAATAATTTCACTTTATTGTAATTAAAAATGGCATTTTTACTTCAGAAAATAATACTTTTACCTAAAAACAAGTAATTTCTTCTAAAAAAAATAATTTACTTACCTTTTTATTAAGAATTGCCAAATGTTCAGCTTTTTCAAACATGGTATCTTCATCCATTCTTCCTTGCGACATCAAAAAACTTTTCACATTTTTATCCTGATGATTATTCTGTCTTATTTCATATTCACCATGCGCACTAAATGACAACATCGAAAAAGAAAAAAATCTTATCTGTCATTTCCTAACAATACTCACATCCGGTCTAAAAGATCTCTATAGTCTCTTTCCATTTTATCCAAAGTATTATTGAGATTTTTTAGTTGTTCCGTCCTCACTTGAAGTGTCTCAACCAAATGTCTCTTTTCATACGAACCAATTGCACGTTCTAAAGCTAAAAATTCCTCTAATGTTTCAACTGTCACTTCAATCTAATAATAATAAAAAAATATTTAAATCAAACCAAAACTTAAAAAAAAAAACAAAAAAAAAAAACAAACCGGAGCAACACCATGACCATAGTGACCAGGTTCCGGCCCCAAGTCGTCCTCGTCCCACAACTATATCAAATTTCAATGTCAAATCATGAAATTCAAATAAATTAACTCCCCTGTCTCTTCATTAAAAGTTCATTACTTACCTCTCTCGCTGATCTCCCTCTGCTGGCACCACACCCCATATTAGGAAAAACGAAATAGATAAACACAGAAGGAAAATTGAACCATAAAGTGACACTTGTTGCTATGACGACCAAAATCAACAAACTCAAACAGAACTGTTGGCCGGGAGACGACTGAAGGTCACAACATTGACTCCAATACGCAGAAAATGTGAATCAGTTTCACACATCAATATTTAATTAAACAGAAAATAAAAAAAAGTATTTTTATTTCAATCTTGTACCAACCAATTTATTTTTCTTCCTATCCCCTGTGTGCCTTGACATCGGTTTAAAATAAAATTCGACGCAAACAGCGTTTTCTTGACAAACAAATCTCATTTTGGCAATTTCGATTACCAATCGGCCTAGGCCGGCGATGGGAAGAGAGACGGAAATCAAGCGTCAATCACTAAAAAAAAATCAACAAATATTTTTGGTCACTGGATATTCACTTTAACAGGTACGTATCAAGTGGCGGCCCTGCTTGTTGTCCGATGACTCTGGAAACAATCCACAAAAAATTAAATTCTTATTTTTATTACTAAATATGATTTATTCTTATCTGAAAATTATCCTATTGGGGCGGTTTGAGCGACTTCGGGCTTTGGATAATAAGGTCCGTGCTGATGCATAAATGATTAAAGATTAAAACTAATTGATAATGCTGTCAACTAGACATTGTTCAGTAATGTGTTATTTTAAGTCTTTCAAGTGATTTTATCACAGAATATTTCTGTGATTTTTATAACTGTAATTTACCCCCTGTTTTTACATACTCTCGGTGGTTTCTTGCCGTGTATTGTGGGGATCGGATCGCGCAAATATCGTCACTGCTGCTCTAATTTTGGTTCAGAGTCAATTCAATTCAATTCAATTTTTTTATTTCCACAACTTGACTTACTTGTTAGGAAATGAGGGCGGACATAACTGGTTCAGAGTCATTCCTGGAAGATGAGGATCTGAAACGACATATAGAGTTAGATCAGAGGTTTTTATACGTAAGAAAATTATTTACTATTCTTTTGAAGGGTTACTCTGTTGTTTTGAGCTCGGTATTATGATGAGTGCTGTTTTAGCAGCCACATGTTTAATAGCGCGGCCATTACCGATCGATTGTTGAATTGCGACATCTAGTGTTGATATTTAGAATGTATTACGTTTACTGCTCAAGGATTTCTTCTATTTCTTTTGGCCACTTTTGATTACATTTACGCTGATTGCTCTCCCACCAAGTGAGTTATAAAAACCAAATAAATTTCAAAATGTAGAATGAAGCAAGGGCTTTCTAGTAAAGCAGTAACTTTTCTTCTTATGACTGAAAGAATTTTTTTTTTATGGCCACAATCACTCGCTATGACAAGTGTTTAGTCGAGCTAGAGAGCTAGAACAGAACAATTAGGTTTGCTTGAAAAAAAACGTCTCACTGTAATGGACTCAATGGCTGTTTTTTCTAACTAGGGATTGCATCTGTTTATTCGTGAGAGGTGATATATACTATAGGTGAAGTCATGTTAATGCGCATGCTTTACAGTTACAGAGCACGGTTGAAATGTTGAGAGTACTTACAAAAAAGAAATGGTCACATGTTCTCAATAGACCTATTCTAAAAATATTTTTGAGAGGAAATTTTAAAATAAATAGAGTACACTAAACTCTATCCAACAATTCGTGCACGAAACTGAAAAGTGAACTCATTTGCATTGCACTGAAAGTATATATTGTGGTATTTTATTTTAATCCTCTAGTCGAGCTGAGTCGAAAAATCATTGTTTCGTAGCCAAAAAATGTGCGCAACAATACAAAAACCCAAATGTAAATAATTTTTTAAAATATTTTACAAGCGTGCTCGTTTGTTAACAATGGCAGGCACATTTTTGGCCTACAAAACCATGATTTTTCGACTCAACTCAAATAGAGGATTAAAATAAGATACCACACTATATACTTTCAGTACAATGCATGGGAATTTCGTGCACGAATTGATAAATAGAATTTAAATTGTTTGATGTTTACTCTTTTCCTGGTGGGCCAAGTAGTGCCTGCCAAGATCTCCTGTGGGGCTATTTTAAATTTTTAAATTTTTGGATTTTTTATGTAATACAGCAAAATGCATAAAAAAAATTAGCTTGTTACTTGCTGAAAAATGCCTCAATATTAAAAATGTTTACTAACTCCTGCTTTAGTGCATGCTTCACTGTGCTTCAAACGATATCGCCTTTAGCCGGCCCAGCATATATTCAACTGTACCTATTTATATTTGATGTGTGTATATGTGTATATGTGTATATCAATTTGCTCTAAAGTGAGTTTAAAGTGCTTTTCTACAAGTAATTCCCTTGAGTAGTACATAAAGAGTGTGTTACTTGTGACATGTGATTTGATTATAAACCAAAAGGCATTTTTAGTATATATTGTAACTATGTTTATTGCAGTGCTGGTGAATTACTACCTAGGGCCAATTCTAGAATGGCAAATCTTTAGATGTTGAAGTTTTCTAGTAGCCTACAGCAGACGTTTAAAGCTAAGTTTACACTTGTGTTCATATTGGCAGAGACAGTAAAGAAGTAGCAGCAGCGTGGTGTATTGTGGGATGAAAGTAGACCAAAAGTAAGGTACAGTAAAACTTCCGCGGACGGGACACCTAGGGTCCAGCCATACTTTGTCCTGGCCGCAGAGGTGTCCCGTCCACAGAAGGACCCTCCGTAGACGGGACAAAAGCCCTTTGTCCCATCCGCAGAGGTAATGGTCTGTGATTGGTCAGTTTCAAGTTAATTTTTTAAAAATTCAAAATTTTAAATTAAAAATTTAAAATTTTCAATGAAAAATTCAAGATTTTCAATAAAAAATTCAAAATTTTCAATAAAAAATTCAAAATTTTCAATAAAAAATTCAAAATTTTCAATGAAAAATTCAAAATTTTCAATAAAAAATTCAAAATTTTCAATAAAAAATTCAAAATTTTCAATGAAAAATTCAAAATTTTCAATCAGAAATTCCGTCTGCGGAGGTCATTTAGACCGAACGGGATTGGACAAGGTGTCCTCTGTCCTGACCGCAGAGGTGTCCCGTCCGCAGAGGTAAATTTCTATTGGTCGGGATTGATCGGGTCGGGTCCAGCTAATATTGTCCTGACCACAGAGGTGTCCCATCCGCGTAGTGTCCCGTCCGCGGAGGTTTTACTGTAAACACACTCACATCAGTAAAACGTTTTTTTTTAGCAGTAAAGTAAAAAAAATAGCCAATCACAGCAAGATCGAGAACCCTTAATACTGTAATTAGGTAATAAGAAATAGAATTGTACGCATAAATGAAATGGAAACAGAGTGTCTTCTGTGTGTGTTATTAGATGAAGTTTAAAGAATTTTTGGAATTACTAAGAAAGAACATAAATAACATTTGAATGATTTTTCTCCCGAAAGAGTTCGAACATTCAAATTACATTTAAAGTCACAAAATATCCACAAATTAATATATGCTCGAATGGTTTTTCTCGCATATGAATTGTCAATTGTCATCGGGTCATTTAATTCTTTTTTTATCGGTAAAAGAATGTGAAACAGAAGTACAATTAGAAATCTCTTTTTATAGTCTTTTTAAGATGGATATTAAATAGCACTTCAATATCAAAAGTGGAAACATTTATCAGCTCTATGTCATTTTAGTCGCACTAGATGGCAGTGATAAGCAATCGTTATAAGGTATTTCTGTTGCCACTGGTTGGTGTGTATTTTTAATAAATAAATAAATAAATAAATAAATAAATAAATAAATTAATTAATTAATTAATAAATAAATAAATAAATCGATATAAAATACGATAGTAATTTAATCAGTAGTATTCACACTAGTTCATATTCATACTAGGTGTGGCAAGAATTAGAAGCAGAGTTGATGATTATTTGCTATTGATTGGCTTTCTTGTATCCGTATTTATACTTCTTTATTTTTCTCTGCTTTGTTTACTTGTTCAGTAATGTCCTTTCATACTTGGGTTAAGTGTGTGACTTTATAATTGCATGCAGTTGCAATGTCAAGTAACCGGTATGTCCGTTGTGTAATATTATTTTTTATTACATTATATATTATTTTTTATTATATATTATCTAGTTTAATGTAATTTTATTTCACTTTATATTTTTTAATGCTTTTTTACTTAGATATAGCATTATAAGCTGATGTGATTCATGAAGTTGTCTTTGTTATATAGGATGCTATACCAAATTTACTTGTGACTTAGTGATCTTATCTTGTGATGGTGTTGCTGGGAAACTCGCTTAAAAAAGCCGGTAAACCGTCATTACCCAGGTAACACCAATGTTGCATGCAATGTTCCAAATGATACTTCTTCTAACATTGCTGCACTGTTGCCAACTGTGCAGCAATGTTAGAAGAAGTATCATTTGGAACAGTGCAGCAACATTTGGTGTTACCTGGGTATCTACTCTTCTAGCAGGCCATGAAATGATAAAATATAAATATAACAAAATCTATGAGGTGCAGATGCACCTCTAGAATTTCTCTTAGGATCAATAAAGAAAAATTGATGTGGAATGCTGAACTCATCATTTTTCAACATTTTATATCTACAAAATCAATTGTTCTGGATGTTGCACTAACTTCTCATCTGTATATTCAAAGACTGAAATAAAAGATAAGTTACAAGTAGCCTGGTAAATTAAAAGAAGAATAATTGGTTAATAAAAAATAGCCGTTTAAACAGTCGTGCGATGGCGCTGCTGCATCAATTGTTTGTCTGTTTCCATTTGAACAGAAATAAAGTTGGATCTGGTCAGTACTTAATTTTTTGAGAAGATTTCTCATCTTCTTATGATTTAAAAAACATCTGGAACTGCAATTAAAAAAATAAATAGCACGTCACACAGTACTCAGTACCCTGAACTGAACTACTGAAGACCTCAGGCCAGAAGTTGAATTCCGATCGCTCGATGGTCGTTCAGTACTTGCGACTTGTATCAGTGAACGTTTTTCTTCTTTTTTTCTCTAAAACCAACATAAAATTTTTCCAAAAAAATGTTGAGAAGCATTATGACCTCTAGCCACTAAAAACTTTTTAAATTGTCAATTGATTTCTTAATTCTTAGGTACATAAAACGAAATAAATATAAAAACATAAATAAACGTTATTTGCTAACGAGAACTACTAGTTATATGCCCCGGAGAACTCTCTTCGTCTTCTCTTTTCATTTTCTTTCTTCATCCAAGTAAATTATTCCCCATATCTTATGACCCTATGCATAAGTTTGTACAGCATGTGTACCTGTACCTCACATTTTAATGATCCTGCATCGACAACAGGCAAAAAAACTGAAAATACTCCTTCACACATTTAGTAAGAAAGCCGAAACCTAGTACGGTACCAGTCGTGTGAGATCACTGCTCTAATCCCTAGGTTTTGACACACCACTTTAATGTTTGTACAGTACGTAAATGTTGTAATAAACTACCCGCACTAAAATGGAGCCTGCTTTCAACCGGATGACCGCTCACTACTTGAAGATTTACGGCAAAATAATGTCACATGTGTGTTACATGAGGGCAGTTAGAAGTCCATCAGAAAGAGACAAATTATTTTTTTCTACTCGGCCATATGACCTTTTTTTGGGCTCTTAAGGTGTTGCTGTAATATCAAACTGACATTTATGTACGGCTATAAAAAAACAAACATTACCGAACGTATCTTTAATAATTTTCTAAAAATTTTTTAAATTTTTTTTTTAATGCATTTAATAGCACTCAAGTGTTCAACTCACACAAAACGAAATTTAAAAATTTTCCATCAATAACTGGATTCTTGAATTTGATGACAAAATAAAATTTGCTTAAAATCTCCCATTCAGTTTGCTGAGTGACACTCACTGTATAACATGTATTGGCTTTTTACCATCATAAATGCTGAGCACACAATAAGCGAATTCTATTTTTATAGTTTAATTTTCTTGTTTTCTTCTTGCATAGACAGATTTCCTCTCATTCAATTACTATCCACTTGTGTTACCTAGAAACACAAAACTTTGACTGCATAATCTGATGGAAATTTTAATTACTTGATGAAAGATAAAAAAAAAAAAAAAGGTATTATAAAAATCAAAATTAAAAATTGTATTTCTAAATATAAAGTCAATAAATCAGTCAAGTGGAAATAATCGTATTCATCAAATTTAGTGGAGAAAATTAGGCGTAATCAGTTCACTTAAGGAAAATGTTTTTTCTCGAGGTTTTTCTCTTCGTGGGACCCACCGAGGTACAATTTATATTTTTATTTTTTCTATTAATTAAAAAATAAAAAAGAAGATTGAAGGAGTGTTTGTTAATGTGATTAATGTGTTTCATTAAATAAATGAGTTTTTCTTTCTTTTTTTTTTCTTTGATACATTTATCTCGTTTTGTCTTATTCGCTCGATCTTAGTACTTAGTACTGCACACTTCAATTCTTTGGTTAATCTTGTTGACACGCATCTTGCATCCGGGCTCAACTTGATGATCTTCCCATGAGGGTGAACTCATTTCGCTTGATCCTCCATCTTGGCAATTTAGGCCGCAAGTCAATTTGTGCTAGTTTATTAAGTCATTAAAGAAGGCTGGCAAATCATCCTTTTTCTTCATCCACACAGCCGAGTAATACCTTCTTAATTTATCTTAAGGACAAAAAACAACGTTGACTAAGCTGATATAACTACAAGTTGTAACAAAAAATAAACACGAAAACGACCAATTCGTGTTTTCGTTTAAAATAAATAAATTTCATTGGTATAACATGGTAAAACAATAATATATTATGAGTTTTTATATGCAGATTAGTTTAGATTGGTCATGATCATTTTTAGTACCGAATTTTCAACATCATTCATGTTTTGTTACGTTACGGTATCTCAATAAGATTTTCTGTTCCAGACATTTAATAAATTCAATTTAAATTTAAATTTATTACACTTTATTTATACTTTACATTTATTATTTATAAACCGCTTATTATATCAACTATAAATTAACATTTATACATTTGCATTCGAGTTTTTATATGCAGATTGGTTTAGATTGGTCATGATCACCGAATTTTCAACATTATTCAACCATTATCTCAATATAAAATTCCGAATATTAAAAAAATGTTGAGATTTTCTGTTCCAGTCATTTAATAAATTTAATTTAAACGTCTACTTTACATTTATTATTCATTTCATTACTGATAAACCGCTTATAATATCAAACTATAAAACATTTATACATTTGCTGTACTTAATCAATATAGGAACAGTTGAAATCACGTTAATCCATTTCTAATTTATACAATTATACAACAGATGTCCTTCACGCCACGTGTTATATAGTTTGGCTGCTGTTTATTATCAATATGTAAATGTAAGTTTTGATCAAACTAATAAGGTGTTGCTCATTCATGTATGATCAATATGTATATATCCTTGACTTTTGCACTTTTATTACTTCATTTCCTCTCTCTCTAATTGAATTTTTTTTTTCTCTATCTAGTTTTGCAATGAATGTAAATGACATTTATACTTATAGTAATAATAAATGAAGTGGGGGAATAATTATGTGTAATTTATAGTTCTTAGGATGACATGGAGAGAGGGTTTTCATCACTGTTTCTTAGCAACGTATTTATGATGTCATCTCCTATGTAGGTGGTGTCTGACTGCTTGTCCATTGCGCGCACGTCTTAATTAATCTCACTTATACCTGTGGGGAATTTTTCTTGTCATACTATTTTCCATCAATTTTCTAATTTGATAAGTTAATGGTAAGAAATAATTAAGACTACAGAGTTATAAATATTGTATTGGATTTTTGTTTTAATTGCCAATTAAAACTAACTTTTCTGTACAGGAGAGAAATAAAGTAAAATGATAAAAGAAAAATATTTTATTATTTTGTCACCAGGATTTTTGATTTTTGTATTTTTTTTTTTTTTTTTTTTTTTTTTTTAAATTTTAAAAATGTCAATTGAATAAGGAATAATCAGTTTTCGATTACGTCATTCTCGGAGGATGCAACGTCGTGTTGCCAAGCGGTGTCGTCGCTTCGGCCGAATCGAAGTTGTTTAGAATATCCTCGGACATCGTCGGCGCTTCGTCCGAAGCGAAGTCGCAAAGACGGCTCTCGGCCTTCTTGCCAAGCGGGGTCGGAACGGCGGCCAAAGCGAAGTCGCAGAGACGGGTCTCTGCTCCCCTTACGCACTACTTGGTGTCCAGTACGGTCGTTCAGAGCTTCGTTTCGGAGAAGCAATTCATACAACTCTCGAATATCTTTAAAAAAAAATTTAAAATATTTAAATAAAATGAATTGTTTTTAAATGGCATTTGTTTTTCTCGCAGTGACAAGTTTCTTAATAGTGTTTGTAATGCAGTGAAGCTTCTCAGGCGGAGCTTTAATAATGAAATTTTCTTGAATTTAAATACCGAATTTTACGCTTTTCACACGTATTATTAGTCTCTTTAAAAGCTATATAACAGACTAACTTCAATTTCATTTAACAACCGTTTTCTTCAAGTAAAAAAAAAAAAAAAGAAAAAAAAGACAAAACCACATTGTGTTTTCGCACATTTTAGGAGCCATTCCTTTTATGTCTTGTTTACTTCTGTGCAACAAAGGATTTAGCCACTTTTTATTTATTTAGAACTAAATTGCGCAAATATATAAAAGAAAAAATTCCAAAAAAAAAAAAAATAATAAAATAAAATGACCACTTTTTTATATTATTTAGAACCAAATTACACATGAATTAAATATATTTTTAAAAAAAAATTAAAAAAAAAAATGAAAAATGAATATGAAATGAGTTTATAACTTGTTATTGAAAGAGTACAAAAAAGAGGGCGCAAATGATAAACTCAAAAGACCAATAAAGAGAAGCGTAATTGGAAAACGCTACTACCTTTAAAGTTAATTACGAGCGAAATAAAGTACAGCGGCTATCATCAAACAAAAAAAAGATAAAAACTTGAACAGGAAATTTAAAAAATAAAAATTTTCCAAATAATAAAACAAAACTTACTGTCATAGTCCGTGTAAGGAGCCGGAGAAGCGTTCTCTAATGGAAATGTTAGGATGAATAGAGTAGCGAATAAGAGAAAACTGCAGGTGATGATTGAATGCATCTTGACACAAACTGTATAAAAAACTGTAGATCTGTACTGTATAGAAAAGCAATTGGAAAAAAAAAATAAAATAATAATAATAATAATAACCTTATATATAGTCGCGTTGCTAAAGTCAGTATGGGTGATGGGAAGCGAAGAAGTGACTTGTTACTTTTATACGTTAAGAGATGCGATGAGCGCGCATGTGCGAGTAAAATTGACCAGGACTGCGCGTTACGAGGAAACTGAGTACAACCCACGCACGCTTTTTACACCCGCGTGTGAGTCGTGACTTTCATCTAATTAAACTTTGATTTTGTGGATAAAAAACGTGTTCGAGTTAACGATATTCTACTAAACGGTCAACCTATTCACTATTACCTAAATCTAATGATAAAAGTTGAAAACCGTTGCCAATATCCGGCGGAAATCACTTTATTTTGTTGATAATCATTTCTTATTGATCGCAGTTAGCGAATCCGTTTTGATCCATCCACGTATTTAATCGTCTTTGAATCAGCTACGAGTCAACAGGTGGCGCTGTTATTGATCGACCACCAGTTGCGCGACTTAAATCTCCTCTCGCTCATCTGTCTTGTCATTCCCTTTTTTTTTTTTTTTTATTATTTTTAACTAAAAAAAATAAAATATACAATGTTAAAGATTCGCATGCGCACGTGTGAATGCGCACATGATTTTTAGGATTTGTGCAATGGAGCTCGTAAACGTGATTTCACGGCTGAGAATAGCGGTCAAATCGCAGAGATAATCCACTACCACTAAACGCACTGGTCCTATCCCGTATCCGGTTACTATGGTAACGTATTACTTGTTTCTTTTTACGCAGCTCTGTGTTGCTAAGCAACTTGGACACGGCTTGAAGCATCCGAGAGTGCAATTTGTTTTGTTTAGAGGAGACACAATGCACCCCTTTTAACACTTTTGTTATAAGTTTTTTTTTTTTGCAATGAATATTTATTTCTTTAATTTTATTTATCGATTTGAATGTAAATCTCAATTTTTATTCGCAATTTTCTTATGACGTCATTCGCGGATTTTATTTTTTTTTTTTAGAATGAAAAAACACAAAAATCGAGTTTCACAATTTTTATCTATGTACTCACGTGATTACGTCAAATTGTCTTTATTTTTCTTTATAAAACTCTAAATTAAATGTCTTAATACTTTTATTTAGTAGTAAAATTTTAATTTACAACGGTCTTGACACTTGAAAAGATTTGTATAATTACACGTCGCCTTTTCTAGTGTTAACAAATGTAAATGAACAAGTGAAATGAAAAGTCATTAAAACAAAGCATATCAAGTTAAATGTCGTGTGGCAGATAATCTTTAAAATTCGTAGTTTTACTTACTTTAATAATATGCCGTTGGTGATGATTACTGAACGGCAGAACGCAAACAGATTGCACGTTTTCGACCAAACAACAGGATGCTTCGTTTCCCCAGGTGAGATTCATCTTATCAACTGCAATTAATCGAGTTACGAGTTACGACATCATAGGAAATCATTTTTTCTCTCTTCATGTTTGAATTATTATATGAGAAATCGCGAATCTAATTTATCTTTTCAACTTTATGATAGTTTCTTTCATTTTTCTGATTTTTGATGGGCGAAAGCGTTAAAGAATGTATAAAGAGAGTGTTTGAGTGGGAGTTTGGTGGCGGGTGGGTGATGTTACGTTATTAGCTATGTCGTCATGGTGCGAGGTTTCGAGTTTGAAATATCTTCTTTTTCGTCATCATTAAATTACGTCATGTCACGTTATACCGTTTTTCCTCGCCTCTAAAATGTAGAATATAATTCTAAGATTTTTTATTTATTTATTTATTTATTTATTTATTTATTTATTCGTTTTATTACAAACAAAATGTACTGAATATAGAACATTATAACATGAAATGAAAACGTTTTCGGTTACATCATTCTATTCTATATCTCAGGTGATGTTCAATTGCAGACTGAATTGAAATCGCCGAGTTACACTGAGGCTGCTGGAGAATGCAATTTCGATATCGTAATGTAGAAAAATACTAAAAGTTTTCTCCAGAACACCAACAAAACAAACAATTTCGTAAAAACAGATGGAGTAATACGGTATAGATAATTTGTTAATGTTCAAAAGAAAAAATAGAAATTATTATACAAACATCTGACCAGAAACAAAAACAGAAACCAAACTAAACTTATAACTCGAAATCAGAGCCATGTCATGATTCAAAAAATTCGATTGTGAAAAGCCGGATGATTTTCTCAAAGTTAATATGAATTGTGTTTTACAATATTTCTTTAATTCGGTTGAGTATTATTTTAAGTGTAGTTGACTATTTTATAACTTTCGAGAATTAATTTCCTGCTTTAATCTTTATTCTTAAAATTATTAAATAATTTATAAGTCATTAACCCCTTTAATCCATCTAGTCCCAGGTAACATCAAATGTTGCTGCAACGTTGCTGCAATGTTTGGAAATAACATTTGCGATGTTGCTGCACTGTTTCTTTGAATGTTGCATTATTGTTCCAAATGACATTTCTTCTAACATTGCTGCACTGTTTTATTGGCAACATTGCCACAACGTTAAAAGAAGTGACATTCGGAACAATGACGCAACATTCAACGAAACAGTGCAGCAACATTGCAAATGTTATTTCCAAACAAAAATCTAAGTTGTTTGTTGATTGCCAACATTGCAGTAACATTTGAAGTAAGATCAAATGTTTGTTGCCAACATTGCAGCAATATGCAGCATTTTAAGTAACATTGACATATATCAAAAATTCATGTTTGTTTCAATGTTTATTGCCAACGTTGGCACAACATTGCTGCAGCAGTGACATCAAATTTGATACCGACAATGGAAAACATTCATTTCACATAAGCAACTTTGCAGAAATGTTGCGAAAATACCGTACACATTGCCAACATTCAGGTGACATTCGGCACATTTCAGCAACATTCGCGTGTTACCTGGGTTGTATTAGGTTGACATTCCTGTTTTACAAAGAATGAAGCTCAGATTAAAATACATTTTGACTTCTTTCCTTTCTCGCTATACTTTTCACATTCCTACATCTTTATTAACAATTTGAACTTTTAAACTTGTACACATTTTAACATGCAACTCATCGTTAATATACATAGCGTGCGAGATGCTTAAGTGTGAAACCAAAACGAGTCGTAAACCCAAAACTAGTCGTAAACCACTCAAAAGGGTTTACGACATCACAGTTTTTATTGGTCCATTGGATCAAGCATCGTTTAAAACCCTTAAATAATTTTTCAGGGATTTTTTTTGAAAAATATTAAAGGCTTGAAGTTATGAACGACAATGTGAAAAAGTGTGAGATAAAAGCGAGACCAAATCCAGAATTTGCACGATTGTTACCAGTTGTGATGTATATCCCATTCCTGGAATGGGGAATAAATACTAGCTGTGAAGTCAGAAACAGCGCCCTGCCAGCAGCGGCCAACAATGTCTCTCACCAAGCTCAAATAAGTTGATCACTTGTTGATGAACAGCTAAGATAAATCAGCTAAGATAATGATGTTAAAATACTGTACTAGGAAATTCTAAAACTGTGTAAACAAATTACGGAAAGTCGTAAACAATTCCGAGAGGCGCAAAAAGATCGGTAGTATGGCGCTGCATTTTTGTCTTTGCCCATAATATTGAAAATTGAGCAATTATTTTCCGAGAAATTTTGCGTGGGAAATAATCTGCGGGTTTTTTGTTTTGGAGATTTTGACAAATATAATTTCATTTGAATTATTCCTGATGTTGTACCAATGCTATACGAACCCAAATTAATAGTCAACAATCAGGATAACGTATGGTATATCCTCGATAGTATAGTGGTTAGTATCCCCGCCTGTCACGCGGGAGACCAGGGTTCGATTCCCTGTCGGGGAGAATTAATTTTTAATTCAAATATCACATTTTTTTTAAAAAAAATAAAATAAATATAAAACATGTCTTATCGGACCCGTTTAAACAAGACTAAAAAAAAAGTTTAAAATAAAACTTACAGCTTTGAATTTATTAATAAACATAATTCAATTCGACATTTAAAAAAATACAGTAGAAAATATTCATTGTTTTAGTATAAAAATAATCTTGATTTAAAAAATAATAATTTAATAAATATTACAATAATATTAAAGTTCTGAGAATGCTTCATTGGTGTATGCACGTCCAACTTCTTTTTTGACCCGATTTGTTTTGCGGCTAAAAAAAAAAATATACATAATGTATTTAAATTAAATTAATTAAAACATCAATCACTAAAAACCGACATTAATTGAATTAAAATGCAAATTCAAATCACCTGCAACACGGAAAGTATAAAAACGGTTGATCGACTGCAAATTCATTTCCTTCTTTAAGAGTTTGCGCCAAAGTTTGTTCGAGCGTCTCTGGTAATAAAAGGGACACAAACCCCGCCACGATACTCGTTCCACCCAAAACCAAAAGTGGCAAAATTCGATTCCATTGCGCCTAAAAGAAAAAAAAAATTAAAAAAAAAAAAAAAAAAAAAAAAATAGTCTAATGACAAAATATAGCGACAGCTTACTAAGTAAACCACAAAAGGACTGATTATGTTAGCCACGAAACCCAGCACGTGAGTTGTTGCGATTCCCTGACCACGAACCGATGTGGGGAAAAGTTCAGCCGCATATTGAAGTCCGATATTGAAAGCCACGCTAATGAAAAAACGACCCCACAGTGCTAAGACTGCGACTGGGATACCTATAATAACAAAGATATAGGTATAAAGAAGTAAGATACGGTAATTCGTCTTAATGTACCTATTGGGACGACAGCTGATGTCATAGAGACGATACCAGAGAGGATCAACGATGAGAAAAAAAGCCATCGACGTCCAATGCGGTCCAGAAGGAAAATTAACATAATAGATGCTGGCAATTCAGTACCAGCAGCTAAACTGAAAGACCAAAACACGTTGAGTCCGAAATTATGCGTGTTTCGCGCATGGCCGTCGTACACGAGGGAAACTAAAAACCTGTAAATGAATAAAATGAAGTAATAAATTTTTTTTTCTTTTGTTAAATTTTTTTTTTTTTTTTTTTTTTTTTATCAATTAAATTGATAAGGTCACCAAAGGAAGCGCCGGAATCCGATATGCATGGATAATTCCCTATAGTTATCGTAATTGTAATTTGATTTTAGTTGTTTCAGTTGAAGCAATATAATATCTTAATGTGATATTGTGATATACGAGATATAATTCGAGAAAATAGTAAATCTATAGATGCATTTGAAATTAAAGAGCTTTCTAAGAATCGATTTGCAAAACTATATGGAACAAAACTAATGTGCACTTTCTTTGCACTTGCACGTTTTGCGAAACTTGTGTTTTACATCTAGCAATTCAAGTGCTAAAATTAGATTTATTTCTTTTATTGTTTGCTGTACATTCTAAAATAAAACCCACCAAAGCTTAACGTGTTTAATTAAAAAAAAAAAAAAAAAAAAAAAATTAGAAGCTAATTAATGAATAAATATTGAATTAATTCATTTATATAGTCCTAAAATCGATATATCTCTCTCTGACAACTTAAAATGCAATAAAACCATGTTCACATGTGAATTTCGACCCCGTGAAGTTTGAAAAATGCATTAATTGTCATCAAATGTCCGCTCTATATAAATAAATTGTATTTACGTGGCCGGAAATGAATGCCAAATGTGAAATAAACTGAACTTATAGCGGTTCTCCACATCATCCATCATCATCATGAGGAAAATGCGCGCGTTGGCTTACTCATTAAAGAACATAGTTTCTCTTCAATCAACTGCGCACTGCGGGAGGTTGTGATAACATAACACTACTGTAACCACGTTGAATAGACAGATATTTACCATAAACAAAAAAGAAGTAGAATTCGCCGTCTTAAGACCGGAAGCTTTAGTGCGTCGAATAAAGTTGCTTTTTCTTCTCGATCCGCTGCGTCGTGTTTGGTGCTTTCCTGAAAGAAAACAAGTGTGTATAAGTTGATGTTGATAGTGTGAAATTAAAGAAAATATTGTTTTATACCTCGAAATCTTGTATCACAGCTTCTTTAAGTGTTTTGCCATTGATTTTGGCGATACGAGCGATAATTCTTGTTGCTTCTTTTACTTCACCTTTACTCAATAACCATCTTGCAGATTCTGGTAGTAACCTAAAAATTTTGACCAAAAAGTTTGTATTTTGACCAAAAAGTTCGTATTTTGACCAAAAAGTTCGTATTTTGACCAAAAAGTTCGTATTTTGACCAAAAAATTCGTATTTTGACCAAAAAGGTCGTATTTTGACCAAAAATTCGTATTTTTGACCAAAAATTCGTATTTTTGACCAAAAATTCGTATTTTTTGACCAAAAATACGCTTTTTTGACTAAAAATTAGCATTTTTGACCAAAAATTTGCATTTTGACCACAAAATTCGCATTTTTGACCAAAAATTCGCAGTTTTGACCAAAAATTCGCATTTTTGACCAAAAATTCGCATTTTTGACCAAAAAATTCGCATTTTTGACCAAAAAATTCGCATTTTTGACCAAAAAATTCGCATTTTTGACCAAAAAATTCGCATTTTTGACCAAAAAATTCGCATTTTTGACCACAAAATTCACATTTTGACTACAAAATTCGTATTTTGATTACAAAATTCGCATTTTGACTACAAAATTCGCATTTTGACCAAAAACCACCTTAGTCAAAATATTTACAAATTTTAAAATTCCAAAAAATTTAATACCGACAAAAAAATATGTTAGCAAAAAAGTTATATTATTTTACCCTTTTAATAAAAATTCTAGATAAATTTAAAATTGAATATTGATTATTTGGATCATTACCTCCATAGAAAGATGACGATGAATAAAGGCGCCGAAGTGACCAAGCAAAAAATACGCCAATTTCCGATACCTAAAGCAATCCATGGGATGACGGAAGTTGCCACACAAAAGAAGATGCCAATGGAAATGCACGACACCAAACTTCGTCTTGCCGGTGACACGTACTCCAGAACTAACCCAAAAAAGAAAGAGGCATCATTGTTAAATGAACACCTTAAGAACACCAGAAATTTATAACCTACCTAAAATGTAATAAATCATGAAAGAAGTGTCAAATGATAATCCGGCAAAAAATCGAAATAAAGTGTATGAGATAAATCCTTGAGAAAACGATGTTGCAACACCTGAAACAGCTGCGAGGATGTTGGTGAGTATTAACACGGGTACCCGACCGAATCTGATTGTAAATGAAAGTTAAATGATTAAAAAGAAGTTTTTACTTATTTTTCAAAAGTGAAACTATACCGGTCGGAAACGAAACCGAAAAAGAAACATCCAATTACGCCGCCGATAAAAAATACTGATTGAGCCATAGGTGATCGCCAGTTGTCTTCGCACACCCAATCCCACTATAATTGAAAAAAATTAATATATATAATTTTATATATAATTTTATCTGAAATCCTAGTGATGAATTATATAAATAAATATTTTAAATACAACTTTCCTTTCATTTCTTTGATTTAAACATTATAGATACTTAAATAGCTTCTTATTTTTAAAATTATGAATCAAATATCAAGAGAATTAAGGTATTCCCTCATTGACTTAATCTAAAAATCCATTTGAATTTGTCTTTTGCCCCTTGGAGCTTTGCTGTACGTCACTAATGAATGAAATTTAAAAAATTACCAAAAATCAAATGGAAAAACATTTTTTTTTTTAAATTAACATAAATGAAGAAATATTAATAAAAATTAAATGTTTGCTTTTAAAAACTGAAAACTTACTTCTGAAACGACGGTCGAATATGAACCATTTAAATCGTATTCCCATCCAGATTTGCACGTTACAATATCAGCTGTAGATGTAAGGGCCGTCCAATTGCTTATTGATATCCCATTATCAAAAGAACTGTAATCCAAGTCGTACATCTTACATTTACTAAATCTTTCGTGTCCATCGTCGTTGATTTCTATCGGAGACGTTAAGTTCCGCCTGATTAATTGTGAGATGCCGGCATCGATCAACGAAGGAACTTTACACCAGTGATCATGTTCTAGGGATGTAAAAATTTGTCCAAAGTAACTAAAGTTGACGAAGAAACAGAAAGGCACGCAAAGAAGAGTTAGTAAAATCCATTGGAAGCGGTGGAAGTCGCCGCCATGGGCGAGGAGATCGTCGAATTCCATGCTCAAGTGCTCGAGTGAGTAGAGTTGCTGGAAAAACCGGGACAGTGAAATGAACTTGGACTATATATATCCTTAAGGGCAGGTAGCTCCGTGTCCGTCAAATCCTTCTTAGAAAACGGATGAAACGCAAAACCTTGTTTCCCATGTTACGTAAATGGATTGAAAAAAATGAGTTATGTGCGTGTGGTTAAAAAGTGTGTGGGAATTTGTAATTGTCAGCAGGATTTGGGGGTTTTGGTGGGTTTTTGAGAATTAACATTAGGTGTTGAGTAAATGCGTTTTAAATTTTGTTTTGAGTTTTAGGATTAATTTAAAATTTTTCTAATTTGGACAATTTTTCTTCAAAAATGTCTAATTTTTCACCCAAAAAATTGCAAATTTTTCACCCAAAAAAATGCAAATTTTTCACTCACCAAAAAATCAAATTTCTCACAAAAGGATCACCAAAAAGTAAGTCAAATTTTTCACCAAAAAGCCAAATTTTTCACCAAAAAGCCAAATTTTTCACCAAAAAGCCAATTTTTCACCAAAAGACTAAATTTTTCACCAAAAAATCAAAATTTTTACCCCAAAAAAATGCAAATTTTTCACTCAAAAAATGCAAATTTTTCACTCAAAAAATGCAAATTTTTCACTCAAAAAGTGCAAATTTTTTACTCAAAAAAATGCAAATTTTCCACTAAAAAATCAATTTTTTCAACAAAAAAAGTCAAATTTTTTCTACAATTTATTCATTACAACTAAAGCTAAACCCCGCCCAAGATAAATTCAATGTACTGTAAATTATTTTCTCAAAAATAACACATTTTCTTAGAAAAAAAAAAAAATTCAATTTTTATTCACAAAATATCCAAATAATTCCTCCCATCATTAAAATAAAATTACAATAAAATCTCTATAAATTCGATACAATAATTTAATCAAATAAAAAACCAACAGACAACAGCAAAATCACTGAAAGTAATAAAACAAAGTGAGAAGCGAATCTCCCATCAACTGACGACGGCTTGGGAGTCGTCACCGGTTCTAGATCAGGTGTTGAAACTCTCTTCCCAAGTCCCTTGAGAATAGCATCCATTAAAGAAAATTTCATCTTGCCACAAGAAGCCAAGAAGTCATCTGTATCCAACGACCATATCATCGCACCCCCAAAGTGATGATCGAAAACAAACCGCGCCTGCCAACGACATCAAAGTTTTAAAGGTTACGGAGAATGTAAATATTGACCAACTATCTAAAAATTAAACGCCTGAATGAGTCAGTTGCAAGAGTTATTGGATTAATTTTGTTTTCTCCCAACTCATAAATTGTTTACATCTAGATTTACACAGCAAGTTATAGTGGTGTTTGCCTCGCTGCACTCTAAATTTAGTTAGGATTTAAAAAAATAATCAATAATGCAAATATTTAAAATTTGATAATTTACAAGATACACTACTAATTATGGTTTGTTATGATGGGTTACTCAAGTTTGATCTTCCAATTGTTCTATTCGGATTACTCAGATTACGTAATTTGAGAAAATTGTATCGTATGACTTTAGTTATGGTGGTTGGTTTGTGTTCATCGGATATTGCGCGTTGTAAACAAAATCACAACGTCAGAGAATTTGTAAGAATTTATTTTTAATAGAATTTTCCGGATTTTTTTGTTTGTTATTTGATGTGTTTTGCTTTTATTAAATTTCGCAGATTTCGAAGATTTGGTGTGGGGGCAGCTTGCATGCTTTTCATTTTGTTAGCTTAATCAAAATCATAAAATAAATAAATAACCGGTTCGCATTTATTAGTTGCCAAAAGTTCTCGATGAAAACGATTTACCGGTACACATAAATCAACTTCCATTTAAAACCATGCTCTTCAATACAACCGGATTTCTTCTTTATTTCATTTATTTGAGCGAAATATAGAAATTGTTTGATCGATAGAAATTTAAATAATTCGTTTGTGGGAGTATCAACACCACAAAGAAATTAACTAATTAGTTGATAGGAAAAAGAAGCCATTATATCATATTTCCTTCATGAATATTGTTGGTCGAAAAAATGAAATAAACAGTACATTCCATTCATCTAAATAGTAAGGACGAAGCAAAGAGCATATGTAAAATGCTGTATCCTTCCGCCACTCATTTTCGCCCATAAACACATCAAAATAAATTCAATATAGAAGAGACTCAAATAAAATACTCAAATACGTACTCAATAAATTATTTAGCTATGTCATTCAATTTCAGAGTTTACGGAAACAATTGCTTTCGTCATTACAAATAAGTGAAACCTGATGATTATTTTTTTATTAATAACGTCATTGATCTGTGTAGGCTGAAAAATACCTCATAATTTATTACCTTGAGAAAAAGGCTTTCCGGATCATCGTAGCTTATCCACGTGTAATTACGGTACATATAAGGAACTTTTTGATACGGATCGCGACGATAAGTCCATCCATCATCTTCTCTGTACCCACACAACTAAAAAATATTCCTCAATAAATTATTAAATCAAAATGTACTATCGTACATCAAAATTCACCTCGTTGTATCCTAAAAATCCACTTTGACTAGTAAAAGGTCCTGATTCACCTTCCCCAACTTTGGTGGGACTTCCAGGGGTGTTGAGGTTGGCATTTTCTAGTACAAATGTGTGTCCATACATTGGCATTCCAACAATGATTTTATCACGTTGCACCCCGAGTGATAACAAGTAATTTACTGTGTAATTCTACGAAATATAGTATAAAAATTAATTTTTTAAATTTTATTATTAAATAATAGTGGTAATAGTGGTAATAGTACCATATTTAATGTTTGTTCTATGATATTTTCATCTGCTCTGTGATACAATGGTGAATTATGTCCTGCAGTTTTTTCCCAGTTGCCGTGGTAATCGTAGCACATTACGTTGAAAAAGTCCACATCCCTAAATGAAAATGTTTCATCAGATGGCAATATGTTTACTTTGTTGGTGGAGACAGGCAGCGCAGTTTTATGTACCTGGATAATGACTTTAAGTCGTATCCGTTGTTGATCACATTTACGTTCACCCCGATAGCAATGGTCAACAACCACGAACGGGGCATGGATGCTCTTAATTCCTTCATTTAGATTAATTTATATCATTTTTTCGAAAATTATAAAAAAATATATATATTTCATAATCTCCTTGAAATTATTATTATTATTTACCTTGACCAATAAATTGAGGTTTTCCTTGTCTTCATTTTTCCCACCACGTTCCTGGTGGCCTGGATACTCCCAATCTAAATCCAGTCCATCAAACCGATGATTTCTAAAGTGTTTATGATTAAAAAGAAATTTTTAATTGATTAACAAGTGGTAATGTTAGTGACCAATGTCAGAATTCAGTATATGTATACTGTTTGGTATCATGATGTCACATTATTGCAACGTTATTTGCATCATAAATTTGATGTAGATTTATTTGTAGTAAAGATACATGATTCTTCATTTATTTTGTCAGTCGAATTGATATTGATACACCATAAAACTTCTTATCATTATCATTATTCCAACCTACTGACAGTAAATTGAACCAACCAAACACTAATAATGTTAGTTCAATGCTACTTGGGATAAATGATATATGATATAATGTATGATATAATTTTTAATAGCAATACTAAGATTACTAACATTAATAATTATTTATTCTATGTATATAATTATTGTGGTTGTCTGACAATTTGTCTTTTGTCTACACCACCTAAATCTATTAGCAGAAGTGCTTTTGTAGATTTTTATGTTTGGGCAATAAATTCCTTTTCAATGAATAAATCATGCTTCATCCATTCCATTTTCATATAAATGAATTTTAATAACTTTGAGTAACAATACACTTGGAATTTCCATGGGAACCAAATATAATTACTTCTTATTAATTATAATTATAATTATTGTATACTCATTTTTCTATTGCAACAAACCTCTTATAATTTAGGTCTAATTTCAGTTGGTACAATTATCAGTAAGGATGGGTGTTTCAGGATGCAAATAGCTTAAGCTTCAAGAGTGTCACTCACTGGTGTTTTTGTACCTGTGACGTAAAGCAGCACCTTAAAAAAATTACCGTTTGCAAAAAAATATTTTGCTTACAGTACACTGTAACATTAAAAAATGTGTTTGTGCATCAAAAATGTGCATTTAAGCATAAAAATGCATATTGGCATCGAAAAACTTTTTAAAATTCACTTTAATGCATCGAAGTAGTGTTATTTGAGTAAAAAACTGCTTGTTTACAGTAAAAAAAAAAAATTGAATCTATATTTTTACATTAAATAAGTACCAAAATGTATGTTCTTGCATCAAAAAAATGCATAAAGCACTATAAAGTGATATAAATAATACACCTAAAACAACTATTTATTAGATTATTGCATAAATCTCCTAAAATTTTGTATATTATTAGCTGCTAACTGTCAGACTGACTCACCCACCCTGGTCTATTTCCTTTTCATGCCGTCTAGGAATTACTTTTACCATTAAAGCTACACAGTAGGTATGGTACGTTTGTTTGCGATCAATATCCTTGCACTTGTCCAACAGCGAGGATCACATCATCGAAGATTTACATTTCCGTGTGAATTTCTAATCAAAGCTGCACTTTACGCGTAAATTGTGATTTCATGTTAAAAGCATGTTTTAAATTATATTGTTAGTTTCTTTTATTACATTTTAAGGGGGCAAATCGTCTTATGTCTTAAATTGTTGGGTCATGCGTTCTCAAGACCTTTATAATACTATTACAGGTTGTGGAATTTTACTCCCAATATTAAATAACAAGCGTCAAACAAACGAATCAACAAACGAATCAACAAACGAAACAATCGATCCAAAAACCTTCAAGGTGGCTTCCAAAAAACAGAAAACGTAGATTTGATTTTTACCTGCACTATAGCACTACACATATTTTAATATAAGGAGCGGTTTGGCGGTTTGGAATGAAAGTGAGCACACAGCATACTCAATCATGAGTCTGGGGGTTTGAAAATGACATCATTCTGCACGCAGGGAATTGCTCAAGCTGAAGCAGTTTTTCTAATATCTTATTTTATATCTTATTTTGAATAAAATAAAATTTAGATTTTTGTAAAAATGTATAATTGTGTAATCACTCAAATATATAAAAAAATTCTTATTTAGTTTGGAGAATGTGGATAAATGATCAAAATGGCCATATTTGGAAAACAACAATAAAAGTAAATTCTTACCCAACAAACTCTACCACACTCTTGACGAATGCATCACGTGACTCTTTAGTAGTTGCCATTCTGGAATATTTTTCTGCGCCTTCATTCCATCCTCCAATAGCAACAAGGACTTTAAGGTGTGGGTTCTGTTTTTTTAGATCTGTAAACTCTCTAAAACCACCTAAAACATTAAAAAATAATTTTAAAAAAAAACAATTGAAAAAAACACCAAATACTCCGTTTTCAAAAACCCTGCCACTATTTGTAATTTTAATTTTTGTATTTGACCAAACTACTAATTTTGAAATTTGAATTTTTATTGGGCGAAGCGCAGCGGAGCCCTATAGATTCCACTTCCTTTGTTTCCCGTGTGTGTGTGTGTACGTGTCTATAGAATCAGCTAATTTAATGTGTAGAGAAAAACTAAAATTGTAGAAGATAGCCCTTGATTAGGAGGTCAAGGATGGCTACTTTTCAAAATTTATTTAATGGTTTTAAAATTAAAAAACTAAGAAAAACTACTGTTGCGGTTATTTCTGAATTCCGCCGGTAGGTGACATTTTTAAAAAATTTTATTGTGGCCATGACATCATTATTGCAAATGGCGC